>RJVU01019080.1:278577-308653 GCA_003731715.1 Anabarilius grahami
AGATCAGATCAGTAACAGGCAGAAGATCGGATCAGTAACAGGCAGAAGATCGGATCAGTAACAGGCAGAAGATCGGATCAGTAACAGACAGCAGATCTGATCAGTAACAAACAGAAGATCGGATCAGTAACAGACAGAAGATCGGATCAGTAACAGACAGAAGATCGGATCAGTAACAGACAGCAGATCGGATCAGTAACAGACAGAAGATCAGATCAGTAACAGGCAGAAGATCAGATCAGTAACAGACAGAAGATCAGATCAGTAACAGACAGAAGATCAGATCAGTAACAGACAGAAGATCAGATCAGTAACAGACAGAAGATCAGATCAGTAACAGACAGAAGATCAGATCAGTAACAGACAGAAGATCAGATCAGTAACAGACAGAAGATCAGATCAGTAACAGACAGAAGATCAGATCAGTAACAGACAGAAGATCAGATCAGTAACAGACAGAAGATCAGATCAGTAACAGACAGAAGATCAGATCAGTAACAGACAGAAGATCAGATCAGTAACAGACAGAAGATCAGATCAGTAACAGACAGAAGATCAGATCAGTAACAGACAGAAGATCAGATCAGTAACAGACAGAAGATCAGATCAGTAACAGACAGAAGATCAGATCAGTAACAGACAGAAGATCAGATCAGTAACAGACAGAAGATCAGATCAGTAACAGACAGCAGATCAGATCAGTAACAGACAGAAGATCAGATCAGTAACAGACAGAAGATCAGATCAGTAACAGACAGAAGATCAGATCAGTAACAGACAGCAGATCAGATCAGTAACAGACAGCAGATCAGATCAATAACAGACAGAAGATCAGATCAGTAGATCAGATCAGTAACAGACAGAAGATCAGATCAGTAACAAGAAAGATCAGATCAGTAACAGACAGCAGATCAGATCAATAACAGACAGAAGATCAGATCAGTAACAGGCAGCAGATCAGATCAGTAACAGACAGAAGATCCGATCAGTAACAGACAGCAGATCAGATCAGTAACAAGAAAGATCAGATCAGTAACAGACAGAAGATCAGATCAGTAACAGGCAGAAGATCAGATCAGATCAGTAACAGACAGAAGATCAGATCAGTAACAGACAGAAGATCAGATCAGATCAGTAACAGGCAGAAGATCAGATCAGTAACAGACAGAAGATCAGATCAGTAACAGGCAGAAGATCAGATCAGTAACAGACAGAAGATCAGATCAGTAACAGGCAGCAGATCAGATCAGTAACAGACAGAAGATCAGATCAGTAACAGACAGCAGATCAGATCAGTAACAGACAGCAGATCAGACATCAGATCAGTAACAAGTATTTAATTACCTTGATTCTCAGCAGGGTTTGTTTCTCCTCTTCTCTATTATGTCCAGTTCAATCACAGCTAATACATTTAAAAGATAAACTAAGACGCAAATTGTTCGTCAAGCCATCAAACTTTACGACATGAGCGAAATAAGTCACCAATGACTTTTAAAAAGATCGCAGAGTGAGCGAAAAAATAAAGAAAATAAACGAGGCCTTTATAATGAGTGAGAAACATCACTCCTTCCCAGAGATCCGAGTCTGGAGTGATGGAGAAGACATCCCTGATCGATCAGAGACCATCAGATTCCCACTGCCACTCACACACACTCAAACACACCTATAAACACCTATAAACCTCATAAATACACAAACACTCAAATATAAATACACTCCAACAGCGGCCTGCGCTAGTTAGCATTAGCAGCTAAAGTAGGAGTAATCACAATTATAATCCTTTAAGCGCAGGAACACGACAACTTCAGCGTTTGAGATCTACGCCCAAACCCGACGTTTGATGACGTGTTGTATTTTGGAAATATGAATAAATGAATCGCGTTTATTAGTGTCAATTATTCTGACGCGTCACCATCTGATCCATGAGGAAAAACACCGGGATAAAAGTACAAATCGACCACTTTAAAAGCACGACGCGCTCGTTAAACGACACTGGCCTCAAACCAAGCCTTTCGTCGGCCGGTTTGGGTTCGAAAAACAACAATTAAAAGGGAAAAAAAGAGTTAAAACAAAATTTAAAGCGAGAGTTTGTCGCTGCTCCAGTTTCCTGCGCTCGCGAGAGGTCAGGACGTGCTGACGTCACCACGCCAAATCCCATGGAAGATGCGAGCTTTCTTCTTTTCATGAACAGGTTTTTTTATTAGATGCTCATCCACACAACTCTGTGATTTGGAACAACAAATATATTAAGTTTAAAAATAAAGAAAATGGTTCGATAATGGTCTAATTATGGGGAGGCAGCTCTTTAATTACTGGGAATTCCTGAATCATTATAAGATCCCAGTAACTGCTAAGGAGTCTAATTCAACTTTTATCAGGCAGTATATCTTCTGAGCCTTTCCCTTATATACAGATCAGTTCAGTATTAATGGTGTGAAAATTATAGATACAAAATGTAATAAGTTTTATATAAAGAAATGATGTAGATGTACATTATTGCCTAAATGCAAACCTTTTTGGAGCTCGATATATAATCAGATTGAATGGAAAGAGGTCTGGAGTTTAGTAAATACTGCCTGACCAGTAAAGTTAAAGAAATCACATCATTTGATTTATCCAGCGAGACGAGCAGTCTCAAGAGAATCCATAAAACACTTATTTTTGGAATGTGTATTTGCCCAGTCGTTTTGGATTGATATTGAATATCTAATATTCAAATTAACAAAATTAAAGATTCAACTATCTGGTAAAGATATATTTTTGTTATATAAAAATAAGATTTTGGAGCAAAATTTGATGATTAACTTAATAATTGTGTATGGAAAATATCACATACACAAACAGAAATGGAATATTAATAAACCCAACATTATATTATTTAAAATCGAACTGAAGCGTTATATTGAGGCCCTAAAAGATGCAAGAAATAATTTTTGAATCCTTTCCTTTTTGGAGCACTCTGTCAGTTTTTCTTTTTTTCTTAGTTTGTTTCTTCTTTCTGTAGTTTCCTTTGATGCTGTTATGAATGTAATGATAGTTGAACACATTGTTCTTGTTTTGCAATAAAAATAAAAAAACAAAGACAAGAAAAAAAGAAAAGAAAAATATGATAAGCGCGACGAATCCAAGTTTTCAGGGATGTTATCAATCCATCACAATGTACTGCTTTTATTTATTTCCTTTATGTAAATAATGTAAATAAAAGTAGATGGTTTTGTGTGAATAATTGTATTAAATCTAGAGGCGCAGGATCTCTGTAATGTCTTTCCAGTGCTTGTGTTTAGTGATGTGACTGAATGACTCGGTTAGATTTAAATTAATCTCTCTAAAAAATTAATCTCACTCTATAGAAGTATAAAAAGATCTCACTTTATAAAGGCATAACTAGAGAGAGAGAGAGAGAGAGAGAGAGAGAGCACTAATTATCAGAGTTAATCTTCTTTTCTCATTTTTGTATAAAAACATTTTCATTCGCAATAACTAAGTATATAAATATTGCTACAGAAAGGAGGACAGGGAATGAACACCAGAGGGCGGGGCCTATCTTGAGTGGGCGTGGCCTATGCGAGTGGGCGTGGCCTCGCTGTGTGTCATGTCTGCTGTCTTTCTTTCTTCGGCTGCTGTTTTCTGTCGTGCCACGTTGATCGATCTTCAGACTGCAGGTGAGATCCAACATGATGCACTGCGAACACAGATATGGAGCAAACACAGTCCTGTGATTATACCTTTGCTTTCAGGCTTCACGAACTTCTGGTGTTATCGTGTCTTAGCAATGCTAACTGCGTGTAAAGTGTGTAAACACGAATATCTGACATAAATCGAGTGATTATGGGCGTCATGAAGCGTGTTTCTCCTGCTGTGTTTTTACAAACTGTTCATTAGTAAGTCAGAGAAGTATATGAGATCAAGTTCCTGAAAAACAACACGACACGTGTCACTAAAGACCTCGTTTATTAAGATAACGTTAGTTATTGTTATTAAACTATAGTACTAGTCTGTCACAGTCATAAAGTTCACTCTTCTCTATATCTCTATGATTCTAGATCTGATATATAATGGTTTTCATATTGCCTGCTGAATTAAAGGGATTGTTGGCCCCAAATAAACATTGTGTTTTGACTTTCTTTGTTCTGTGACACACAAAGATATTTGGAAGAATGGAGACTATTGAATTTAATTGCATGAATAAAAGCTCAGAATATCTTCTGTGTTCTACAGAGAGAAGGTCACGAGGGTGAATTTACATCTGAGAAACACAGAAAGTGAAAATGTGAAATCATTGAGGAAGCTGGTAATAATATGATTTACTATTACATTAATAATAATAATATTAATATACGAGCTCACGCAGTACCTGAAGTGATGTTCTGTTGTGTGCATGTTTTTAATTTCTCATTTAAAATGAGAATATTCTTTGGGGGAAAAAAGTCAAAAATGTTACGGTGATAAAACTGAGATCATGACGAGGAAAAACAGCCTCATTGAAAAAGAATTAAATTGCCATAATCTATTAATACTAATTCTTAGGTAAACAATACATAACAATAAAAAGTCAGCTTCACGTCTTATTAATATTTGAAAAACATTAGTTTGCCTCCAAATTAAAGTCATGTGGTGCAGCTGTCATGGAGGAAAAAATGATAAATGATGTCATAGAATCAAGAGTGTGAAATAATAGACCTTTGATGACGAGATGTCATGTGCTGTGACCCCCCGAAAATGTAGTAATATTTGTGAATTAATAATTCATGGAAAAATCTATTGTAAAATTAATTGTGCGGGAATCAAGTTACTTTCTGTCTTTCGTCATTGATTCGAGTAAGAGCGAGACGCGTGTGCTTCATTTTCTTTATCCTCACTATTAATTGTCATCGATTAAAAATACAGCATTTATTAGTTTTGGTTAATGTTAGTTTCTGCATGTATTTAAACATTCGTAACATTTTATGTTGCATGAATTAACAAATGTATATTAATAAATTAGCATGAACCGAGATTGAGATTCAGAATGTTCTAGTTTTAAAGGTTGCATTACAATAATGTTTTGTTGTTTTAAATCCCTTTTCCTAAAATAATAATAACATTGTTGTTGTTGTTGTTGTTGTGTTTAATCGTATGGATCAGCTGGACTGACGTCACTCTCTGCATCTCTCTCTGGTTCAGTGTGTTGATTCATGTTCTCTCCTCCTGAGCGTGTGTGTGTGTGTGTGTGTGTGCGCGCTGTGATTGGTCGGTTCCTCCTCCATCATCTGCATCAGTCTGTCAGTCGGCCGTGTCTCTCGGCTCGTGACGTCATCCAGTGTTTGCTGGGCTTTTGTCTTGACCTGATCCGTGGCTCTGGTCCGCAGCGCTCGGGATCGGCCGGACAGCCGGAGGTGGAGAGCCAGCCGTCGGCCGCGGCGTCGATGCAGCAGGAGCCTGCGTGAGGACGGCAGCGCAGCATCTGGCGCGGTTGGTTGCATTGTGCGTTGATGACCCCTGCTGTTTAGCCGCCCGCCCGTCCGCTCACCCCCACCCCTCCCGTCTCCCCTCTCTCTTTCTCCATCACAGCTCCTGGATCAGCCATGTTTGGCACCGAATCCTCATGTAAGTAGCCCATCCTCCACCGCAGCTGTCTTTATCCTGCATGCATTGTGTGCTGCACATTAGCTGCTCGTGGCTTGCTCTGCCTCGTCTGTCTGTGTGTGTGTGATTTGAAGGCCAGACTCTGTTCACCTTACATAAACAAAGTGATGCGCTCGAGTCGCACACCTGCGCGTTTGCTCTCTGCTGTGTGTGTGTGTGTGTGTGTTCGTCTGACCGAAGCGTTCTAGATTGCCTATGGCAGTGTTGATGATATTTGTTGCTACGGAGCCGAAGCGTCAGATAAACACACGGATGCACAGCGTCGTGTTGCTCAGTCAGTGAGGGTTCGTGGGCCTGTGCTCTGAACGCTGTGTTTGTGTTGTTCATCACATCAGAAGTGTGTGTGTGTGTGTGTGTGTGTGTGTGTGAGGCTGATGCTGCTCACTTCATCATTCCGAGAAGCTCTTATTTGAGTTCAGTGTTTTAGGATCATTGTTGGATCGATCCATTAGCAGAGCAGTTGCAGAGTCATGTGCTCTTTATCAGTAGTAAATTAGGATCATGTGATATTGGATGGATCTCTTTTCATGATCTTTCATGTTCACAGTCACTGTTTGTGAGCCGTTGATGGACTGAGAAACTTCTGACTCAAACGTGTTTGAACTGTCAATCATCATGAGGACGAACACGAGTGATTGAGCCTCATGAACGTGATCCAATAAGAGCACTTCTGATATAACCAATAACACAAACATCACATTATATAGTAAAGTGTAATTTATTCCTGTGATCAAAGCTGAATTTTCAGCAGCATTACTCCAGTCTTCAGTGTCACATGATCCTTCAGAAATCATTCTAATATGAAGATTTGCTGCTCAAGAAACATTTATGATTATTATCAGTGTTGACAACAGTTCATATTTTTGTGGAAACTGTCATACATTTTATTTTTCAGGATTCTTTGATGAATAGAAAGTTCAAAAGAACAGCATTTATTTGAAATAGAATCTTTTGTAACTTTATAAATGTCTTTAATGTCACTTTTGATCACTTTAATGTGTCCTTGATGAATAAAAGTATTCATTTTATTTAAGAAGTAAATCTTACTGAACCCAAACTTTTGAACGGTATTGAAAAGAGCTTTACACGCACACACACGCACGCACACACACACAAGTGAATGCTGGGAAATGAGCTGCAGAGGCCAATCAAACTACTCACATCACAATCTCATGAAGCCGCTTTGAAACTGTGTGTGTGTGTGTGCGTGTGTGTGTGTGTGTGTGTGTGGCATGTTTTTGTGAAATATCAGGACACAAATGTGTATAATGACATAGGTATTACAAGAAGAGGGTGATTTATGAGGACATTACTCCATGTCCCCACTTTTCAAAAGGCTTATAAATCACACAGAATGAGTTTTTTTGAGAAAGTAAAAATGTGAGTGTGAGTGTGTGAGTGTGTGAGTGTGTGAGTGTGTGAGTGTGTGAGTGTGTGAGTGTGTGAGTGTGTGAGTGTGTGNTTTATTTAAGAAGTAAATCTTACTGAACCCAAACTTTTGAACGGTATTGAAAAGAGCTTTACACGCACGCACACACACACACGCACGCACGCACGCAAGTGAATGCTGGGAAATGAGCTGCAGAGGCCAATCAAACTACTCACGTCACAATCTCATGAAGCCGCTTTGAAACTGTGTGTGTGTGTGTGTGTGTGTGCGTGTGTGTGTGTGTGTGCGTGACATATCAGGACACAAATGTGTATAATGACATGGGTATGACATAGGCATTACAAGAAGAGGGTGACTTATGAGGACATTCCCCATGTCCCCACTTTTCAAAAGGCTTATAAATCATACAGAATGAGTTTTTTTGAGAAAGTAAAAATGTGAGTGTGTGTGTGTGTGTGTGTGTGTGTGTGTGTGGCCTGTAGTTTCAGTGTGTGATGAATGGGTCTTGTGTGTTGGAGAGTCTCTCCAGCTGAATGAATGGGCGCAGCTGCTGTCGGACGGCCGCCGTGTGTTCGGCTGTTAATGGAGTGTGTCGCTCCTCTCAGACCGAACGCCCGGCACGTCTCGTGTCAGTATTCACCTGTCGCTCTTCTTAGCACTCGTAACAGTTAAGGAGGAAGTTCACCCAAAAGTAAAGGTTCCATCATCATGGACAGAAAAACAGGAAGTGATGTCATGTGTGGTTCATGAGGTGTGAATGAGCTCAGCATGAGTGTGAGATGATGGACGAGTATCAGATGAATGTGCAGGTCGTGTTCAGAGAAACATCATGAGCTGCTTCAGTTTTACTCTCGGAGAGCGACCGGGGCGGTAAATAAATAAATATACACAGAAAACGTGTACGACGCGTCATGTGCTGTCAGCGCTTCATACATGAATGAATAAGCTAGGTCAGCATAAGGATTGTTTCTCATTTGTTCTCGTGTCTGTTGGATCGTTTCTCTGTGTGTTTGATGTGTGGAGTCAGTGAGCCGCTCTGATTGGTCTCTGTTGTGTCTGCAGTGAGCATGTTCCTCAACACTTTGACCCCCAAGTTCTACGTGGCGTTGACGGGCACCTCATCCCTCATTTCAGGACTCATACTGGTGAGTTACGCTTACTTGTGTGAAGTGTACATGATACAAATGACATGAAATCCTCAGAAGACTGTAATTCCCAAGATTTGATCAAGTTTAGGGCTTTCAAGATGCATTTCTGCTGAAAGGCGAAGGTCCATCTTTATATATGTTCTGCAAGATCCCCTTTCTATTAAACATATCATATTTTATTGGACTGTCCTGCTTTTAATGCAAGTAGATGATTTTTATTAGTAAACTCTCCTAAGGACGTGTTTAAAAGATCTTACCAGAAATTATTTTTTAGCATATGAAAATGTAAAACATCTTATATAATTTTAAACTGCTGTATTTTTCTATTTTTTTCTCTATTTTATTTATTGTATTTATTATTTTATTGTATTAATTCCTTAGTTGAATAACCACACTGATTCTGTCAAACAGCTTCAGTAAAGCAGCTCTGTGGGTTCTTCTAAGTTATTTATCCAGTTGGAATCACTGCAGAGATGATTTATTGAGCAGTTGAACATGTTCTTGATGATCATGATGCGTGTGTGTATATAATATAATGTTTGTGTGTTGTAGATCTTCGAGTGGTGGTATTTCCGGAAGTATGGGACGTCATTCATCGAGCAGGTGTCTGTCAGTCATCTGCGTCCTCTGTTAGGTGGAGTTGATAACAGTTCTCCCAGCAACACCAGCGCCAGCAACGGAGACGCCGACTCCAGCCGGCAGAGTGTGTCAGGTCAGACCTCCGCTCACACCGTACAACACCAACCGAAGCGTAGTGAAGTCATTAGCACACAGTTACTAGGCATTGTCAGTTTGAGTTTGTGTTGATTTAATAATGTTTTGTGTGTGTAGAATGTAAGGTGTGGAGAAATCCCCTCAATCTGTTCAGAGGAGCTGAATATAACCGGTGAGTGACCGTCAAACATTCTCTGTGTTGAAGTGCTTCATTGGATGCCAAAACAAGCCAAACTATCATTAACTGTCTAGAACTGACAGAATGTTTGTTTTTTTGGTGAACGATCACTTAAAGGGGACCTATTATGACACATTTTACAAGATGTAAAATAAGTCTCTGGTGTCCCCAGAGTGTGTATGTGAAGTTTTAGCTCAAAATACCCCACAGATAATTTTTTATAGCATGATAAAATTGCCACTTTTAGTGGTTGAGCAAAAACGAGCCGTTTCAGTGCGGTCCCTTTAAATGCAAATGAGCTGTTGCGATCGGCCTAAGAGGGCGGAGCTTCAAGAGCTCATTCTCCCCTGTCAGGATTCAGTCAGGACGCACTATAATGTCAGAAACTGCGAATATATGCTGCATGGAGATAGAACAGGTATAGTTTAGTTCAATTACGGTTATAACTTATATTGTCTTCTTCCACTATATTAGTACAAGCCTGTTGTACCGGACTCTGTTCGACTTTACCAATGAGTTTTATGATGTTTATTGTACTTCACACAAAAGATGAAGCGTCTGTTTTCACTCTCGAAAATCACTGTAAGAGCTTAATAAAACACAGTGCAAGTGTGCATTAAAATATTATCCATAAACTCTCTCTCTTTCCCTTGCATTATCATCAACATACACAGCGAATTACACAGAAACACTCGTTACAACTAACAGTAACAGTAAAAAAATATATAAACAAATATATAAAGACCTTATGCCTTTTGGGTGGTGCTTAATAAACTTTATATCCGATGAACTGTAATAAAGTGCTCTCACCTTCATTACTGCCATATCCAGTATCACTCTGGAGACTGTATGTTTTGTATTGTCCCTTTGTATTGACATTCGTTCACAAAGCAGTCCGGTGTGAAATTATTCGTGCAGACATAAACGAATTTCGGTAGAGTTGAAGGAGCATTTTCTTTGAAAACAAAATGAATCCACCTCGTCTTCAGCGGCTCAGATTTAGGTTGTAAATGGAGAGAGTTATGTGGATTAATCCATCCAGCTACAGAACACCTAAAACGCTTGAGAGACTTTCTCATCAGTGCAGCAATGGCGGACTGTGTACAACTCGCTGTGAACTCACTCAGGGCGGTTCTGTGTTAAACAGCAGTGTCTGTCAACATTCGTGGGCGGGGCCTGTGGCTAATGTGACGTCACGCTGCCATGGATCTGGAAACGGCTTGTTCTGAGACACTGCTTATGATTTATGAGGATAAAAAAAAGGAGTGGTTGGATTTTTATCATTACAGGGTGGTTGTGTACACACACTGCCAACGCACATTTGTATCCAAACACCATGCAAAAGTGAATTTTGCATAATAGGTCCCCTTTAAAGCTTCTCTTCTGTTGAACAGCTGGTTTATAAGCACTACTCATTACACGTTTGGTAAGATAGTTGGCATGTGTTGCGTTTTCAAATGCATGTTATAAGTGATTAAACTGAGATGCAGAGATGATCCGAGTCGCTCTGAGACGCTGAAAACACTGGATCATGAGCTGCTCGCGTGTAAATGAACACAGTGTCGCGCTTCACTCTGAAACACAGCGCCTCTGTTTACTGAATTAAATCACAGCCTTTGTGATCTAATAATCACAATAAGTCATATTATGATTTCTGTTTTATTTCCATTAATCGTGCAGCTCTAGCTGGAATGTCCAGTGTTCATTGTTGAATTACTTTGAATCATGTTTTAATGGACACAAGCATGAAGAAGGCGTGAGACACGAGTGCCACGCTTCACACGGCTGCTGAACAGGCTTCAGCTGAGGACTTTGAGTTGTTGAGTTGCATTGAGACGCTGATGTGAATGTGTTACACAGATACACGTGGGTGACGGGTCGAGAGCCGCTCACATACTATGACATGAATCTGTCAGCACAGGATCATCAGACGTTCTTCACGTGTGATTCTGATCACCTGCGGCCTGCAGACGCCAGTAAGAGCGCATCATTTCCTGCACTGATTCAACACTGTCAATATCTGTAAGACCTTTGCATAAGTGTGTGTGTGTGTGTGTGTGTGTGTTGACAGTCATGCAGAAGGCCTGGAGAGAGAGGAATCCTCAGGCTCGGATCACAGCCGCTCATGAAGCTCTGGATCTGGAGGAGTGAGTGTTTCTCTGCTCGTCTGCTGTACTCACACTCCTGAACACTAGCACTAAGTGATACTCATATTACTCCTTTAGATATCTGCTGTAGCTTGTGACATGTATGCTGTAACATATTCCCAGCACGTTTAATCTGTGCTCCTAACCAGACGCGACACGAGCAGATTCCAGCGACAAGCAGTTTGTCTGTCCACACCAAACGCAACAAATCAATCACAAATCACAGCCAATCAGAAGAGCGTGTGGGCGGAGTCTCTGCAAACGCACTGCACTCAAAACCAAATGGATAAATACACAATCAAATTCATAAATATTATACCATTTTAACATTATTAAAAGTGCATACTGACTGAATGAAACTATCATTGTCATAGAATACACTGGTTTGTTCATAGTTTGAATATTTCCTTTGATTTATTTTCAAGATCTGAGGTGAATTATTCATCGTCTCTTTCCTCTTTCAGTACGGCTGTAAAGGTCACTAGACGCTTCTAACATTAAATAAAGCATATAATCAGTACCAGAGGTCATACTGTGTATGTTGTTCAGCCATGATCAACGTCGCAGAAATAGAAACAGAATCACATACAGCCGTCGCGGCTGTTAGGAAGAAAACTCTGATTAACATGGAAAAGATGCTTTTTGTCGCACGTCACATCTGGTTAGGACACGGTGTAATACAAACAATCTCCGTTAGAACGTTCTCTGTTGTCCCTCATAAAGGAAGTGAAGTTATTGTTGTAGTTTAGATACATTGGCGAATCCATTGTGGCAGACAGAATGAAGGGCAGGTGAAAGATTGAATCAGAGTAAAATGTGAATTCCTGATCTGAACTCTTCTGTGTCGTGATAGAGGGACTGTGTTTGTGTGTAATGGTCAGGAGTGTGCCCTGAGGACTGTTTGTGTTTGTTGTAGTTGTGCGACAGCTTATATTCTTCTGGCTGAGGAGGAGGCCACGACTATAGTGGAGGCGGAGAAACTCTTCAAACAGGCGCTGAAGGTCGGAGAGAGCTGCTACCGGCGCAGTCAGCAGCTGCAGCACCACGGCTCACAGTATGAAGCACAGCACAGTGAGTGCATTAACCTTCTGCTCAATACTTCATTTCACTGGTGCAAAAATCTGTTTTGGCATGGAATTGACTCCATATCTCAAGTGACACGTGGCATAACGTGTCAGTAAACATCTGACTGTTGTAGGAGAAGTATATGAATGAAATCCCTCTGTAAGTTGTGTACACGTGTGTGTGTGTGTGTGTGTGTGTGTGTGTGTGTGTAGGAAGGGACACAAATGTATTAGTTTACATCAAGAGGAGACTCGCCATGTGCTCCAGAAAGCTCGGCCGCACGCGAGAAGCCGTCAAGATGATGCGAGACGTGAGTGACCTTTGACTCTTGACACACACTCTCTGATCCACACAGGTGATATGAACCGTCATTTTCAATAATAATGGAATCAACAAACTGAAAAAGATATTCAGTGAGTGCTCTCAATATATATTTAAGCACAAACATGCTGATGTTGTGTAAATCAGCACAGCGGTGATCGTCTCAGTCCCAGTGCTCTTCTAGCATCGCTCTCGTCCAATCAGATTAAAGACGGGCGGGTGAATTACTGAAAATAATGCACAGTTGAGGTGCAGCCATGATGCAATGGCCCGCTGTCAATTAAACCACACACATATATACAGTATATATTAGTCAGCAGTGCTTGAGAACGTGAGCTGTTCCTGTGTTTCCTGCAGTTAATGAAGGAGTTTCCTCTGCTCAGCATGTTCAATATTCATGAGAACCTGCTGGAGTCTCTTCTGGAGCTGCAGAACTACGCAGACGTGCAGGCCGTGCTCGCCAAATACGACGGTACGAACACCGAACACACGCACCGTTACACAAGTCTTTCTCTTGCAGATGAAATAACAGTGTCAACTGCTTGGGAATATTGGGAGGAAACTTGAAGCCCTGAGAGGAGAGACGGGCTCTGTCCTGACCGTGATACATGAGCAGCTGTCTCTGAGGGGAAATAGAGTTAAACTTCTGAAATTTCTATTGCTTTCCATGTTCAATTGTAATGCACATTCAAAGTTCGACTCGCGTAATTTTATGCTTTTATGTGAAGTGAACTGTCGGTGGTTGGCCCTTTTCCACCCTCTTAGAGCTGAAGAAGCGTCTCTGAGGCCACGATATTCACACATCATCAGTTTTGCTGTATATTTTGAGTCTCTTATGGATAATGATGTACTTCTCAATCATCACATCATTGTTCTCTTCCACAGACATCAGTTTGCCAAAGTCTGCCACCATCTGCTACACAGCGGCGCTTCTGAAGGCCAGAGCCGTGTCCGATAAGTGAGTTCTGCTCCGCCTGCTCTGTTATTTATTCATACATGGCTTGAAAATGTTTTTAATATATAATATAAGGTTTTATGACCTCATGAATGCAGCAAAAGCATTCATGTGAAATTCAGGCGGCGTCAGAAGTCAGAACTGTTTTGTTTTGCTGTAATGTTTCTGATGTGGTTTGTGCAGGTTTTCACCAGAGGCGGCGTCACGGAGAGGTCTGAGCACAGCAGAAATGAACGCAGTCGAAGCCATACACAGAGCAGTGGAGTTCAACCCACACGTACCGAAAGTGAGCCGCACACCATCACTGTCACACAGCAGGTCTGTCATGTGTGTGTGTGACTCTGACCGTGTCTCTCTGCAGTACCTCTTAGAGATGAAGAGTCTGATCCTGCCACCGGAGCACATCCTGAAGCGCGGCGACAGCGAAGCCATCGCCTACACCTTCTTCCACCTGCAGCACTGGAAGCGAGTGGAGGGCGCGCTCAACCTGCTGCACTGCACCTGGGAGGGAAGTGAGTCACGCCATGAGCACATGTCAAGTGAAGTCACCTTCATTTATATAGCGCTTTTACAGTGCAGATTGCTTCGAAGCAGCTTTACAACGATAGTTTTGGTTTAGGCTGTACTGCAGCTCTAGCTTAAGTTCAGAATTGATTCATTTCCCTTGTAAAGATCATTAATTATTACCGTATTGTTCCAAATATAAGAAAATGNGAGTCACGCCATGAGCACATGTCAAGTCACCTTCATTTATATAGCGCTTTTACAGTGCAGATTGCTTCGAAGCAGCTTTACAACGATAGTTTTGTTTAGGCTGTACTGCAGCTCTAGCTTAAGTTCAGAATTGATTCATTTCCCTTGTAAAGATCATTAATTATTACCGTATTGTTCCAAATATAAGAAAATGTTTTTTTCTTTGAAATACATCTGAAAAAACATATTCAGGGTCTAGATATTTACATGTCAATAATACACCCGCAACAATAGGTGGCGCCAAATACACTTAAAACGAGTGTGCCAAGAAACACGGCGCGTCAGAGTGTAATGTTAAAAGATCACGAGCGCAAAAACACCTTAAAAACACTAACAGTCAAAGAAATGCGTACCGTCTAAGAGCCGCGTGATTCATGTTTGCGTGCCTCGCTGACGGGAACAAACTTCCCCCGTACGTGACTTTAAAATGTAACACGGTTCCCAGATTTCACTTCTACAGTTAATGAAATGTTGGTAGGCTACATGATTTTCACTATGAGACGGATATCCTAATTGCAACAGGCCTATAATTCAGATGAGCTACAGTTTATTTTTATGGGATGCCAAAAAGGGTTTATTTTTAAGTGTGATCGTTGGGAAATTTTGCTAGTGTTTACCATTCTTTCAATACAAAATAAAATGTGAAAAATATGCAGTTATTTTTAAATAAAAGCATTTTCTTTATAAAATACAAGATTTGGTCTTCAAAAAGCCTTTTTCCAAATGGTACACGGTACATCTTGAAAAAGGGGGTCATCTTATATTCGGAACAGTACGGTAGTTTAGTCAAGTGTCCTCAGCTGATCAGGTCAGAGGTCACGGTGGCGGGAACACAAACTCCATCAGGTGACAGAAAGGAGGAAACCCTTGTTTGAAACTCAGTAAAGCCTGATTAACGTGTGCTGTTGTGTGTCACTGTCACATGACCAGATCCACTCTAAAACACACACATTTGTGCCGGTGTGGTTACTGTGAGTTGCCTTTGTTGCGGCCAAAGCATTTGCATCTCAGTATGGTTTCATATATAGCTCTTGTGAGCAAGACGTGAACATGACATTAGAGTCATGAAAGACAGAATCATTCCCGTTTTATTTTTATTTTTCCAATATAAAACTTGTTGAAGTGTTCAAATGAAGATGTTCAGAACAACTGTATTGATCTGTTAGAAACATTATATTTGTGACTGAGAGTCTGAGTAGTTTCTGATGGACTGATGCTTCAGCTTTCAGAATGATCCCGTATCCTCTGGAGAAAGGACACCTGTTTTATCCATATCCGGTCTGCACAGAGACGGCCGACAGAGAGCTGCTACCCAGTAAGAGATTTTCCTGCCCGTAGATTCAGCCGATGGATGTTGGGTCCAGCGCTCTTGTTCTGTTCTGACAGCGGTTCACTTTAAACCAGTTCACTGACACACACTCGTTCTGTCAGATACTTTCTGATTTACTCTTAGTCCTGTGTCACATGTGCTTTTTAGTTTTTGTCATATTTAGACAACCTATCTTGTTTTTTTTAGTTTGTGAATTTTAGTCAATAAAAACTTGTCATATTTAGTCATGCTGCATAATGATTAAACTGATACTCACAATTATTTTACTCAAAATTGTAATCATGATTACTGTGAATGATTGTTGTCATTTGATTTTTTTTTTTACATTTCATCACTTTCACCCATAAGCACAAATCAAGAGAACATCGACTCGTACGCATGCTCTAACGCGTCTAGTTGCATCTGTGTAGTTAAAGTCATGTGATTATTGACTGATGTTGCAGTAGTAGTTAACTCTGTGTGTGTGTGTGTGTGTGTGTGTGTGTGTGTGTGTGTGTGTGTGTGTNTGTTCCACGAGGTGTCAGTGTATCCCAAGAAAGAGCTGCCGTTCTTCATCCTGTTCACGGCGGGTCTCTGCTCCTTCACAGCGATGCTGGCGCTGCTCACGCATCAGTTCCCAGAGCTCATGGGAGTGTTCGCTAAAGCCGTGAGTGTCACACACAAACACATCGCCATTAACCGGGTTTAAAGAGAGAGTTCACCCAAAAATCATCATTCTGTCATCATTTATTCTCCCTCATGTCCTTCATAAGAGTTTCGGTCATCTTCAAAACACAAATGGAGATATTTTGACAACACTTAAAGTCTTTGTGTAATTCATCATAAAGATATTCATAATGTATATTGTAATGCATTATATGTTTTCATAAATAATTATAACCAAAGTTCACATGCATTATAATATTTGCAGATTCCGGTCTGTACTGTAGCTTAAGCATTCGACAGCGTGAGAAGATTCAAAGTGTACCGCCAAACTATGGGCATCTGCAGATGTCATTCTGAATAATCAGATATTGTTTCATGTTGTGAATGTTTTCATTATATCACTGAATGTGGTTTAATTTCGGGCGCAGTTTGACGGAGACTCCAGTTTTCTTCAGATCCCTGACTTGTTTCTGTCCGCTCCTCTCTCTCAGTTCCTGAGCACCCTGTTCGCCCCGCTGAACTTCATCATGGAGAAGGTGGAGAGCATCCTTCCCTCGAGTCTGTGGCACCAGCTCACACGGATCTGATCCCACGGACATATATCAGTTCATATTGACTGAGGTGCCAATTCTTCAGAAGTGCCCGATAGCCAGAACACAAGAGAAACTCAAACAACATCAAAGGCGAAAGGAATTAATTTCCCCCTTAATCTCATGTAAAACTTTTCTGTCTAAAACTTTTAAAGGCCATCCGTATATAAAAGAAAAAAATAAAACAATTTCTGTACTGCTGCAAAACAGACGTCTCCATTTTTGAAGTCCATAAGAGAAAATTCTCCTCCGCTGCGACTTTCTGTTCTCAGGTTTGTCTGAAAAGAGCAGAATATGATTGATTGATTGATTGATTGATTGATTGATTGATTGGCAGGCGTGGGCTTCTTTTGCACACATAAACACAAAAGCCACATTTGATACAAACATGTTTATTTGTGGATGTTTTTCTGTACATTTGTGCATCATGTGACACATTTGTGGATTTTGACATCAATAGTGATGGTGTCATGTTTACTCTCTGACTGTTCTAGCCAATCAGAACAGTTTATTGAATAACACCCACAATGCAGTTCAGTGCTGACGTAAACACATGGCATTTTTGTTTTACATTCAAAGCAGCACCAGATGAAAGCAGAGTTCTGACTTTGACTTGAAAGTTCATGATTGTTTGTGTTATTTTATATTGTATTATTCTTTCACACTGTTGGCGCTCAGACCAGCCAGGATCTAGAGGAAGAATCGTGTAGTCGATCATCTGACAATGGCTGAAGGATGTTAAAAATGCAAAGAGAGACACTGTACTGTAAAACGATGTCTGTGATGGCTTTTACAGAATATATATTTGTTGTGAAGTTGTCAGTGAAATCAAACATTTTGAATCTGGCTCTCTATCGAGAGAGTGCATGAAATGTGAAGTCTGAATTTTGGAATATGGCATAAAAAAACACTGAATGGAAACACAAATTCTAAAAAATGTGCATGCATAACTCAAAGTGGATAATTTTCTATTTAAATCCCTCAAAACCTCATGTGACTTGGCCTCAGCGAAGGCTGTGATTGGACTGGACTAACCAGTGGACCAATCACATCGCAGCATCTCAAATGTTTGTTTGATGGTTCTGAAACGCCCGAGTCAACGTCTGTCATCAGAATGATTTGGTTTAATTCCCTCCAGAAGCGTCTCACACGATTGTGTTCCCAAACACCAGCATCCGAACGCAAGATCACATGACAGCGTTTATTGTGTTTCGTCTGACGCTCTGAGACAAACTCATTTATGATGGAGGGAAAAAGAGCAACTTCCACTTTTTCATTACTGATATTTTAGGCCAGTTTCCCAGGAAGATTTTGTTCTCTTGAACACATGGGATGGAAACTTTGCTTTATTTTCAAATGTTTTATGCCATGTTCTAGTTAAATTCAGAACTTTGGATGGAAACACATGATGATCTTTCTGTTTACTGTCTGTTGCTGAAATGCTCATGACACAGAACACAACTCTATCCATCTCACAGCTTGAGGTTTGCAGTAGAGAAGATCTGCAGTGTGTTGAATGTTGATGAGCAGAAGCTCGACTGTCTCCTGCTCTCATTATCCCTCCACCTGCTCGTGACTTTGACAAGTTGTGTTTTGATAAGATGTCGATCAGCAGTAACCGGTTCTCTACACCAGCTCACAGATCTTCACATGCACTGCTCTGATCCGATGTTTCCATCTCTGATGTCTCAGCCTCTTTCATCAGCTCTTCTCTCCACATGTAATCCGGCTCGGAGAACCTCACTGCCATAAACCTCCAGAATGCACATGTAACACAAAAGAACACGTGATCAGTATTGAGACTGACGCAGGACACACACCTGGATGATGAAGATAAGCATGTCAAACACATTCACCACTGCAGTCGCATTCAGTCGTTTATTCTTAAGCATAATGAATGATTCTTACTGATGAATTATGACAACACTAAAGACTTGTCATGTGCGCAAACCAAACTGAAGAGAGTCACAATTACCTTTTATTATTTTTATTCCATGGAGGAAACAAGCTTCCATATAGAGCAGAGGTGAAAATTCAAAGAAATTTTTTGTGTGTGCGTAAGGTCCTTAGTTTGAGCTGGTGAAGTGCTTGTGAAAGAGGTTTTGTGGTGTTTGTGATGTTCTCAGATGGTGTGGAGGTCGGAGGAGAACAGAGAGAGTGAAGGAGCTGGAAAACGACTCCTGAAGGAACAGCTTCAGTTCTGTTACTGATCAACTGATTCCTGCAGCTACAGGTGAGATTATGAAAGACTCATTCTTTTGATTGGTTTTATGTTTCCAAAATAGACAGTCAATATATAGAGAATTTCTATCCATATCAGCCACAAAACACTAGATAGGAAACAAGTCGACTTGGATGCTTCAATATTTTAACATGTATCACAAATGTATTATTATTTTTGTTTAACATTAAATGTGTGATACAAGGTCTTCTCGATATGAACTCCTCTTTATCTCTAGGTAAAACCTTCAAGCCGGCGGTTATTAGACCTGATCCTTGAGAACTGGCAAATACAGACATCTCAAATTTACTCAATATTACAACCTTATTCTAAACGTATGAATGGGGTCGATTGTGATAGTTCAGCTGTTATTTTGTCTTGTGCACATTTGTTATGTGAAAAAGCTTATTCAAGGACTAATAAAAAAGACCTCTCTTATTTTGTTGATTCAGATTCAGCAAGGTGTATATTAACTTATGACAGCCGTACGCGTGTCCAGCTACGCTCCTGTTTGCAGAAAATGGCATCTATAAATAATTTGAGTCGGATTTCAGAGACGGCACTCGATTGAGCGGTTTCGGGTTTGCTTTGGTGATGCCAGAGTAATGAATGATGATCTGCATGGAAGTCCAAGACATTTGTTAAAGAAAATGAACTCCGAACAACTGAAGATAAATCATTTCAGTTTAAAAAGAGTATTCATGTGAGACCATTTTTATGTTTGCATAAATAAAAGGAAAATGTTTTAAGCACTATCTGTGTTCTGTTCAGCTGTTACGACATTCAGTCAAACGAACTCAGTTGTTGTTAGGAACAGTTCAGAAACTGCTCTATGTTCTTATGGAGCTCAATGATTAAAGTTCTTAATCCTCATATATATTAATCATCACTTTTATTAATTTAGCACTTCATATAATACAAATAACTTCAAAGCAGCTTTACAGTAAAATCA
The DNA here is from genome assembly GCA_003731715.1 of Anabarilius grahami. Lineage (NCBI taxonomy): Eukaryota > Metazoa > Chordata > Actinopteri > Cypriniformes > Xenocyprididae > Anabarilius > Anabarilius grahami. The sequence goes on from RJVU01019080.1 coordinate 298,612, forward strand.
GTGTTTCACCAAGTTCAGTTTGAGGAATCAGGTGTTTCTAATACGACGTCAACAAGCAGCTCCACATGTGAGAAAACATTACAGTCTTTAATGTGTCTTTATGAGCAGCAAGACAAAGAAACCCAAACTCCATCCGGTACGTTTTATGAGTTCTGTGAATACTGATCATCCTTTTTCCTCCATATTATATGATCTCTACCAAATCATTCTGTGAACTTTAACCTTCATGTTTAAACAGCAGAGAAGCCCAGAGGAAACCACTTCTCCTGGTCCAGAACTCTCTCTCCCAGAACCACGTTTGTAGCAGCGACAAAAGCCTTCCTGCTCTTCACCGTCACCTCCAGCACGTGGCCGTGGAGCTTCAGCACGTTCCTGTACTCGATCTGCAGAGAAAACGGCAGATCTGAGAGAGAATGACGTACGGATGCGACGCACGGATCCACACCAGCTGGATAACAAGAACAGATGAAGAAGTTTTTCTCTCACCAGTTCATTGAATGTGGGATTGTCATTGCTGCGGACCACTTTGGTCTTCCTCTTGGTCTTGTCTTGTGGGTCGGGTCTCAGTCGCGTGACCACATAAGCATCAGGACACGAGCCGTTAGACAACCTCTGAGACACACACAGTTAATACACAGTTATGAACAAATGTTCTTCTCATTCAATGTTATCTGGCCTTTAATAATGTTCTCAAAACACAAAAACATTATTTATATTATTTATATCATTCAATGAGCATTTTCTGGACATTCGTCTAAAATTTTTTTAAAATGTTGCTACTTGTTTCAGAACGTTCAGAGAACATCCATAAGTAACATTTTCATAACTTAATGGGAACGTGAGTTGTTAGCTGGGAACTGGTCAAAAGTTAGGAATAATTATGATTTTTTTTACAGTAAAAACGGTAACATTGTAAAATATAATTTAAGGGTTTTAAATCATATTAGAATGATTTCTGAAGGATCATGTGACACTGAAGACTGGAGGAATGATGCTGAAAATTCAGCTTTGATCACAGGAATAAATTACACTTTACTAGATATTCACAGAGAAAACTGCTGATTTACATTCTTATAATATTTCACATTTTTGATCAAATAAATGCAGCTTTGGTGAGCAGAAGAGACTTCTACAAATCCTAATTCTTCCAAACTCTTGGCCGGTAGTGTAAGTGTTGTGTTTCCACTCATGAGTTAGTCAAGTGAACACATTAAACTCGTTCCTGTGCTGATCTGAGCGAAATACAGCAGAATATTTGATTTTGTAAGCCAAACACAGTGCTGCCAATCCTCAAATCATACAGTCAAAAACTGCTTCTCTAACAGCAATAAAAATGTCAAAATTATTTTTCAAATCAAGAACAATAATGGGTTAAAAAAAATGACTCACAATATTTTTCAAATGCTTTATCATCACAGATAGTTTGAAGTCTTTATAAGACAGGTAGAGCTGGATCTGTGGTCGCAGATGTGCGTCTGATTCTGAAAGAAACGGAAAACAAAAGCATTTTGAGAATCATTAGGAGTCTCTTATTGATGCAGGAATATTGCAGAATCCTGTCAGTGTTTTCAGTGAATCCCTAAAGCAAGTCAAAGCCAGGCGACAACAGATATGTGCAAAAACGGAAAGGAAGAGCAGCGTTTCACTGTATTTATATGACAGTGAGTAACTCTTTTAACTCATGAGCAGCGCTTTCAGTCTTCCAGATGATTTATGATCATGCGAGGGACCCCGTCCTGACATTTACACGACAGCTCGATGGCTTCATTTATAAAGACTTTAACACTGGGAACAAAAAAATAATATTATAAATGTGTATAAAATATTATTTGGAAAATATTTTTAATCAGTTATTTAAATCAAATTTTACTCATTTTAATCTTTAATTTAAATTAAATTCATTATTTTTATTTTAATCAAATGTATTTATTTTTCATTTAAATCAAGGTTTATTCAATTATTTATTTTAATCAATCATTTATTTAAATCAACTTTATTTCTTTATTTCTTTATTTAAATAAAATTACTAAATTTTTTTTATTTTATTTTAATCAAATTCAGTAAATNGGTTAGTTAATCTTATTTTGAGTATTTATTTATTTATTTATTATTTATTTATACTGTTTTTCCAGTTTCTCCAGCTCAAGAGAATGCTTGGCAAACTAAGATGTCCAGCAGTGAATGTGTGAATCCTTCTCAAGCATCATCGATCATCGTCCAGGACGAGAATATGCCGAGAACGACGAAAACGTCACCTGATTTGGCAGCAGCGTTCGGTCCGTCCAGAAACAGGCTGCAGACGTATTCGTTCTGTCAGTGACACAATCAAATATCAATGATAGTGCTGGGAAACACTGGGAAGCGGCACACAAACGTCATGCTTACTCCTCTGCAGGGCCCTGCGAACAGCTCCTTCAGGTACTTGTTCAACAGGCTCATCTTCCTGCTCGGCGTAAAGGACATGTTAAACCAGCTGGGGAACCTGGAAGCAGGAGAAAGCGGATCAGTCCGGCTCTCGTGCGCTGTGGAGTGATAACGCGACATGAGCGGGACGCTTACTTCGGCAGCGTGGACTCGATGAAGTGCTTCTGAAGCAGCTTATGGAGCGTCTCGAACTGAGAAAAGCTCTTCTGGCTGATGACGTACCCGTCCTCGATCGTCACCTTCAGCTCGTACGTCTGACGGACACAGCAGAGGAAAAGCATGTCATGCAGACACTAGAGGGTTCATCTATCTCACTGCGCTCTACTAAACAAACACAGCCTTCCCGTGGAAGGGTACTTCAGCTCATTTTATTGGTAACTCTTTACAGAAAGGTTTCATTTGTTAATGTTAGTAACTAACAATGTTACTCTAAATGTGAACATGCACGTTAATCAGATGCTGGAGTACCTCAAAGAAGCCAATGTTTCAGGTCTTCCTGAAGGAAACTCACCACGTCTTTGCCGCTGACGGTGTATTTCTGGATCACGGCCTCCTGAATGTTGGAGCTGGAGGAGATCCGGCTGTCAGCGAGCGGCTCGGACCGTCTGACGGAGGAAAACTGCACCATATTATGGATGAGGAAGTTCAACTTGACAGGAAAACTCTCCATGCTCTCCTTAATTTTTCTGAAACAGAACATAATAATCTAGTACTGCACAAAGAACTTCCATAAATCCATATGATGTCTTATTGCAAAGGACAGCAGAAAAAAAGTGTCAACGGCCTTTCTTTTTTGCACAGGAATAAAATTGTGGTGTGAGAAGAGAACATTAGAGTCTTACAGATGCGTAAAGATCTACTGAAATCAGATATTTAAAATAAACCACGTACCACAAACTCCTTCTGCTATATTCATATTTATGGCCCTACAAACTTAGATGGGTGACACTTTACAATCACATTAGATTTGTTAGAGTATTCATTGATCTCCGCAGTGATGTGCTGACCTGGTGAAATATGAAGTGGCTTCCAGCTCAGAGTCATGCGGCCGCAGGTTATTGTGAACGTACCGCAGGTCCTGGACGTCCTTCATTTCAGGCATTCCGGCCGCCAGCATCTACGACCGGCCACACGCACCGATGCAGACGTCATTTGACAGGTAACAGAATAACGGAGTAAAATAAAGCCACGGACGGAGTCTCACCAGCTGCAGCAGGCCGAGCAGCAGTGCAGAGCATCTGCGCAGACTGTTGAAGGCGTCGCAGCACAGCTCGACGAACCGGTGGAAGCGCTGCGGGTTCTCGCCGCCGCCCGTGATGAAGCGCTGCATCTCTGGCGTAAAGATGAAGGGCGTCCGGTCTCTGTCCGTTCACAAAGCCCACGCTTCATTTAGAAGGACTTCCTTTTGATTACTCAAAGACTACGAGACAAGAAAACAAATCACTCGCCTCTTGATGCTGCCGAACTTCTGCGCGTTGCCCATGATCCTGCCGAAATCGACGTGGAACATGTGGCCGCTGTGTTTGATCATGATGTTGTCGTTGTGGCGGTCACAGATGCCCAGAACAAACGTGGCGACGCACCAGCCGGCACACGAGTGAAGGAAGTTCATCACAGCCTGAGGGACAGACGGCAGAGAGTGTGTTTAGTGATGTTTCTGTCTGTCAGGATCAGCTCTCTCCGTTTCAGTGCATTCATTTTCACAATAAGTACGAAAATTGCAAGTTAAAACATTTGATATCAATATTTTTATGTGAGCATCAAGCCTCTCGAAACAACGTCAGTATCTACACTTATTTTCACACTTAGAAAATATTAATTGCTGAAATTTTGGTTATTTTGGCAGGCCTGATATATGCTGATCTGCTGATCTGTTACCTTCTCGTAGTCCTCTATAGTCTTGTTCCTCATGTGGAACCACTTCTCTAAGGTGTCTTCCCTCAGCGCTCCAGACAAACCCCACTCCTGATGGATCTTGGCCAGAGTCACTGCGTCACGCACCACTTCCACCAACCCTGAAAACATCCTCATCAAACCAGTACTGCACGGGTCCAACTACAGCAGAACAGTGTGTTCAATAAAAGGACACTTGAAGCAAAGAGGACATGATTATTGCTGTTGGGACTCTGAGAATCAATAATATTTTCCATTCTTATCACTAAAACAAAGCTGTGACAGAAAGAAATCATGATTACTTTATCATGACCTAACAAACGTGTCTTCAAGGTTTCAAAACCATCATGATCATGTCTAGGAAAGAATCGCGTCAGGATTCAATACTCTAAAATTAACTGGAGTGTGTGAATCTGCAGCAGACGAGTGAAAGAGACGCAGTGTGTTCGTCAGATTCAGGCAGGTTTGCTCTTATTACCTGCTTCTGCACCGACTGAACTGCAGGAAATTGCATGATTGAACACAAAACTAAAGAAATATTTGTCAAGAAACTCAAGTACTAGAGCCATATGCTGCAATCATTTAGATCAGTATGATTATAACGGCACAGACCGGTCGGACTGACCTCGATCTCTTCCGGTAGAAATGCATCTGTACGTGACCATGCGCATGTCCAGCCCCTCCTGCCTCCACACGCGGTCCAGGAGACGCACGATCTGCAGCACCAGCACGTCCTGCCGCAGGTTATCTCCAGTCTGACGCCAAACAACAACGAAAACAATGAACTCAGTGAAGACTGACAAACTACGACCCCCGTAACTGGTGAAAGATCTTCATACTTTGCAGATGACGCTGTAGTTCTGTCCCAGTGGGTCGGCGGTGATGAAGGACACTTCCACAGGTGCTGCGTTTGAGTTATAGACCTTAAAAGCCTGAGAGACACGCAGTGTTTGTTATGATTCTCATGCAGTCAAAAACAAACAGTGATGGTCACGATCATGTGTGACGCAACAGTGACAGATCCTGTAGTTCAGTAATGACTGTACATTGACTCCTGATCAGATACAGCCGTCTAAAACGCTCAGATCCTCGTATCTCTAGGCTGGCGGTTATTAACCCATCATCTCTCAAAGTTATGAAAAAAACGTTCTTCCAGTAACGTTAATAGAACGTTTGTTCAGTGTTATCTGATCTTTAATAATGTTCTCAAAATTTTAGCACAAAAACATTAAAACATAATTCTATGGCGTTTTTCTGAAATGTTTCAATTAGACGTTCTACTAACGTTATTTAAATGTTACTACTTGTTTCAGAACGTTCAGAGAACATTCAAAAGTAACGTTCCCATAATGTTTGAAGATGATAAAATGGAATGTTCCCTTAACGTTCATATAATCAAGAAAAAAAATGTTTTTAAAGCATTTTAAAAACTGTCGTTTTGAACATTTAGAGACTTAAAACATGTTTTTGTTCACTTGGAAACCCCTTATTAAGAAATCCCAACTGGATCTTAGTGAACTGGCAAAGTACAGACCTATCTCAAATCTTCCATTTATGCCTAAATTATTAGAAAATAAGTAATGTTCGCTCACTTATGCTACTTTTCAGAGATCCCCATCATAGCACAGAGATTTGCTTTTAACTGATAGTTTCACAAGGTCTGACACTACAGATCTCGACATACTCTTAGATCTTAAATCTCACAAATGCATTTACTGAATTTACCTCAACATTCACACCTTTGACCACAACCGCTGGGTCTAACGGAAGCCTGCAGGACAGTCCATTGGCAAAAAAGCAGGCAATTTTCCATCGCTCTCTGATAAACACATCCTGTACAAACACAACATTTCATAACAGTTTCATTTCAGACACAAATCTAAAGCTAAAATGGATGTGACTGTTAAAGCTCACCAGACCTTTCTCTTGGTTTTGTCAGCGGTGCGGACTCTCTGGGCCACTTGTGTGAGCAGATCCATCAGTCTGTTCTCCCGCTGCAGCTCGAGTCTCAGCGCGCGTCCGCAGCAGTGCTTCAGCGCCGACAGGACCTTACTGATCCAGCTCTTATAGAGCCAGTCCTCCAGAGCGTCCACCAGCAGCCTACACACACACACACACACACACACACACACACACACACACAGAGCGGAGAGAGCAGNACACACGCACACACACGCACACACACGCACACACACACACACACGCACACACACGCACACACAGCGGAGAGAGCAGTGGCAACAGGATCACGACTATAATATGTGATGGGGGAGAAAGGCAACAAGTGTCCCGCTACCATTCAGTACAGTAAAAAAAGTGACAAACCGCAGCTAATGTACAGTATGTATGATGTATATATTCGCGCACCAGTACAGCTGCTGAGCGATACGGATGCAGCGCAAAGATCTGGAGAGCAGAAGCGTCACCAGCGGCCCGTCCACGTCCCACTCCATCTTCAGCGCCTGGAGGAGAGTTCACACATCATAATGCTCAGAAGAACAACACTGATCAGTGCCTCTAGTAAATGAAAGATCATGAAGGTCAGCGCGTGTCACTTCAGACGGTGATAGTTTCTCATGGGGATGTAAAGTCATTTCAACATTTACAAGGGCTAGTCTGTGATTTTATTGCCGTCCGATTGCAGAATGTTTGTGCTTTTCTCCCACCAACGTAAAACTACCCGGACAAACTTCATACTGTTTTTTGACAAACACCAAAAAAAACTTTAATTCCCATCTGAATCCACATCTGTGAGTTTACAACTGTGTACGCATTTTACTACTGAAATACTGGAAACTGTTTACAAAAATAATAATATGTCATCACTCTAGTACAGTGGCAGCTGTAAAGAATGAAACAGAAAAAAGAACAAAATTAAACTTTTGAAATGGGCCATTATTACGCTTTATAAATATAAAATAACAATAATTTATATTAAAATATAATAACTTATTATACACATAAATTAGGGCTTGCACATCTAGTCATTTTACTAGTCGAAAAAGTAGCCGTGTCAAATATTTACATCACCGAAATAAGATTAGTGTTTAACCCATTTCTGCTCATTTCCACATTTTTAAAATGACATCCATTATTTTGAGATAAAATGCAAGACAGATAACCATTCAAACTATAGCGTGTTCATTTTCCAATTTTAATAGAATATTTATGATGAATAGGATATTATATAACTGTTATTAAATTAGATTTGAATTTATTAACTGTCCAAGCAATAACACACATTTTGTTTACAGTTGACAATCATGTGACAGGATCAAAGAACTGCCAAGATTCAAGATGCAGTTTTTTGTCACATAAAGGCTCAGTTTCACAGACAGGGCTTAAACTAAGCCAGGATTAGGCCGAAGTTCAATTAGGCTATTTAAGCAGCTTTTATAAACGTACACTAGAAAAAAAAACTTTACTGGTGTGCATCTTGAGACAAAACATATTTTAAAATATGTCAGTGCAAGTTTCTTACATGCATTTAAGTCTGGGACTAGCTTAAGCCTTGTCTGTGAAACCAGGGGAAAAAGTTATGCAGAATAAAACTTGTGAAATGTAGACAGGTCAGCTACTCAGACTGTGCATTAGAAATATAGATAGCAGATAAAATAGTAGTAGAGTAGTCAAATGTGCAAAAACAAGCAAACACAACATTGCAGGTCGTAAAAGTAATAAAAGCAATAGAAAGTGTTGTGTGTGTCAGTGTGAATCAGAATACCGAGCATCCGAATGCATGAGTTTGATCACTGAGCTGACCTGAACACATATTTTACAGACGTCCCCATGAGAAACAATGACTGTGCGAATAGAGCTCAGGTGTGGTTCTGCTTAGAAATACTTGCAGTATGTGATAAAGGCCCATTTGATCATTGTTTAGTCAAGGCAAATGGCCTTTTAGTGACAAGATTGTTAGATTGCATCTCAAAGTCACGTCTGACCTGCACCAGCTGTGGCAGAAACTCCTCCAGCTCACTGTCACACATCTGCTGAAACCGCCGCACAGCCACTGAACGCACATACTGGTCATGAAAGCTGAAAGATCAACACATCATACATATAACCGGTCCTCACGTCAGAAGAACAGCAGAAATGCAGTAATAGCTGTTGCAGAAGAATTGAGTGTCTGTGTTTGATCAGCATCAACTAAAGCCACACTGACTGTATTCATTAGACCAGAGTAAACGTTGTTAATCACTGTGATAATGACGGATGCAATCAATCAGACGAATCATTCACGATGTTCTTCCATCTTTGGCGATAAGATATATCATGACACATTTTTATGAAAACATTTCCAAAGTGATGATAGGCCTATCACAAATGTTATGATTTTTCCTGTCTGAACCATCATGAGCATACAACTTTATTAATAAATAATTACTAAAACTTCTGTTTTATATATCCTGACAGAAGCGAACAGAAACGGTGGTGCACGTACTCGTGGCTCAAGAGGAACAGGGCTTCCTCGCAGCTCACGCGGCCCCAGCGCTGCAGGATCCAGTAGATCTCTGGTAAGTTCTGCGGTCTCCACTGCGGCGCGCTGCCCAAAACCAGGTGCAGGTACGAGTTCCTCTCGCTGCAGAAGTGCCTCTTACTCCACAAAAAGGCCTTTTCATTTTCAGTCATGCTGCAGGACGTTTAACAGAGGAAGTGACATTAGTGTCCACATTAACCACAGTGTCTGCATCGCTCATGAGAGTTTATCTTGTACTGACAGAGACAGGGAGTGTTTCTGAGACACGTCTGCTATCCTCTTCTGCAGCTCTTCACAGAGAGTCGAGTCGTGGACCGATCCGGGCCGAGCGGACGCTCGCTCATACCGCCACTGCTTAGAGTCTGGGAAATCAATCTTCAGACAAAAATACAAATGAAAGGGATTTCACTTACAAACTAATGCTGTAAAAACATAAAATTATACTATGGAATGAATCTCACAAAAGCTCTCAAGAGGAAGAAAAATGGTTGAATGCGACACAAATGTGTATAATGACATGGGTATGACAAGAAGAGGTGACTTATAAGGACATTCCCCATGTCCCCACTTTTCAAAAGGCTTATAAATCACACAGAATGAGTTTTTGTGAGAAAGTAAAAGTGTGCACAGTTTCCTGTGATGGTTAGGTTTAGGGGTAGGGGTAGTGTAGGGGGAGAGAAAATACAGTTTGTACAGTATAAAAACCATTACGCCTATGGAATGACCCCACAATTCACAAAAACAAACGTGTGTGAGTGTGTGTGTGTGTGTGTATGAGTGTGCACGAGTGGTGTGTGTGTGTGAGGTATTGAAGAGCGAACCTGCAGAATGACTCCTGTGGGCTGACGATGGCCGTCGGTCAGTGCAGCGGACGGTGGACACCTGGGCGGCACCTGCGTGGACATGCTGAGCAGAACCGTGCCGTGAACGAGAGTCCTGCAACAGCACAGCATCAACCCATCAATCACAGCGTGCTCAGAGAAACACTGCTCTAAACAGATCCAAAACACACTCTGTGAATGTAAGCACAGCCGGTTGTCTTGCACAATAACAACACAAATGTGTGTTACTCAATCAACTTCTGCCATGGCAGAGAGAGAGTCTGAAGACTAAACGGTGGTTAAAGAAGAAGGTATTTTTTGAAATGTCCATATCATGAAAAGTCAATGGGGTCCAATGTTGTTTGGTTGGCAACATTCTTCAAAATATCTTCTTCTGTGCTCCACAGAAGGGCTGCGCGAGCGC
>RJVU01019080.1:309488-327000 GCA_003731715.1 Anabarilius grahami
AGCATCTGAGAAACAGCAGACATCTAATGAAATCAGTCTCTCTCTGAGGTGTTTGATGTCATACTTGTTGTTAAAGAGAGGAAGGGCCGCCCAGCAGAGCAGCTCAGGGGTTTTGGCCTGTTTTGAGCCCAGTAGATGAAAAGTCAACATTGATTCATATGGCAGCTCTCTTACTGGAACAGGAAACACCAATCTGAAACATACAAACAGAAACAGAAAGAACATCAGGGTGAAAAATATGTTTTACTCTGAAGCGTCACAATCGCTCAATCCCGTGTTTCCCAGCAGTGAGTTCACTAGATAACTGAACCACAGCATGTGTAACGTATACTGTCACTTTATTTATCCTAATGAATAATCTTACTCTTAACTCACTCCCCATTTTGAGCATTTTTCAGCACATAAACACGCAGAGCACATCATTCAGCAAAGTTAGACGTTAATGAAAACTCTTTCTGACATTATATTAGAGAGTGCCTATTTTCCCTTTTACAGAGTCTTGATGTTGTTTTCCTGCTTGAATGTTGATTATTTTCCTCATATTCTCATTGCTGCAGCTCCTCTCTTCCCTGTCTGTCAGTAACGCTCTGTTTAGTTCCTGTCTCTATGAAGCCCCTCCTTCTGAAAAGCACAATGTGCTCTGATTGGTCGGCTGGAGCAGTGTGTTGTGATTGGTGTTTGGGAAATGTCCCGCCCCTTACCATAACCACCAGTTTCAACACACTACTAACTAACTCAACCAGGCCCCGCCCCTTTATTCTGCATATGAATTATTTAAATGAGGAATATTGTGAAGAAAACTCAAGATGGAGTTCAGAAACACTGACACTGATATAGAGAAGAACTACATATACTATAACTATATAGAGGATAATAACATATAGATGAAAATAAATATTGATGAAATCGATAGAGAAAATGACTGTGCCGTGGCCCTCCGCATGGAGTTGTAATTCAGGTATCTGAAGTGAAGCAGCTCTTACAGACGGTTGCACTGGATCTTGTAGTTCAGCTGCAGTGATGTGCTGATGTTCTCCGACAGCACGGGTTCAGTCAGATTCCTGCCGCAGTGTGTGAGAGAGCAGCTCATGCTGAAGTGATCATACCTGTAACACACACACACGCGCTCTGAAAACATCACTCATCACATTTACAGTCGATAAAAAAAGTCTAGACACTCCTGTTAGTACTCAACCTTAACCCTTACCCTAAAACTTAAAATAAAAACTTAAAATAACCTAACTGCATAAGTGTGCACACCCTGTTAAGATGTGGCCTAATGGATAGAGAGTCGGACTTGTAACCCAAAGGTCATGGGTTCGAGTCTCAGGTCCGGCAGGGATTGTCGGTGAGGGGAGTGAATGTCCAGCGCTCTCCCCACCCTCAATACCACGACTGAGGTGAGACCCTTGAGCAAGGCACCGTACCCCCAACTGCTCCCCGGGCGCCGCAGCAATGGCTGCCCACTGCTCCGGGTGTGTGTTCACGGTGTGTGTGTTCACTGCTGTGTGTGTGCACTTGGATGGGTTAAATGCAGAGCACAAATTCCGAGTATGGGTCCCCATACTTGGCCACATGTCACTTCACTTTCACTTTCACTTCAGAATGAACTAATCAAGCTCATGTGAAATAGTCACACCTGAAGTGACACCAAATAAATCTCAGCTGTTCTTTTTGTCTGTGTATTTACTCCTGCTAGTTGCCAGTGCAGTGATGTTTATTTGCTAGTTACATTACAGCTTTTGCTATCGATGATTTGAGGTAAAGTGATGTTTTTAGTTTTATTCATTTCATTTCATTCAGTGGAGTTTCAGACACACAGAGTATTTGAGCAGTGTTTGCGGTTTATTGCAAGTAAATAAACGCATGGTCCATTGTTGTCGCAACACTCTTTTGTTTGTATTAACAACTTACAATTTTGAGTAAAACTTTTTTGATAAATTTAAGGCAATCTGTTGCACATATTTGTCTAGTAATGTGAACAAGTAGACTATTTGGTTGCACTTTATTTTACAGTATGTGCACTTATGTGCATTTACCTACTGGGTAATACAGGGTAACATGGGTTAAGATTAGGTTTAGCGGTGGGTTCAGGGTTAGTATCTAGTTATTGTAATTACTATAATAATATGTACATGGGGAACAAGACTGAAATAAAATGCTACCAAATGTTTTGTTTGAGTTCTTGTACTTAAATCTTTCATTTGGCTGAACTCATTTTAAGTTGTAAAACTGAGTTGCCAACACTCAAATTCTCTGGTGACCTATACCAACACACGTTACTTCTACAAAGTGGTGGCAACTCAAAAATGATTAATTAATTTGCTTGATACATTTGAAGCAATCAGTTTCCATGTTTTCTAAGTAAACGTATTACATTATAGTGTTCCATCCTCATGACTTTCTTTCTTTCTTTTTTCACTGGTTTTCACATCTCAAAACCAATGACTGTTTTGAACCGAACGAATGAGATTTGAGGGCAGATTTTAGGCTACGCTGCACACGTGTGACGTCACAGTGGTGTTAAACATCTGGCCGTACCCGTTTATCCAGCCGGGCAGCAGTCTGTAGAGGCTCGTCAGGTTGAGCTGCAGCATACAGCTGTTGTGCTCGACGTCTGCCGCAGATGGATCGGGAACGTCCTCCGGTCCTCTGAAGTCCAAATCAAAGTTTGTGAAGAAAACGTGGAGCAGCTTCAGCAGAGCTTGATGGATCTCGACTACAGCTGAAACATGCAGACTTTACACTCACAAAGACATGCGCAAATCACCTACGAGTGTGTGCTAAGATATGTAAATCTAAGCATTTCAATCATGCACGTGGATTTCCCCAACAGGTCAAACAGCATGTGTAAGTCAAAAGTGTCACTTTATTCAAAAGACTCACCAGTTTCACAGTCACTCATTTCAGCTGGAGTCTAGGGAAAAGAACATTATATTTAATAATATTCCTCAAAATTAAATTCCTTTTTAAACATACACACAGTAACAGAGGAAGAGTGTGATCCGTACCCATGTGACCGGAGCGATGCGCTTGAGCTGCCCGACGGCCTCCTCTAGATCGGCTGTAGTGACGCCACACAGCTGCTCACACACACCGTGAACGCTCTCCACGACCTCACTCACACACACGCCACACTGACACAGAGAGCTTCATTCACTCATTACAGTCATTCATGTCTCGTAGAGTTCATTCTGAGCGCTTCAGCAGTTGTCAGGTCACTTAATATTCAGTAATAAAACAAAACTTCGGCTGAATTGATCTGAATATTGACAATATTGTCTCCTGTAGAGCTGCTTTACAGCTGAATCGAATTAGTTTCATAGTTACACACCATTATCTTGAAAACTTGACTACAGTCCACGGTTAAATGATGCCATCCATCAACTGATGACATAAATAAATAAATGACATGCATATCATTCAGAATAAACTCTACAATATGTATTTCTAAGCATTTCAATCATGCATGTTGATTTCTTTCGTTCAGTGAAACACAAACCTGGCTTCTCACGAGCTTGTTTACTTCCTCGCTGTAGCTACTCAGTTTCTCCTGCAGACATGATCTAAGAGAACAAATGATGTTCAATATGTATCAGTAATTTGAAATGTAATATGTAAATAGTGGCAATGTATTTCTGTACATTTCCCACATGCATATATGCAACATTTGGAGCAAAACAAATGTTCAAATTCAAAAATGTAATTAATTATTTGAATTTGTCAGTTCCAGTTCTTGTTTTAATGTAAATGTAAAATGCATTTAAATGAAATTTTTTTTTTTAAATGTGTTTTTCCTTAAGGATATAAGGGCAGCAAAATTATTGCCATTTATTTGTCAAATGCATTCACACTTTGAAATTGTGTGTTTATTAATACTTTGCAATTAATTCAATGTTGGTTAGAAAATGGTTAACGTCATAGCTAACAACAATCAATTTAATTTTTGCAAATCATTTAAACTTAAAAATAAAATGCACCAAATGTTGCAGGCATAGGTATAGGAAAAGTGCACTAAAATACAGGAATATCGTTTCAAATGGAATTTTGTCAGCTTTATGCTTTCAGAGTACAGACGCAAGCAAACCTTATTGTGTTGAATGAACAAGCAGAAGCGAGGACTTGATTAAAATGAAACACCTGCCTGTCGTCTTCCTCCTACAGAAACATGCAATCTCATAACAATATGACCTTCTTCAAATGAGAAATAGTATTGGACATCTGAGCCACTGTAATTAAATGTCATACATCTTGCGTCAGGGTTCTGCCAACGGTGTCTCTGAGCACCATCCTCACTGGAACATCTGAAGCAAACTTATGATACACCTGGATGCGTTCATATAATCCCAACATTTCATCACTGGACGAAGCAAAACAAAGAGTCAAAACAGCGGCATCTATATCTAAATGCACTTAAACAGCAGAGCGCATTTCCATTTCCATTGGGCAACAACAACTACTTGCTGGTAAAATATGACAGGTGAAATTACCTTCTGAGAAACTCCTCTGAGTCACAGAGTTTCATCAGGTATTGTCCACTGACAGCAGCAGAATGATCTAGAGTCTCCAGAACCGCCTCCATCAGCTCCTGGGCTGTGCTGCTTACTAATCAAACAATGCAAATATTGTTTGCCAAAGTGTCCTAAAAGCTTCAACCTAAACTGGGCATGTGTGTCATCTGTAAGGCTTACGTCTCCATCTGAACGGTAGTTCCACAGGCAGCCAAGGCACGGACACATTGAAGAGGAGTTCGGTGGGCTCCAGGAGAGACTCGTGCACAGGGGTCACGCGGCCCCACACCACACTCCAGCTGAACTCGTCACGACGGACGCCATGTTCTGAGAGCAGTCTGACATTAAACAGCATTACAAACAGGAATACAGATGTGCATGAATGCATGAATGCAGCTCAGTTATTCATATAGGAGCAGTGAGCTTTATGAAAGTAGTCGTGTCTACTAAATACTGTGTGAATGAAATTTCATGTTAATGAAAATCTTCATGTGAATTCAGCGCACATGGATGAAATCCGTCAGCCAAATAGGTGCATTAATAGGTTGAAAAGGATTGATGCATCTTACTGCGAAGTTAATGTGCAGAGCGAAGCAGTTCTGCTGTTGCTGCCTTGTGCTGAATCAATTAAATCGATGTTCCAAGAGTCCTGTATAAGAAGAGATAGAGAGAGTGATCGTAATATTTACAGTTACAGAACGCTTGAAACAAAGTCTATAAACCTCTATTGCACAGTGATGCCCCTGGAAACAACGCAATCTTAAACTTCAAGTCATGATGAATATAGAATGCAGTAAAAACAAAACAAAAAACAAAACAAAAAAAAAAGCCATTTCTTGTTCACACCTGGGGCCCACTTCAATATAGAGGTTCAACCAACTCCGAGTTAAAACTTGAACTCTGAGTTGACTTACTCTGAGATGGGAACCTCCGAGTTTTCGGTTTCAGAACAGCTGAACTGAGTTAGTTTAATCAACTCTGAGTAGGTTGACTCCGAGTTAAGCGTGTGCACCACGACTATGAAAAGCCATGATCAGTTGGCGTCCGCAAAGTTTTATCACTGTTATAATATCAGACGTGACAACTGGCAGAACGGTAAGTTATTGAACTAACTATTCATTTTCATGGTATCCCACATGCAAAACAATTTAATAAATAAAAAATAAAAAATTAATAATTATGGGGTTAGAAAAATAAGGAAACATACTATTTGCACCTCAGTACTGATGTACATTAACAGGATGCAATAACAACAGAGTGTAAATGATCATATTTATTAAAATTATAAATACTTTTATCTTTATTAAACACTCTGCTGTGATGTGCACCGATAAATCATTTAGAATAAACACCGCAATATAAGCACGGTTAATCATAATTACAAATTATCTGTAGTAATTCTAGTACTATGACCCAAAATCTGCCCCACCTAAGTTTATAGCCAGGAGCAGTTGCTGTGCTTTATTTGATTCATTTAGGCCTATTGTTTGCTTGATAATAATAAAGCATCTACTTTTTAGTAGCCTAGTACTAAACATTAAAGTCTAATTTCAGTAAAGGTTTATCTAGGGGCCAAAGTCTTTTCTGCCCTGTAACTTCTGTGTCGCTAATGTTCAGTGCAGGTTCTCAGACTGTGGTTTATGGTTTCACCAGCTGCCATCATCTCTGTCACAGGGCTGGATTGTGATGGCTGTGTGAGTGTAATGATGAGCTGCTTTACCTCTGGACCGCGCAGGTGTTGTGCAGGTGTTCCAGCAGGTGTCACAGCTGCTTCCTCATTCTTCATGTCCACATTCACCTGCTCTTTCCTCTGATCGGCTGCTTTTAAACCAGAGACGGGTGTGTATAAATCCAAATAATCCTGCTCAGAAAAGACAGGAACATCCCATCCATGAAACACGTGATCCTCAGGTCTTCCAGCGGGATCTTCAGTACATGGATCCATTCGATCAGAGACGGTGAGCTGTAGGCAGTCCGGTTTAATGTCCATATTGACAGACCGGTGATAAATATTTATGCCATTAAGAAAAGGAATCAGGTTTTCCTTTCACTCTCTTACCGCAGCGGATCTTAGTCGTTTGGAGTGAGATTGAGTGGGTCTGAATCGGAATAAAAGATTCTTTTGGACTGTTTTAGATTAAACTACTTCTGAGAAGGAATCCAAGCACGTATCCACAGGTATTTTCAGCGCGAAACTCTCGCGGACGCGGAATGCTGCTCCTCCCACAGACACCTGCGATCACCTGTATGGAACGCCAAAAAGGTCATAATTCTGCATTTCGTCCAAGCGACTTTCCTCTAGAGCAGGGCGTTCCCAAACGCTTTTCTTAGAACATTTTCCAAGGACCTCCTTATAATTTTAACAGTGATCAAACCCAAATTTAATGTGGGTGGGAGTAAAGAACACAATGTGCTTGTTTTGGTTCCCATCTGTAAATATGCACTTTTTAATAATACAGCACAATTTTATAATTTATCTTATTTTTCGAAAAATAAATTTCACCAGAGTATGTCACACAGGGTAAAACTTTGGCTTCTCATTCAGCACATATCCAAATGTTTCCATATTCACATATTTGAATGCTAAACTATTATTTATTATGTAAACAAGGCTTTGTACTTCATTCCTGTCACAATATCCACATAAAACAGCATAGTTCACATGCCCAAAAATGTGTTTGGAATAATATTAGCAGTGGCCCTGCAGCTGTACGGCTGTACCATGAGAGGGCGCTAAATAATGCGGTTTTTATTTATTTTTTTTACGTAATTTTTAAATTGATTGTTAAAATCTATCTGCATACACCCATGACATATTAAAAAAAGCAAGAGAGAATGAGAATAAAGGTGTGCGTTTGTGTGTTGTAAAGTCAAATGTGTGTGTGTGTGCATGCATGGGTGGGCATGAGGATATGGGTGAAAAGAAATCTGATTGGCTAGTTTAGTTTGTTGCTTTTTTCACACATGAAAAATGACATTTCATTAGTTTAAAAACAGTCTCAAAATTAGTAAACGCTCTCTAAAACAGCTAAATTCGATTGAAACATTTGCAAAATGGTCTAATACTATTGAGTAGGGATGGAGAAATGAAGCCTGTTAAATCTTTGACGCTTTTTTCTAAATGTTTCGGGAAAAGTTCCAAAGCATCAAGAGTTTCGAAAACAGCGCCATCTTGTGGCAGGAAAAGTTATATGCGTACCCCAAGATAAAATCCTACAGGCGCCCCTAAACAGTAGTGTGATGGTAGGGTGCGGTGGTCACACTGACCGGACAGCTTACATATTGTACAAGAGACAATTTAAATTAAGCCGAGTATGTTTGGTTGACTGCATTTTTAGATTGATGATGAATGGCTGTGATGTCTTAGAACAATGCTAGATTAACGATGGGAGTGTTTGACCCCGACGTCATTTGAACACACAACCCTCTGATCTGGAGTCAGACGCGCTACCGTTGCGCCACGAGGTCCTGATAATCCAAGCTGTTGCTATTTTATGCAACTAGCTTATTTCAAGAACTAAAAAAGTAGAGTTAACGTAGACAGAAATCTGACCCAGACATGATTTGAACATGCAACCTTCTGATCTGTATTCAGACGCGTTAACACTCAGCAACGAGATCCTCGTTATCCTATATTTTGCTCAGCTACTTTTTACAACTAGATTGTTTCAGGACTTGCGCCACGAGGTGCTGCACATATGTTCTGTTTCTGAACTTGTTGTAGGGTCTAGTTATAAGGATTTCTGATTTTCACAAAAGTCTTTCACACAACGATGGGAGTGTTTGACACCGACGCGATTTGAACACACAACCTTCTGATCTGGAGTCAGACGCGCTACCGTTGCGCAACGAGGTCCTGCACATATTTTCTGATGCTGAACTTGTTGTAGGGTCTAGCTATGATAAGGATTTCTGATTTTCACAAAAGTCTTTCACACAACTATGGTACTGTTTGACACCGACGCGATTTGAACACACAACCTTCTGATCTGGAGTCAGACGCGCTACCGTTGCGCCACGAGGTCCTGCACATATTTTCTGATGCTGAACTTGTGCCACGAGGTCCTGCACATATTTTCTGATGCTGAACTTGTTGTAGGGTCTAGCTATAAGGATTTCTGATTTTCACAAAAGTCTTTCATACAACGGTGGGAGTGTTTGACCCTGACGTGATTTGAACACGCAACCTTCTGATCTGGAGTCAGACGCGCTACTGTTGCGCCACGAGATCCTGCACATATTTTCTTATGCTGAACTTGTTGTAGGGTCTAGCTATAAGGATTTCTGATTTTCACAGAAGTCTTTCATACAACGGTGGGAGTGTTTGACCCTGACGTGATTTGAACACGCAACCTTCTGATCTGGAGTCAGACGCGCTACTGTTGCGCCACGAGGTCCTGCACATATTTTCTTATGCTGAACTTGTTGTAGGGTCTAGCTATAAGGATTTCTGATTTTCACAAAAGTCTTTCATACAACGGTGGGAGTGTTTGACCCTGACGTGATTTGAACACGCAACCTTCTGATCTGGAGTCAGACTCGCTACCGTTGCGCCACGAGGTCCTGCACATATTTCCTGTTGCTGAACTTGTTGTAGGGTCTAGCTATAAGGATTTCTGATTTTCACAAAAGTCTTTCACACAATGATGAGAGTGTTTGACCCCGACGCGATTTGAACACGCAATCTTCTGATCTAGAGTCAGATGCGCTACCGTTGCGCCACGAGGTCCTGATAATCCAAGTTGTTGCTATTTTATGCAACTAGCTTATTTCAAGAACTAAAAAAGTAGAGTTAACGTAGACAGAAATCTGACCCAGACATGATTTGAACATGCAACCTTCTGATCTGTATACAGACGCGTTAACACTCAGCAACGATATTTTCTTTATCCTATATTTTGCTCAGCTACTTTTTACAACTAGATTGTTTCTGGACTTGCGCCACGAGGTGCTGCACAGATGTTCTGCTGCTGAACTTGTTGTAGGGTCTAGCTATAAGGATTTCTGATTTTCACAAAAGTCTTTCACACAACGATGGGAGTGTTTGACCCTGACAAGATTTGAACACGCAACCTTCTGATCTGGAGTCAGACGCGCTACCGTTGCGCCACGATGTCCTGCACATATTTTCTGATGCTGAACTTGTGCCACGAGGTCATGCACATATTTTCTGTTGCTGAACTTGTTGTAGGGTCTAGCTATAAGGATTTCTGATTTTCACAAAAGTCTTTCACACAACGATGGGAGTGTTTGACCCCGACGTGATTTGAACACGCAACCTTCTGATCTGGAGTCAGACGCGCTACCGTTGCGCCACGAGGTCCTGCACATATTTTCTGATGCTGAACTTGCACTACGAGGTCCTGCACATATTTCTGATTTTCACAAAAGTTTTTCATACAACGATGGTAGTGTTTGACCCCGACGTGATTTGAACATGCAACCTTCTGATCTGGAGTCAGACGCACTACCGTTGCGCCACAAGGTCCTTCACATATGTTCTGTTGCTGAACTTATTGTAGGGTCTAGCTATAAGGATTTCTGATTTTCACGAAAGTCTTTCACACAACGATGGGAGTGTTTGACCTCGACGTGATTTGAACACGCAACCTTCTGATCTGGAGTCAGACGCGCTACCGTTGCGCCACGAGATCCTGCACATATTTTCTGATGCTGAACTTGCGCCACGAGGTCCTGCACATATTTTCTTATGCTGAACTTGTTGTAGGGTCTAGCTATAAGGATTTCTGATTTTCACAAAAGTCTTTCACACAACGATGGTAGTGCTTGACCCCGACGTGATTTGAACACGCAACCTTCTGATCTGGAGTCAGACGCGCTACCGTTGCGCCACGAGGTCCTGCACATATTTTCTGATGCTGAAATTGTGCCACGAGGTCCTGCACATATTTTCTGATGCTGAACTTGTTGTAGGGTCTAGCTATAAGGATTTCTGATTTTTACAAAAGTCTTTCACACAACGATGGTAGTGTTTGACCCCGACGTGATTTGAACACGCAACCTTCTGGTCTGGAGTCAGACGCGCTACCGTTGCGCCACGAGGTCCTGCACATATTTTCTGATGCTGAACTTGCGCCACGAGGTCCTGCACATATTTTCTGTTGCTGAACTTGCGCCATGAGGTCCTGCACAGATGTTCTGTTTCTGAACTTATTGTAGGGTCTAGCTATAAGGATTTCTGATTTTCACAAAAGTCTTTCACACAACGATGGGAGTGTTTGACCCCGACGTGATTTGAACACGCAACCTTCTGATCTGGAGTCAGACGCGCTACCGTTGCGCCACGAGGTCCTGCACATATGTTTTGTTGCTGAACTTGCGCCATGAGGTCCTGCACAGATGTTCTGTTTCTGAACTTATTGTAGGGTCTAGCTATAAGGATTTCTGATTTTCACAAAAGTCTTTCACACAACGATGGGAGTGTTTGACCCCGACGTGATTTGAACACGCAACCTTCTGATCTGGAGTCAGACGCGCTACCGTTGCGCCACGAGGTCCTGCACATATGTTTTGTTGCTGAACTTGTTTTAGGGTCTAGCAGTAAGTATTCCTGATTTTCACAAAAGCCTTGCACACAAAGAGAGTATTTGACCTCGACGTGATTTGAACACACAACCTTCTGATCTGGAGTCAGACATGATTGTCCATGATTGTTTCTCTCCATCTTTGAATTCTGCTTTGAGCCATGTCTTTTTGATTTGCTTTGAGACCACTGTTATTCTAAAAGTATATTGTTATCTCTTGTTGTGTGTTATTTCTGAAAAGGGATAGGCTTCAATAAAAGGGTTATCAGGGCATTTTTCAATCATATGAGTAAATGCTAAATATATCTCTGAAATTAATTAATCCTTAAATGTTTTAATTATTGGATACATATATAAAATATGAGTATACATTTTGTACCAGGCCCAACAATTTCTTACTGTGGGCCTGAGAAATGAATCATGCATAATAACACAAAGTAGTTTAGAAGTTGACTCTTACAAAGCTAAATACAGGTAAAGAAACACCTGACTAGAAAGTCCTTACTTTATTCTGTCCGTTCAGTAAATACTGCAACTGACCTGCGGTTTATGGGGGGGAAAAGCCCTGTGCTTGTTTTAAAAAAAATCCTCTTGCAGCAGCAGTCTCATTTTGAGGGTGTTTTAGTGCTGAGCCGGTAATGAATTTGGAGCTTAACAGAAACAGAAACGCAGCATTTTCTTGACAGAATCCACTACACAAAGGTATTTAACAAAATCAATAAATCCCTTCAACGATTCAATGAAGATGATGAATCGAAGATACACTGTACTCCTTTCAGTATTTATCTGTCAGGTTTATACCATGCTGGCTCAGGTGAGTGATATTCATTGTGTTCCATAAATAACAGAACCTACAGTAGAAGTGTTGCTTTGAAAAACTAGTGCTTTGTTTTTGTATAATTTAAGATTTTGTAACCTGAAAAAGAGCAAAGAGTAGAACTTCAGTATGATATTTACTGCAAGCCAACTAACAGACCTGTCTAATGACAAGAAACAGTTCTTCAGAAATGATGTTAAATTTGCTTAAATCATATTTCAGTACAAAGAAGTTCATTCAGAGTAGTAGGTCAAGAGTTAAAGCTAAACGCCTGTGTACGTCATTGTATTTTGGTCACTCTCTTATTATTATTATAATACAGAACGAGATGATGATATCAAATTATTCATAAGTATATTTCATTGTAAATGCATCTGATTTTATCTGAATTTATAGAAAGCCTAACAGCAGGCAGCACCAGTCCAGTTTTTTTCCCATTATGATAAAATATACAGAAAAAGGCCCTATATTTTTAAGTTCTTGTCTGAAATAGGGGAAATATAAAATCTTGAATCAAAATTGTGAAAAGTCTGACAGACTGTAGGCTTACTGTGTGACTGTTGCACATTTGTTTATCTGTAGCACTGCACTAGTCTACACAACCACTCTATTCAGAGCATTCAGAGGGATTTGAGGATAAACAACATGGAATGTTTTGATGTACCCTTAAAGAGAACAGTGTTAAAATGAACATCAACAGCTTCTGTTACTGCCCCTCTCAACTAATGTGTCTCCAACACTGGTGCTCTATCAGTTAACTATGTGTTTTCACAGGAAGTTTAAATATTTATCCTGCTTACATAAGACTTGCAAGATAAAAAATAAATAAAAAAAAAGTAAAACATAGTGCCCGTCCCCTCAGTAACAGCCAATGAGAGGGACGGATCATCTTACATTCAAGTTACAATTGATCGTCATGAATAAGAGATTAAGAATTAAATATTCACAAGAGAGTGTTGATTATCAAAATAAAATGCTGTAAAAAATCCTTATGCTGCAGAACTCAAACCATAGAGGGTTTGGTAGGATCTCAAAGTAGCAAAATTCAAGGTCATAATGGATGACAATCCACAAGATCAAGATCCAGCAACATTTCTGTACTCTCCACTGTAATCTTTGTATACAAACTGGACATTTGAGCAGTCTGCATTTATGGCCATAATCCCATAATACACATTCAGAGCAGCAGGTCAGAGGTCACAGGCTCCAGATGACCTCGTCAGAGTTGAATTTTGCGTGTGTGCCATATCTGTGTCACTACACTAAAAAAAGAAACTAGAAAAGGAAAGTTTATAAAGATAATGTTTGACATTGGCTCGACATTTTTAAATGATTTTAGAAGCTTTTAGATTAAAAAAATATATTATACAGATTATACAAGTCATATTGATCAATGATTGGACAGACGGATCGGCAGATTATGTGTGTTTACATTTGCAATGTTTGACATATGTTGAATATGCAATAACAGAAGTAACATCAATGTATTAGCATTTCAAAATGCAATTCACACATTACATCTGAGATGACTGTCTATTCTATTCATTTCATTACAATGAACTAACGATCAATTGAAACAACTGCTTAAAATGATAACTGTTGCGTCACTCTTATTGAATAGTTTTAATGAAACTGGAAAACAATATTCCATGCTTAGATCATGAAAGTTTCACAATAATGAGATCCATTGACACCAATTACTGTGGAACATGAACCAGTTGGATGACATTATCTAGGGATCTAATATTTCTTCATCATTGTTATTCAGACACTCTTTCTAGGGTCCCATGTTCCACTTTTCCAGACCATGTTTTCAGATTTGTCATTACTCTATGTATGCTGGCCCTTGAAAAGAGAATCTGTGGACGAAACCACAAGAGAGGGTTGATGGAAATATAGAAGTACAATTATCAATCCTTTGTTTTGCTTTTTACAGTAAGCCAGGCGAGGAACATTGCAGCTGACTATAAGTAACTTTGCAACTATGTCAACTTATTCTACTAACCTAACAGTCTACTAATAATCTAATGAGAGTTAGCGGACATGTAGTTGCAAAGTTAGAAGAATGTCTGAAGTGGACCATCAAAATAAAGTGTAACCAGGTTCTGAAATTAGTGCCAAAGTGATTATAAAACTAAATACTTAAACTATTATAACATATACGCACATGAATAAGCACTGTAAGATGGTTAAAGGTAAAATAGATTAGAGAATAAAAGCATGATGTTATGGCAAAATTTTAAATTTAGCAGATCAACAGCAGAACAAAATCATCAATTCTTTAATTTTAGCACATCTTAGTGAAAAGGGGTATGTCATAAATTAATAAGACTAAGCTTGATACTTGCATGTCTCAAAAGAGATTGTCCTGCTGCAATTTATTGAGGCTTCAGTTGATCTTAGCTGGAAGTTGTATTGATGAGAGAGAGAACCGGACTGATGCTGAGGGTATTTGATGAATGAAAAGACAAGCCGCATCCTGGTGCAAATCTGAACCTTTGTGTTCTTAGACAGTGATCTTTAAACAGGAGGTCAGGGAGCCAATCAGTTGTATTTTTGGAGGTTAAGGGTAAAAGTTTCAATATTCTTATAATATTACTATGGACATAGTTATCGGAGTTAGTAATGCACAGTAACATTGAGGGAATTAAAATTACAGCAAACATGGTTTACCTGAAATCTTGATTATCCGAATAGTTCTTAATACACAGGCAAAACATTACAAACCGAAATTTCCATTCATTCTCAAGTGCTTATATATGATGCATTGGAATAAAAAGGGCTTATTTGTCTGTTTAAGAGTGAATGAAGTTCAGTTCTCTCTAAATTCCTTTGAGTCGTAAAACAGTCTTATCTTGATGATATTTCTTTGCTGCTATGATAACCAGAGGGCCGGTTCTGGGAGAGATTCCACAGATACCCTGGTGTTGAGTGAGGGGTCTTGTGGATTCTTCATGAAATATAACCAAAAAATGTGTGTCATTTGTTTTAGCCACCACAGCCTGTTTTTACTGTACTGGATGCTACCGTATGGATCTGAACATATTATGCAAAAACAGTAAGTTGAGAGTAAATTCTGCGACCGTGATGTACGCGTGTTTTCTCAGGACTGTCCCAGTAAGCAAGACCTACAGAACTCAATTCAACAGGCTCAGAAACTGCTTTCATCACAGGAAGCTTCATACATGCAGAGTCTTCGTACTTTGAGGAAGAAACTCAACCTACTGCATGACAGTGTCGCACGTCTGCCCGCTAAACCAAAGAACTGTAAGTAAATGACATGGCACACATGCTTAATTTAATTTAAAGAAACTCAACATAATTCTTAATTTAAATTCTTTTTTTATCTTCCACAGTCACTTGCCCTAACCTGGACACTCCTGTCAATGGCAGAAAGCTGGGGAAAACTCTGTTCCCTGGCCATGAAGTGCACTTCCTCTGTGACGTGGGCTATGAGCTGGCGGGCTCAGAGACACGACAGTGTAAAGACTCGCTCAGCTGGAGCGGTCAGCAGCCTGTCTGCAAAGGTGTCAGGAGCGAAACAGTATCTACAGCCTCCTCAATCACATCTGTCTCTGAGGCCTTGTTTCCACCTGGTGTTAAGATGCGTTTTGGTCAATCGGATCACAAGTAGATGAGGGAGACACAATCCCATTTCCACCTAGTATTGTAATCTGTCTCTTTTGTCCACTTTCAACCACTTCTGTCCTGATTCTTCGAAGGGGAAGGTCTATGGGCGGGTAAATGAATGGGTTTTTTTCAAATGTTTTGATCTAATGGACAAAATAAGCTCTCGCAATTTACATATGAATGCGGTGAGAATGGTGAGAGAACATTGTGCTCGGTACGTTTTTTGTCTTCAAACCAAACTTGGGTCTTCAGCTGACAAAGTTTAAATCCTGTCTGGCTCGAGCACTTCCCACAATGTTTACACATTAGGTCAGCAGGCGGAAAGTAGGCAGTATTTTGCGCTGTTCAAACACATTTAACCACATGAGCGTTTACACTACGAAAGCAATCTGGTCGAATTCGTTTTTGACTACCTCTGGAAGTGGTCGAAAGTGGACAAGCTCAAAATGTTTTAGACCATGTTTACACCTGTATTTAGCATCATCCACTTGTGATCCGATCGACCAAAACACATCTTAATACCAGGTGGAAACAGGGCCAAAGGGTTCTGATGTACTCAACCTCATGTTGTTCCAAGTATGCATTTTTTCTTCTGCAAAACACAAAAGATGGGTTTTATTGTATAGTTCAAAAAACAAAACAAAACAACAACTACATTTTTCAAAATATATTATTTTGTGCTCCACAGAAGAAAAAAGTCATGCAGGTTTGGAACGACATGGGGGTGAGAGCAGAATTGTCATTTTCTGGTAATCTATTTAAATACCCTTTAAACTACAGAGTAGTAGTTTGTACGTCTCTTGTGTGAACCCTAGTTTGAATTATGATCTTACAAACAGTGGAAACCTATCATCTTCTCTGTCATCAGAACTAACTTTCTGTTCCACACTAGAGAAAGCCTGTAAACGTCTCAAAATAAATAGTCCGTAGTTTTATATTATGGTGCGTTAAAGTCATGAAGAAAGATCGTATTTACAAGTTGAACGCACATGGACACTACCACAATGTTGTTATACGAGCGGGAAGCTCGGGATATTCTTTAAGCCCTGATGTTTACGAGATGGGGTTGTGTCAGTGAGAAACATGGCAGAATATCACAATACTTAAAGGTATTTAGCAGTGATATTGTCAGGCTTTTCTATTTACAACAAAGCAAGCTAACTGCCTGCACAAAATATGATAGCATTGTAATATAACAATATAATATGTAACGATGAAGTGGCTTCAAAAGTTAATTAAAAACATAAAAAAGCATAACACACCTGATGCACATTCTTTGTTTTTCATTTTCTAGAAGAAGTATACAGTTAAAATCCTTGCTGTATTTTTGTGTTCTTAATTAAGTGAAGGTACACCGCCATCTGATCCGACGAAAGTGACTTGAACACACCATTACTTTTACATTTGTATTTAAAGGGGTGGTTGATTATGATTTCACTTCTTTAACTTTAGTTAGTGTGTAATGTTGCTGTTTGATCATAAACAACATCTGCAAAGTTACGACACTCAAAGTTCAATGCGAAGAGAGATATTTTCTTTTGCAGAAATCACTTTGTAAGGACTACAACAAACGGCTGGTAGGGACTACAACATGCTTCTTCCTGGGTTTGTGACATCACAAACTCTAAAATTTACATAAACCCCGCCCCCTTTGTTGAGTGTTCTCGGGGGCGGGTTTATGTAAATTTTAGGGTTAGTGATGTCATTAACCCAGGAAGAAGCCATGTTGGGCTGCTTTAGAGAAGAGGAAGAGTTGTTGTAGTAGAGTGTTGTTGACATGCCGTCATTTTACGCCGGACTGCTTCACAAACGAGTCAAATTCAAGTCAAATTTATTTATATAGCGCTTTTTACAATTGGTAATTGTTTCAAAGCAGCTTTACATATTAGAAGCACAGAAAAAAGATAAGTGGTTAAAAATAAGCTGTACAAGCAAGCGTGGTAATATGTAACATATACAAGATGGTGCTACATTAAGCCAATGTCGGCTGACTCCCAGGGGTGGAAAAA
>RJVU01019080.1:327102-378232 GCA_003731715.1 Anabarilius grahami
CAACGGTCCTAGTACTGAGCCTTGTGGTACTCCATATTGAACTTGTGATCGATACGACATCTCTTCATTAACTACTACAGACTGATAACGGTCAGATAAGTAAGATTTGAACCATGCCAAAGCAATTCCACTAACGCCAATATAGTTTTCAAGTCTTTTTAAAAGAATGTTGTGATCGATAGTGTCAAAAGCAGCACTGAGATCTAATAACACTAATAGAGAAATACAGCCACGATCGGATGATAAGAGTAGATCGTTTGTAACTCTAACGAGAGCAGTCTCAGTACTATGGTACGACGGGTCAATTCAACACAAAAGATGAACATGACGGCACATGCTAGTGGATGAGTTGAATCAACTCCACAGCAACTACATAAATTTATCCACTAACCATTCAGAAACGTCCAGTTTCATTCTAAAAGTTGTAACTTCTTCCTGAGTCTCTCCATCAGTGTCGACTCCGGTTTGAACAATGTAAGGCTGAACACCGTTACTGACAATCCTCATTTTGGCTGCGTGAGATTCTCCAGCTTTGTTGTTGTTGAGCTGTTAAAGCTCCGCCCTCTTCTGGAAAGGGGGCGGGAGCAGCAGCTCATTTGCATTTAAAGGGACACACACAAAAACGGCGTGTTTTTGCTCACACCCAAATAGGACCAAATTTGAGTATGTGGACACTCCCTTCTAACAGTTTAGAATTTTTGTTTGAATCTTTGTTGCAGCAGATTTTGGAGGGCCTTTGCTTTTCCGACATGTTAATAATACTGTGCACTAAATGAGGTCCATAAAAAAAGGGTTTACTGGGGAAGAGCTTGACTGGCCTGCACAGCCCAGACCTGAACCCCCGCTGAACACCTCTGAGATGAGCAAGGCCTAATCACAAGAGACTGCCTCTTGTTTCTTGTCAAATATTTAATTTCAAAAGCATGAATTCCTCCCTTTACTGCTATAACAGAATTTGTTCCCATTCAAACACCATCAGCGAGGTCAAGGGCTCGCAGTTGGTATTCCAGTTAATTCTGAAGGTGTTTGGTGAGATTCTCTAGGTTTTGTTCAGGCCAGCCAAGTTCTTCCACACCAGACATGTATATGAACTTTGTTTTGTGCACAGGGGCGTTGACATGCTGGAGCAGAAAACAACCTTCCCCAAACTGTTGAGGCACAGAATTGTCTAGAATGTCATCATAGGGTGTAGCATCAAGACTTCTAGTGTCAACAGACTCTTGTCCATATAGTGTATCACTGAAGCGGGTGCATTGAGAAAACGCACATCTCTGTGACAGCACTAGACTCAAGCAAATAATAATCTGACTGGATTACATTGCTTACGGCAACTTTCCCTTCTCGGTAATGGTTTTGCTTCTAGACTCTGAACTCTCACTGACTTTCTCTCCTCTCTCAGATATCGACGAGTGTCTTTCATCACCTTGTGCCAACGGAGGAACTTGTACAGATGAAGTCAATGGATTCAGCTGTTTCTGTGCCAAGGGCTGGGCTGGACCTACCTGCCAGTCTCCAACGCCGACATGTTGGTTTGCATTTGATCGGAAGCTTTTTGGAACACATTTATAGGCTCTGTTCAGTAAAGTTTTGCAAAACTGTAAAACGCTTTTATACCATCGAAAATCAATTTAAAGCTTATGTCCAATCTCCACATGCCGAAAAAAGCCTAAAGATATGTCTGCTGATCAATCAAAGATGAGATATGATCCTGTTACACATCACATACGGCTAACATCAGTTCATATTCCTCAGACAAACGCTGTTTGAGATTATATTTGGGCGGATTCAGCAGTCTTTCATCTAGGATCAGGGGTGTAGAGACAGTCTGAGAAGTTATAAATCTTCACCTTAGAGCACACATATTACATAACATTTAAAAAATCTCAATCCATTTCACAAGTGTATGCTTTTGCAACTTCTTGTTTGTTTCAGTACTTGCACAAAAACACATTTTAACTTAATTATTTAATTATTAATTATCATTCCCTCAAGTCAGACACTTGATTTAATAAATTTTTTAAACAGTGTATTGTTTGAATATTCTCGTTAAGTACTTTTAACATTATTCTATTTGATGTTATTGATCATTATTTCTATACATTTTTAGCATGTGCACTCAGATCTGTCAAGCATGAACCAGAAATCTTAGGATTGTCTCTGTGGTGCAGAAATAACAATTTACCTGCTCTTGTAATCTGAATCTCTCTGCAGTTTTTGTCAATATAATGAACACGTCACCTGTCGTTGGCGGCGGAGCTGCTGCGGCCTCCTCCTTTCCTCTGACCCACACATCTGCTTTCCTCCGTCAGCCGAAATGTAGCCAGGTCCAGGGCACGACCCACTGCACCTGTGAGCCGGGGTTCACCATCTCTGGCCGTGAGAACAGCGTCTGCACAGGTATGTTTCTTCAATGATCACTGTAACCAAAAACACTCAAGTTAGACACAATCACTGGTTATTAGCTGTCAAAGATCGAAATCCCAGCTAAAAAGACCCATGCTGGTCCAGGCTGGTCTCCCATTTCTCCCATTAATCTTAGCGGCCAATGCTGATGGCTCATTTCTATTTTCCATGGCTACTCCCGCCACTTTGTTCTTCGCCAGCTTGTGATGTTTTGGTCTCTGTCTTTGGGACCAGCTATGCAGATCCTTTCAGTAGGGACAGAAATGTTCTTCTTCCGCCCAATGACGTGTTTGTTTCAACCTGCCCATTCCTGGATGTTTCTGTATGTTTTTTCCTAGACATTGATGAGTGTAAACTGTTCCACAATGGGCAGGCGGGCCGTTTGTGTTTACACGCGTGTGTTAACACTGCTGGCGGCTACCGATGCACCTGCCCTGCCGGTTACAACGTGACCCGTGATGGCCGGAACTGCAAAGGTCATTCATTAATAGCAAAAGATGCACTTAGAAAACACTATGGTCTGGATTTTATTCTGATCCTGTTCTTCTGTGTTTACTTCCAGATATTGACGAGTGTGGATCCAGGCAGAACAACTGCACACGTGACCAGCTCTGCATCAACACCTACGGGGGTTTTCAGTGCGTTAAAGTGGAGTGTCCGCAGATACGGAACGCCACCTATGTTAAAACATCTCCAACGTAAGCAAGTGTACAAAGCACCTTTATTTAAAACAAAAAACAAAGAAACATGTGAAAAACGTGTTTTCTCCGAGCAGGCGCTGTGAGAGGAACCCCTGCCCCGCGGACAGCCGGTCTTGCTCTCAGGTGCCGAACTCTGTGTCCTACCATCACATGTCTGTGGTGTCCAACCTCTCTGCTCCGCGGGTCATATTCCGCGTGTCGGCGGTGAGAATGATGGGAGACACGCTTCGGTTTGCATTACAGGGAGGCCGCGGTCGACGCTATTTTACTGTGCAGCGCTCCGGTCGTCAGACGGGCGAACTGCTGCTGACCAGTCCGGTACAGGGTCCCGCCACACTGGACGTAGAGGTGGAGATGAGCGAACTGGAGAGGAGAGAGCTGCTGGGACGTTACATCACCAAAATTACAATTTTTGTCTCACCATATGAGTTTTAGAGTTTGGTTAAAGAAATTAATATCAAGAAGAAATCTGGCTGGTTGTGCTGTGCATTCTTGCATATATTCTTCACCAAACAAATGTCCCAAAAGAAGTATCAAGCCTTGTTTGTCATCATACGACACAGAGATTGAAACAGAGTATGTGAGAAGAGAGTTTCTCACAGTATTTTGAGATCAGTTTCACTCCGAATCAATCAAATCAGAGGATCAGAACCAGCAACAATCACTGGTACAGTCATAACCTATTTTTACTTTGCTTAAAGCCAAACGTGTGTCTGCAGTGTGACATATAATAATGAATATAGTTGTGTCATACAACATAATTCATGTAAGTGGGACCATAATCCTCTGTAGTCTGTGTTGCAGTTTGAGTCATTGAGAGGACAATCCTCTAAACTGAGCTAATATTTATTTTTAGCCATTAGACCAATAAATGATAAGTATCTTGATGTACCTTTTCATTCTAATGCTTGCATCTTTTTGTCATTAATCATGTTCATGTCTTCAGGGCTGTCCGCAGATTAAAATAATAAAAATTTTGAATTTGCTCAAATTTGCCTCTGAATTATGTTGTACTCATGCAGTTAATCTCGGCCATCTAAAAACGCAGGAGGAAAGCAGGAGATTCCTCACTGCTGAGTTTAAAACATTTCAGGCAGAAGCCAATCACCTGAACGTAATGTCATATGACTCCAGAGAAAGGAAAATTTACAGTTTAAGTCCATTTCACAGTTTTAAGTGACTTTTAAAAAAGAATCAGAGACTAAAACACCAAATGAAATGTATTTAGAGATTGGAGCACAGACTCACACACACACACACACACACACATTCGTTTTTGTGAATTGTGGGGTCATTCATAGGCGTAATGGTTTTTATACTGTACAAACTGTATATTCTCTCCCCCTACACTACCCCTATCCCTAAACCTAACCATCACAGGAAACTGTGCACACTTTTACTTTCTCACAAAAACTCATTCTGTGTGATTTATAAGCCTTTTGAAAAGTGGGGACATGGGGAATGTCCTTAAAAGTCACCTCTTCTTGTCATACCCATGTCATTATACACATTTGTGTCCTGATATGTCTCACACACACACACACACACACACACACGCACACGCACACGCACACGCACACACACGCACACACACACACACACACACACACACACACAGGTTTGTTTTGCTATCTTAGTGGGGACTCTCCATAGGCGTAATGGTTTTTATACTGTACAAACTGTATATTCTCTCCCCCTACACTACCCCTATCCCTAAACCTAACCATCACAGGAAACATTCTGCATTTTTACATTTTCAAAAAAACATCATTTAGTATGTTTATTAATCCATTTCCCTCGTGGGGACCGCTGGCTGGGACCCACAATGTAGGTGATCTCAGGTTATTATTACATCGTGGGGACATTACGGGGGTCCCCACGATGTAATATAAACAAGAACACACACACACACACACACACATTCACAGACTCTATCACACACAAATGCCACTGTTGTGAAAAAAGAGACGGAAAAAATAAAGCAAATCAATGCAAATGATGAGTCATTTCTTAATTTAAATTTTTATTCATGAAAATCAAACATTTGTACAATATATGATATAAATACAAAGGCAAGATGGCCAGAAGGATCTTCTTTACTGTAGTCCGTTTCGGCCTGCTCTCTTTGTCTGACATTTAAAAAACACAATATGTTCAAGCAAAGCGTAAGGTGCACATCCTCTCCTCAGCCGAATCTTACAAACCCAAACCAATTTATTCCCATAGATCATTTGTTCTTAGATTCGCAAGCAACTACACAAAACCCGGTTGCAAACAATGAATACATTCAAACAATTCTGTCTCTCAGTCAAAGTTTTACATGCACACTCACACACGCGCACGCACACGCACACACACTAAAGGATGAGAACATTTAAATGTTTTAGTACATATTACTCATTATGGCTGGATAAACATTAGTGATTTATTAGTATTGTGTGTTTAAAAAAAAGAAAGAAAAGAGTAACATACTTTACTCTTATTTCACCTCAAAATCAAAAGAAAAAAATCTGAACTTGATTCTGGGCTGAAAAGTGACCGGAACATGTTAGTTATGAAATTCCCTCTTTCTCTAATCATTGTCTGATGGTGTTAGGGTCGTTCAAACACACACTGATCCTCACTGTGCAAAGATGCTTCTGATTTATACAGGATATTCAATGTGCAATTCTCTGTGCATTTCTATATGTAAGTTTTTAAATAACCCTTTAAGATAGGATCACACAGATGATGTAAATAATATGCTGTCCAAACAATGAACATCTCAACAATATTTCAAATACATATCCATAACCAACAGATCAGGTCATTTTAGATCAATAGAGGATCATAACGCCATACTGACGGACCCAGACGACAGCTTTCCTTTTGCACAATAAACGGAGTGATTACAAGAGACACACACAGCCAAACACTCCAGTTCAAGACAACGTACACTGACAAACACAAGACCAACTTCCTGTACTTCACTTCACACTGTGAAACGCTGCAAGGCACTTTATAAAAGCGTCGAGGCTCTGTCTCTGTTCATTTTTCATTAACGTCATTAAAATTTGCACGATCTCAATCCCTCCTCATTTAGTATTGTACTTTTATTACAAAATAGTCTTGCACAAAGACTTAGAAAGACTTCTCCATTTTTCACCAATTAAAAATCAATGATTCAAACGGACATTGATTGTCTCGTGGCAATCTGATATCCATATAAAATCCCTTTATAATAAACCATGTGACATGGAAAAAAGCCTCAAAGAGGATGAGAACAGGGACACAGCCTATTGCTCAAGAACACATTACTGGACTATTAACAGACTATTAAAAAGACTTTCTTTCTAAAGTCAATTATACTTTCAAATAATGACAATGCCAAACCCAAACAAACCCCACTTTAGCTGTCAAAACTGGGCAACTTCCGTAACACCATGTGGCTCCTTCATGACGCACATTTTTAGGTTTTAGAAATTCATTGACCAAATTCATCAACTCTTTAAAACAAAAACATTATATACACACACACACATATACAGAGAGAGAGGTAAACGACACATAACAAACATGATGTGGTGTGTAAAGGACTTCAGGAGGTCCTCCGGAGACTGTGCAAAACTCAGACGTGCGGCACTACTGCCTCTGGCTCTCAGATTCGCTTTGACCAACTACAGCGCGGCATCTTCACTTGCTCTGGAAGTTGCTGAGCTCCATGTCATCCTTGCGCCGTTTCTGTTGTGCAAACAGCGAGCTGAATGGGTAGAGCTTGGCTTTAGCTGGGAACTTCTGCCCAGCAATGTCCACCTCATAGTCGCCCCGGTTAATGAAATCAGGGGTGATCACGGCCGGAGAGCCGTCCGAGTTTGTGTGGCTTAAGAACCCGAGACACACGTGGCGCTCTAGTGTGTAGCTGTAGGCGCTGCTGGTGGTGACGCCGACCAGCTCGCCGCTGCGGTAAATGGGCTCGCCCCACCAGGGCCAGAGGTCCAGCTCTGTGTCGTGATCCTCCAGCACCAGCATTACAAAGCGCCGCGTCACTCCCTCCACACGCTGCCGCAACAGAGCGTCCCGGCCCAGAAAGTCTGTGTCCTACAAGAGCGAGGGATCAGTGAATGAGAAAAGACAAAGTACAACATGCCATTGGCCACGGAGGGAAGGGAACACACAGACATTGGTCGTTTCAGAGTTCAGGACCTTTACAGTCAAAGCAGATGATCCTCATGTTGTTCCGGTCACTTGTCATGTAGGACATTTGAGGGATATAATCAATGGTAAAGTATAAATCTGATATCTAATGTTAAAAAGTGAGATTATGTATAAAAATAACCCTCTTGGTTTATTTTAGCTGAATAAGGTTGAGTGAACATTTTTTCACTCAAAAACTGAGCATCAGCTCAGATCACTGAGATCCGAAAAAAAGAAAAAAGAAAAAAAGACATAAAAACATGTGCTAATTGAAAGAAAATGCGTTGATAAAAAGATTGAATCCATAATGATATGAACGCATAATGATAATAATGAAAGATTTACAAGATTTTATTTTTGACCTGGAACAGCCAATTATGGCGTTTTTCCACTGCGTAGAACGACTCGGTTCGGCTCGCTTACTTTCGGTTTGCTTTTCCACTGCAGTTTAGTCCCGCTTCAAAGTGGGTGTGATTATAGACTGATCGTTGTAGTTGCGCCTTTACTGCCGTGGATCTGCTCCTCGGCTACCAACGAGCCACTTCGTCTACTGACCACGATACAGCCATTTCTTTTTACAAGTTTCGTGTGATGGTCGTTTAAAGCAAGTCGTTTAAAAAAAAGTTGCATGAACAAATGATACTGCGGTGGCTGTTACTGACTATTTAAATCTAGCGGGTTTGGTGTCTCGTGTTTCAAGTCCAATGACGCTGGTAGTGACAATTATCTCTGACCAATCAGTCTCGCTCGCTTGGAACCTCAACCGAGGAGGTACTATTTAAGCGTTTATTCCGTACTGAGCTGTCACATGCACTGGAAAAGCACCATTAGGTGAAGGGTTTTCAGCATGGCACAAGAGTTAATCAGCGTTTTTGTCCAACAGGAAGCACTTTTGAGCGTGATGCCTGGATTACACCTGCAATACCAACCTTCATGTCAACACAGGTTAGTACATGTAAACAGGTCAAAAATATCCTTAGCTCTTGCAGTGTAAATATCCTGTGCTGAACTGCGGCACCTATTTACCAAAAAGAACAGTAACCATAAACTAGATGCATTCTTTTAAGAACAGCATGCTGGGATGTTGCAGGTAGTTGCTAAACTGTTCTGAGAGCTATTTCACGTGTTGCTCAGTAGTTGTTAGAGCATTCTGGGTATGTGCCAAATGGGTATCTGGTCCAAGTCAAAAGAGAAGAACTCAAGAGCGTGAGAAACTTACCTTGTCAAATTTGACCCTGAACTCTCGTCCGCACTCCAGCGGGGTGGTGAAGGAGTCCAGATCCTGCCCCCAAAAGGCAAAAAACTTCTCTATGCGCAGACTCCGTAAAGCGTAATAGCCCGCGTTCCGGATCCCATATTTCTGCCCGACTGACATCACTTCATTATACACATGCAGTGCATACTGGGAAAAGGAGAGCAATATCTCAGATGAAATGACTGATAGTGTCAAAAACTACAGAGAAATCTGCAGCAGTCAGTGTGACTTACCTCTATAGGGATATACAGCATGAAGCCCGGCTCTCCGGTGTGCGTCATACTCATGACTCTGATGCCATTGGCGTATCCCACACTCATTTCCTGCAAGACAGAGTGTGAGGAAACTGCACATCCTTTTTTTAACAGTACATGGTGTTGATAATGTTGCTCATTAGCTATGACTACATTAGTTCTGACTGTCAGAAGGAACACACCTTGACTTTTGTTTTTAACCCAAAGGTCTTTGAACAGATTGTTGAACAGAAGCGCTGGACTCACCTTACAGAACAGAGAGGGGAAGTGCTCTGGAGTCATGGACACATACGACAGTTCAGACAACACGTCCATGGCACGCGGACCAATGAGATTCAGAGCTACAGAACACATGACAGATTACTGCATCACACTTAAGCTTATGCCATAAAGGCTCATTTCAGACATTTACTCTCTAGTTCACTTATAAGGCTAGTCTATAGTTTACTTTTCTAGCTTTGACGGAAAGTTTTCCTGATTTAGAAAACAATGTAAGTTGGGATCGTCTGTTGGATTGATTTTACCTGTGTACTTCCAGCTGACGTCCTCCAGGTGGAGCTGCGGATCATTGGGCATGTGCTTCTTAATCCAAGACCAGCAGTGAACTTGTTGATCGGTGGGTGAAATGATGAAGAAACTGGAGAGAGAAGTGGATGATGTCAATATGATGAACTGATCTGGATTAGTGGAGAGTCTGCTTTCGTGGATCTGCTGTCCTGTTTATTTGGTTAATGCAGTTCTGCAGATCTCTGCTTTTTGCCCTCTTGTTTTTTTGTTCTCATAAGTAAAAAAATCCACCTCGGTCAAAAATGAGATAACGATCCTGAATAAATGCTCTCCGCACATAGTCTACGTTCATCAAATTCTTTCACTTCAAACCCGCTAAATCCCAGCGTCAGCTCATTCAGAAGTAACTTAGACAGAAACCAGTACATAGGAGCCTGATAAAAATGATACAAATTTTAAAGAAAAACGTCAGATGGACTTAGAGGCTTTTGCATCTGAAGTCTTCAAATATACAGTTATTGCAATATAGTATAATATAAATGTATTGTACTTTAAAACATAAAGCTTTCATGTCAAAAAGCCCTGCTTTATCGGAAGTGTCACTCTGCGAACCTGTTTTTGCTGAGGCGCACCACGCTGCAGTCGTTCTCGTATCCTCCTCTCTCGTTCAGCATGCCCGTGTGGACGATGTGCCCGACCGGCACGTCCAGGTCATTGGCACACAAACGCTGCAGCAGCCGCAGGGCCTGATCGCCTGCAGACTGAAACACACACATCAGTCACAAAAGAGCTGAGGACTGGAAACCTCACAGAAGATGACGTGTGGAAGCTTGTTTTCACCATGGAATAAAAAAGTAAAAAGGTAATTACAACTTTTTATCTCACAATCAAGACTTTTTTCCCCCTCAGAATTGTGAAAAAAAGTCAAACTTTTACTTTGTTAATTATTATTTATTTCTTCCATAATGATACGACAGATTCATCACAATGAAGAGAATCAGGACTGAACACTCACTGTGAGCTCAAACTTGGTGAAGGAGGACATGTCAATGACACACACCGCCTCCTTACAGCACTTCACCTCCGCTCCCACGATATCAAACCAGTCGGGCTTGTAGAAGGTCTTACTCTGATCCAGCGCCAGTAAATCTGTGTGGATTCATGCAGACACACGAACACCTCAATGACAGGGACGCTGAAATATTACAGCTGGATATTTGTTTTCATATTTTAAAGTGATAAAGAGTGCTGATCATTCATCTGCTAATCTGTTAAAGGGGACCTATTATGAAAAATTCACTTTTGCATGGTGTTTGGATACAAATGTGTGTTGGCAGTGTGTGTACACAACCACCCTATAATGATAAAAATCCAACCACTCCTTTTTTTTTATCCTCATAAATCATAAGCAGTGTCTCAGAACAAGCCGTTTCCAGATCCATGGCAGTGTGACGTCACATTAGCCACAGGCCCCGCCCACGAATGTTGACAGACACTGCTGTTTAACACAGAACCGCCCTGAGCGAGTTCACAGCGAGTTGTACACAGTCCGCTGCACTGATGAGAACGTCTCTCAAGCGTTTTAGGTGTTCTGTAGCTGGATGGATTAATCCACATAACTCTCTTCATTTACTCCCGAAATCTGAGCCGCTGAAGACGAGGCGGATTAACTTGGATTTCCAGGAAAATGCTCCCTCAGTTCTGCCGAAATTTGTTTTTGTCTGTGCAAATCATTTCACACCGGACTACTTAGTGAACGAATGTCAATACAAAGAGACGACTCAAAACAGAGACTGTGCTAAAAATGTGTTAATCAAGGAGGATATACAAGTAAAAACTGTTTGTGATCCAGCTTAAAGGCTCCAGAGTGATACTGGATACGGCAGTAATGAAGGAGTTTATTAAGCACCACCCGAAAGGCATAAGGTCTTTATATATTCGTTTACTTTTAGTTGTAATGAGTGTTTCAGTATACTTCGCAATGTATGTTGGTGAAAAGGGAAAGAGAGAGAGTTTAAGGATAATATTTTAATGCACACGTGTACTGTGTTTTATTAAGCTCTTACAGTGATTTTCTAGAGTGAAAACAGACGCTTCATCTTTTGTGTGAAGTACAATAAACGTCATAAAACTCATCTGTGTAGTTTTGGCCATCATTCGGATGGTACAACAGGCCTGTACTATTATATTGGATAAAAACAAGAAGACAATATAAGTTATAACAGTAATTGAACTAAACTATACCTGTTCTATCTCCATGCAGCATATATTCGCAGTTTCTGACATTATAGTGCGTCCTGACTGAATCCTGACACTGGTGAATCAGCTCTTGAAGCTCCGCCCTCTTAGGCCGATCGCAGCAGTTCATTTGCATTTAAAGGGACCGCACTGAAACGGCTCGTTTTTGCTCAACCACTAAAAGTGGCAATTTTATCATGCTATAAAAAATTATCTGTGGGGTATTTCGAGCTAAAACTTCACATACACACTCTGGGGACACCAGAGACTTATTTTCCATCTTGTAAAATGGGCCATAATAGGTCCCCTTTAAATGCTGACAAAGTACACTGCCGGTTAAAAGTTTGGACAATAAGTAAAATACTTTTGCCAGATTGAAAAGCCTCAAATATAAGAGAGTACTGAACATTTTTCTGGACAATACATAATACCCATTTTCCATCTAAAATATACAAAATAAACATTTGACTGGCTTTGTAGAATCAAACCCATCAGTCTGTACCGATAGAGCCAGAAAATAACCTAAAGTAAGAACTCGGTCAGACTCGATTTCTCACCCTTCCCAGCCGGAACGAAGTATTTGGCTCGCTCAAAGCCGTGTTTCTCCATCCAGCGCGCTCCCTGCGTGTCCAAGCGGTCGTACAGCGGACTCGTGCGCAGCTGCCGGCCCGTCTGGAAGTCCCAGCGAGGAACTTTCAGTTCATACAGGAGTGCTGATGGAGCCACACACAAGAACTAAAGATTAAACACCCAAACAACAAGAACAAGCACAATAGCCAACAAATAAATACACACCTAATGCCTAGAGAGCGCTGTCATGTCTGCGCCACTAGAGGTACATTTGAGTACCACTGACACACATCTAGTACCAAGCATCTGATCTCAGTGATGTGGATGTTTGCAGCAGCTCTGAGATTCACAGTGTCAGTGTCGCTTTCAATCACAACTTCAGTTCTCACTAAAGCGGCTCTCTGGTGTGTTCATGTTTTTCAGAAAGTTTGCTTAGGCGAGCTCTTTCAAACTCCTGAAACAAACTCCAAACTAACTGTTTTGCCTGATTTTGTTGAAAATGGCATCATAGTTTGTTCTTCAAATTCGCTTGAAAAATATCAGGGCCTTTACAGTCAACTGCCATGTTGTTAAACAACAGATCAATTCATTAACACTGTAATTCTGTCTCGCACAGCCTCGTTTTCATTCCTGTCAGATATGAAATATGCTGCTACCATGACTACAGATAAATATAGCTTCAGAGTTTGTGTTTTGAAGCTATATTTAGTTGAACAGTGAAAATGACTTGACAACATATAATTGTTTAGATGTATTATTTGTTTTCTTATTTGATAAAAGTGTCCTAAGGCTTGGCGAAGCGTTGTTTCGGCCCGTCCAGCTCTTTGTTAGAAACACTGTCTAATACTCACGCATCACTTCCATCACTCGATGGCGCAGGAAAGTGCGGCTGCTCTGCAGGTTACCGAAGCGCTTGATGTCCAGAGGCCAGACATTGGCACTGGGGTATCCGTATGTAATCCACTCCGCCAAATATCTGCGGAAAAAGAAGCTATTATGAACTTCTCAAACACTAAGCTGCAGAAACGTCCAGCTGTGCCGCTTCCTTACTTCCCAGCTCCGCCAGCAAATGAGAGGCCGGATGAGTTCATGCCCGCCAACACAAAGTATCCATATATCCCCGGCGTCTCTCCCATCAGGCAGCGCATGTCTGGAGTGAAGGATTCTGGGCAGTTGACAAGCTGCTGGATCTCACAGGCCTCCAGCCCGGGCATCCGGCGCAGCAGAGCGCTCAACATGGGCTCTGTGGGGAAACACACAACAAACTCACAACGCCTTCATCGAGAAGACTGCAAGAGCGTGACCGTATACATGAGTGTTTTTTGGCAAACACAGCTGGTATTAAGTAGCGATTCAGAGATTTATCTGCGATTTGCAGCATGTAAACTAAATCACATCTCGAATAAATTATGCACTATTATAATCAAAACAAACAAAGCCTTTGTGAATCCAGGGAAGAGTTTTCGGGAAGGTCCATTTTATGTGTAAATTACAATTACTAATCTACAAATGTTTATGTGTAATGCACAGAAATTTTTAATAAATTGGCTATTAAGAAATCTGACCGGCTGGTAATTTTTTATATCCTGCATCAGACTTTTAACTTACAGGGTGATGAAGCCTATCTGGTTTGTGGGTCATTATGACAGAACAAAATGAAAGACGACCCGCAGGAGCGGACAATCACTCCGCTGCCCTCTCGACAGCTAAAGTTAGCAGCCGATCTCAGCGGTTGAGCAACGACTATTACATCACAGAAACTCACTCACAACACCTGCTTAGATGAACAAACGTTAACAAGATCAGCAGTTTACAAGACAACACGCTTTCATGCTTTCAAGTGAAGGCAAGGAAAACATGTAGAAGAGTTCAAGGAGAAGACAAGGACAGACAGAGGGAGAGGGAGAGGAGGGGTGATAATGAAGAATAAAGGTCAGCGAATGAGCCGGAAATATCCGCCTCTGTCCTCGACAGAAAACACAGATGATCACATACTGAACAAGTCTCTGAGTTACAGTGAGACCCTGCAGGAGTTTTACACACAACAACAACGTCATCATATGATGGCATGTCTATAAACCTTCCTAAATCTTGGGATGTGAAACTAACCCCAACCACAAATGTTCATAAACAACTAGCCATGAGTTGTGCGAACTAGTGGATGTTAAAACACTGTTGATATATATATGCATGTATTGCACAGTTAAAAACAGGCTTGTTATTTTGAATACTAATTAGCAAACTGGTTCTTGATTTTTTGAGACATTTCCTTTCCCTGTTTAACAAACGCAGAGTCTGCATAAGAGCGGTTTCTGAAATAATGTGCTACACAAATAAACGACTTGACTTCATCTATATCAGTTCACTGTCAGACATTCGTCCCAGCGGGAGCGTTTTTAATGCGATTGCAAGAATGTTTCACTTTCCTAATTCCATAGTGAAAAATTTTGCATTTTTTCCCTCTTTATTCAATATATTTATAAGCTCATCGGTCAGTCATAAGAGGCTCTGTTGGTGGGTGCGATCATGCCGGGCCGTACAAAGTGAACTGCGGGCCGTACTTGGTCCTGTGGGTGGATGTTTGAAGACTGACTGAGTTAAAACACTATGACCACATGTCTAACAGGTATCCTCTGCGTACCTGCGGACACCTTGGCTCCATCAGACCTCTGAAAATTATATCTGGAACCAAGATGTTTGCAGCAGATCCTTTAGGTGAATATTTCACTCTACTGAAGTGCTGTAACTCTTTATTATCACTGTATGTTTTCAGTAAGCGTTTAAAAAAAACGCTTTGAGAAATACATACACCAAGATTCAGTGATATGTCTTGTCTGGAAAGTTTTAGAGCTCAAGCAACATTCAAGCATGTTTGCACTACTGTTATCATACATTTATGTTTGTTTTAGAGCCTGACACTGACACCTACATGTCCTGGATGACAGGCATAATTCAGAAATATCTGAAAACCATGATTGACCGATCAAGCATTACAGACAGTCATGGAAACAGAGCTTGCACTGTATGGAAAAGAGCAGCGTGAACGACATGATGGCGAGTGAATTTCATTTCTGTCTGAGCGATTGTGCAGGTGAGTTCAGCTCACCGAAGTGATCCCAATCCTCCTGCATGTTCTGGATCTCCAGCTGGTTGCGGCCCTCAGTAAAGATGGGTTTAGGGTTCTTCTCAAACCCTCCGGACAGGATTCCTCCATGCCAGGCCCGAGCGTAGATCCGTCCGTCCATGTCTATCACCACTACAAACACACAACACACTCTGCAGCTACTCACACCTGCTTTACCAACTGGACAAATCACACTTACTATCAACAACTGAAATATGCTAAACCAGAGTTTTACACGACAGCACGATGTTGTGAGACGCTGCAGTAAATCTGGTATTCTGTGTGTTGCAAAATGATAGCTAATAAATGTAACTAACAACATTAATGAAATCCATTAAATGTGTTATTTCTCACAATCTGAAGGGAACTTATTTTAAGATTCATAGAGTTATGGAGTTCCTCTCTATGTTGACTAAAACAACATGATGCGACCGTATAAATGCTCTTAGATTGTTGCAATACAATCACCTCTGACTGGTCAAACCATTTCCATCCACTTTTTGTGCTGACATCATCCTTCAAAAAACACATTGTCGCATACATTTTGGTGTGTTAAAAAAGAAACCTGCCCTAGAGACGTTTCCATACATAATTTTGTGTGCATCAGAAATTCTGTATCTTTCACATCCCAGATATTACCAAATCTTTGTAAAATGGAGAGAGTAATGAGACAATTCAAACTGCCCGGCTTGTTACTAATGTTACAAATAATTTAGGAAATGATAGAGAATATCAGAAGATGATGAAACGGAGCAGTTTCTTGTCTGATGTGCATTAGCACTTTCAAATGGCGACGCAGCCTTTAACCTCAGATAATGATTTTAAAATTAAGCGCACTGTTGGATGGGCGTCTGGCTAATGACAGGCGTGTGGAGGGAATGCTGTGTGATGCGTCACCTGGGCTCTCGGGCCGCGTGGGCTCGGACAGAGGTTTAGTGAGCAGGTAGAAATGTTCACAGCCGTGTAACGGAACAGACACTTTGACCTCGCTGCTCTGACCCAGCTCATACGCCCACTGAAAACACATCAACACACCACAAAATCAGTGTAACCACGGCAACAATTACTGTACACCTAAAGACACAAAAATGTACATAATAAAATAAAGTGTTACACTATTGTAGTATTCAAAACTTTGTCCAAGTGATGATAAAAATAATAATTATAATTTTTATTAAAATATTTCATTTTAAAGGTACACTATGGCCCTCTAGCCGTCAAGAAACAAAAGTGGATGCATTTCGCAGAAGAACATTGTTTTGGTTGTGCTTCAGCTCTGCGACTTTACAGATGAAAATGGTTCTTTCTCATAACTAAAAAAAGAGAGAGATTCTCCAACTGCTCATAAAACACTCACTCATAGAAAGGATCTCAATATGACTAGCT
The DNA here is from genome assembly GCA_003731715.1 of Anabarilius grahami. Lineage (NCBI taxonomy): Eukaryota > Metazoa > Chordata > Actinopteri > Cypriniformes > Xenocyprididae > Anabarilius > Anabarilius grahami. The sequence goes on from RJVU01019080.1 coordinate 343,714, forward strand.
TAAGACTTTACTGTAGCTTTACCCATTGATAGACACGGTACTTCCTTGAGAATAAATTACAGCACAGCTGTACACTCAACCATAATGAAATGATCTTCACAACTCTGTTAGAGCGCTACATATGGCAATTTATCTGTTCAATAAAACACCGTACTCACCTGTTGAGCAATAAAAACACCATCATCACCACGTCGCTTTTACAACATTTCAAATCCCTCAGTTCTCGTCATCTCCGAAAAGCCAATCCGATGTTGATTCTGGTTTCATCACGAGCTCTGTCACGTTCTCTTTACGCCAGCAGACTCTCCTCTGTTTGGCGTTTGTTTAAAACAGGTGATTCCCCGGAGGTTGGAGATTTAGCTGCTCCACGTCAACCTTTCTATAACTGACCCGTGCCCCTCCCACACCAGACACGCGTCAAAACAGCCGGAACGACTGTTCTCTATTTACCGATATGACGAGACACACACGGGCGAGTGATGAGTCTGTGTACGCAATTTCCTGCGAAATCAGGTCTAAAGTATAAACACTTCTAACAGGATTACCGTAGTGAATCAGGGTAAGACAAGAGCGCGTTTTGGAAGTAGCAATGATGATGTAAATTTTGAACGGCAAAAAAAAATAGTTACATAGTGTACCTTTAAAGAAAGAGTAATAATATTATTGTACTGTGAAACAAGACAAAGTCAAAATTAAAAAAATAGTAATAAAGACTTTCAGTTTATTTCAAGACCTTCATTTGACTGAATTCTGGACATTTGGACACACTTTTGTGTGGAAGAGCACATGAAGAGACTGACCTGTCCAGCACAGTTCACAAAGTACTCGCACTCGATGGATCCCCGGTCTGTCTCCACCGCCGTAACGTGACCCCTCTTCACCAGGACCTGATTCACACTCGTGTGTTCATAAATCTGCACTCCTGACATATGAAAAACCAATGAAACGACCAAGATAAGGAACATCAGTAAAACTGGAACGGCTGCGTTTTGGCTTTTGCCCTACCATGAGCTGCCGCCGCCACAGCGAGCGCGTGATTGACATCCGGCGGTGAAACGACACTGTCGCCTGGCAGGTGAAGAGCTCCTACAAGATCATGAATATTCACCAGTGGGTGGAGCTGCGCCACATCTTTGGGTTTGATGACGTCACAGCTGACCCCGAGAACCCTGGAGACAGAGAGTTTTGTGATTTAAAGTCTCAAGTGCGGCCACATTAACTGTTGCTCAATAACTTTTACGCTCTGAAACACTCTTGATTCTTGAGTGTAAATAATCACGACACAGTAAGTCTGAATATGTGAAACACAAATGAGTGTTTCAGTGAATAACAGAAGTTCAGCAGATCATATTCTGTGTTTGTGTTCTGGAAAAGAAAGTTTTGGATCGACATGAGAGTGAAGTTAGAGTAAATGTCGTCAGGATGATCAGTAAGTCACTGTGTTGTGAACACATATAGAGGTCAGGAGGTCAGCTCACTTCAGTCTCGATGCCAGACGCTTCAATGACAGGAACCGATCCTGATTCTGAGCCAAACACAGAGAGCCGGTCTGTACGAAACCTGGAAAACACACAAGCGCTGAAGTGAATTATTTTATAACATGGAGCACACGTGAAATGTTGTCTTTGATAATCAGGTAAGCGATCATTCGTGGAGTGATGACATGTTCTCACCCGTTTTAACGCCCGTCTCTTCTTCCAATCGCTCATAGAGTGCGTTCGAATAATCTGCCATTTTACTCTCAATAGAAAGAGGTTTGGCAACGCTGACTATTCCAGCACAAAACCGAGTTGTTCCGGCTCCAAGTCTACAACAGATACAAACAAACAAACAGGTAATGCCATTATTTTAATGATAAATTACAGCTTATATGGGGCCAGATATTATTTACTTGTATGTATATATGTACAGATAGAAAAACACTCACCTGCCCTGCTCCAGCAGCACGATCTCCGTCCAGCCCAGCCGGGCCAGATGATACGCCACAGACGTGCCCACCACGCCGCCCCCACAGATGACCACGCGGGCATGAGCGGGCAGGGCCGTGGGCGGCGGGTCCGTGCTCAAGAACCGCACTGATCTCTGTCCGCGCAGACGAGCGGGTCGGGCTCCGGCGTCGCAGAACCAGCGGGGCAGAAGAACAGGGGACAGAGTCCGGACGCTCCACGCACCGCTGCGCATGGCTCTGCCGCCTCTACACACACACACACACACACACACACTGAAACACAACACTTCACTGTTTCTCTTCTTGACACCATGACAAAAATTAATATTCAGCAATATCTGACTGACTGACGCTATCAGATGAGAACAAAACTTGAATCACATCGATCCGTCTTCGGTAGAGCTGCTTATACACACACACACAGACACACACAGACACACACAGACACACACACAGACACACAGACAGACACACACACACACACACACACACAGTGTGACTGAGATTAAAGCAGCTCTTTGTGTTTCTGCTCGACTCACATTTCAAATGTATATTTAAGTAAACAAACACTTTTTCACACACTGATGACGTCACAGTGTTTAAATATAACCTGCTACACATTCACGCGCGTGATAAATGGAGATCTGAAGGTCACGAGCTTTAACTTCAGAGTTAAACTGATTTACTATTTCATTTTCACCATCATTATTGATCACTTCTGCTACTTTCCACTATACGAATTAATGAACAAAATAACGAGAGCTATTAGAGTCTGATTAACATTAATGACATTAGACTGATGAACATTAATGGCATTAGACTGATGAACATTAATGGCATTAGACTGATTAACATTAATGGCATTAGACTGATGAACATTAATGGCATTAGACTGATTAACATTAATGGCATTAGACACGGTTGATCACAGTCAGGGATGTTTGTTATTGTTATTATCACATGTAGCCGTTAGCTCGAGGCCTGTGAGGGATTCTTCCATCAAACGCGCTCGTGTCTCTCTGCTAATGCCCTGACAGCTCTGAGTGTCCTGAACTCATTTACATTAATCATTTATTACAGGAAAGAGATTCTGCTGAACGTCAAACTGCAGATTTACAGTCAAACTCAACAGCATTCGAGCTAAAACACGATCCCACAATCATCAACGTGCACGTGAGCATTAATGCCGAGAGACACTTACCTGCTGAAGGTGTTATACGAGCTCAGATCTGATCAGATTTATTAATCAATTTGCGTGACAAGAGCCAAGAGTAACTTTACTACAGCTGCAGATCCGCGGAGTCTGACCTTACTGCGCATGCGCGGAACAACCAGCCGAATGATTGACAGCTCTGAGCTTCGCACACTTTATTATCGCCTCAGATAAAATAAGAACCTTTTCTTGTTATTATCATGTTATGAAACACACAAACATCAGAGCTTTAGCAAAAGCAGAGGCTCTCAGATGAACTGAAGACAGTGTGCGGACTTTTATTCAAGCCTATTTATAATTCGACGGAAAAGCATATAATAAACTGCAATAATCTGAATCAAAATAAATAAACAATACGTCTTGAAAACTACACAAATCGAACAATTGTACAGCTCATATCCTGTATTTACACAGTCTACAAATGTTTAATTGTTTCTAACCTATTCATCGTCCATAAATAATTTCATATTTATTTAAAAAACAAAACTTGACAATTATGGCTTTCATCAGCTCAAGCGTTTCATATTTCAGTGCAGAGTTTCCTCCAGACCGCAGGCGGCGCTGTGGCACAGACTCACTGACGCTGTGCTGCTGCTGATCTGAGCGCTCTTCGGCGGATTCATGCAACATATCTCGCTTTAAACACCGTTTCACTTCATTTCTGGCTGTTCGTGTGTTTTAGGTGAACGCCATGTCCTACAATTACGTGGTCACAGCGCAGAAACCCACGGCGGTGAACGCCTGCGTCACGGGTGAGTGCGTGTTTATCTCCCGCGCGCGTCAGGCCTCAGCGGATAAACATCATCAGCGGATTGTTTGGTTTGTTCAGATCACTGCTATTGTTGGAATGGAGCTGCTGTCTTCTCTGTGACGCTTTAGTAAAAATGACTAACTTTAGTTTCCTGCGCGCGTCACTATCAGACTCCATCATCAACACTTTCTTTAAAAGCATCAACACTAACTGCTGCTAAACGCCACGTGATCACACTAATCAACACGGGCACGCGCGTGGAGTTGAGCTGCGAGTGCTGCAGATTGATGTGTTTCAGTGATGCTGTTCTCTGCCTGCAGGTCACTTCACATCTGCGGAGGATCTGAACCTGCTGATCGCCAAGAACACGCGTCTGGAGATCTATGTGGTCACCGCGGAGGGTCTGCGGCCGGTCAAAGAGGTCGGCATGTACGGCAAGATCGCGGTCATGGAGCTCTTCAGACCCAAGGTGTGGCGATCACGAGCTCCAGCGCTAAATCTGCTGCCAATGTCTATATTAATGGTGTTTCATTTCAGGGGCTTTAGTCTGAATGCATTGGTCTGTAGCACATGTTTGTGTGTCAGATCAGACGTGTGTGTGTGTCAGACCAGACGTGTGTGTGTGTCAGATCAGACGTGTGTGTGTGTCAGATCAGACGTGTGTGTGTGTCAGATCAGACGTGTGTGTGTGTCAGATCAGACGTGTGTGTGAGTCAGATCAGACGTGTGTGTGAGTCAGATCAGACGTGTGTGTGTGTCAGATCAGACGTGTGTGTCATGTCAGACGTGTGTGTCAGATCAGACGTGTGTGTGTGTCAGATCAGACGTGTGTGTGTGTCAGATCAGACGTGTGTGTGTGTCAGATCAGACGTGTGTGTCGTGTCAGACGTGTGTGTCGTGTCAGACGTGTGTGTGTGTCAGGTCAGACGTGTGTGTCAGGTCAGACGTGTGTGCCGTGTCAGACGTGTGTGCCGTGTCAGACGTGTGTGCCGTGTCAGACGTGTGTGTCGGGTCAGACGTGTGTGTCGGGTCAGACGTGTGTGTCGGGTCAGACGTGTGTGTCGGGTCAGACGTGTGTGTCGGGTCAGACGTGTGTGTCGGGTCAGACGTGTGTGTCGGGTCAGACGTGTGTGTCGGGTCAGACGTGTGTGTCGGGTCAGACGTGTGTGTCGGGTCAGACGTGTGTGTCGGGTCAGACGTGTGTGTCGGGTCAGACGTGTGTGTCGGGTCAGACGTGTGTGTCATGTCAGACGTGTGTGTCAGGTCAGACGTGTGTGTCAGGTCAGACGTGTGTGTCAGGTCAGACGTGTGTGTCAGATGTGTGTGTCGTGTCAGACGTGTGCCGTGTCAGACGTGTGCCGTGTCAGACGTGTGTGTCGTGTCAGACGTGTGTGTCGTGTCAGACGTGTGTGTCGTGTCAGACGTGTGTGTCTTGTCAGACGTGTGTGTCGTGTCAGACGTGTGTGTCAGGTGTGTGTGCCGTGTCAGACGTGTGTGTCGTGTCAGACGTGTGTGTCGTGTCAGACGTGTGTGTCAGGTCAGACGTGTGTGTCAGGTCAGACGTGTGCCGTGTCAGACGTGTGTGTCGTCAGACGTGTGTGTCATATCAGACGTGTGTCATATCAGACGTGTGTGCCGTGTCAGACGTGTGTGTCATATCAGACGTGTGCCGTGTCAGACGTGTGTGTCGTATCAGACGTGTGCCGTGTCAGACGTGTGTCTGCAGCATGTCGACGCAGGGGCGAACAGACGCCTGCTGTCCGATTCTCAATATGTTGATGTAATCTGTGTTGTGTTTAAGGGTGAGAGCAAAGATCTTCTGTTCATTTTGACTGCCAAATACAACGCCTGTATCCTGGAGTACAAGCAGAACGGAGACAGCATTGACATCATCACCCGCGCTCACGGCAACGTCCAGGTACGACCCGAGGCATGATCCACATCTGTGCAGGCGTACTTCATCAGGCCTCGTCTAAAAGCTGTGTGTTTGTCAGGATCGCATTGGCCGTCCGTCGGAGACCGGGATCATCGGGATCGTGGATCCGGAGTGCCGTATGATTGGCTTGCGGCTGTACGACGGGCTGTTTAAGGTCATCCCGCTGGACCGCGACAACCGCGAGCTCAAAGCCTTCAACATTCGTCTGGAGGAGCTGCAGGTCATAGACGTCCAGTTCCTGTACGGCTGCCAGGCGCCGACCGTCTGCTTCATATATCAGGTACGGATCTTCCTTCTCCAGGATGGAGTCTGTGACGTCTGCTGTCGGGTTCATGTGTTTTTTCTGTTGTCTAGGACCCTCAGGGTCGACACGTCAAGACATACGAGGTGTCTCTCAGGGAGAAGGAGTTCAATAAAGGTCCCTGGAAGCAGGAAAATGTGGAAGCTGAAGCATCAATGGTCATTCCAGGTGAGGTGACGGTTCAGATCCGTTGAACTAGGGCTTGTCAACCTTTACAAGCACAGAGGGGAAAAAAACGCTGGACAATTAAATGAAAATGGTCATACTCACCCTCATGTCGTTCCACACCAGTAAGACTTTCGTTCATCTTCGGAACACAAATGAAGATATTTTTGATGAAATCTGAGAGCTTTCTGTCCCTTCGTTCACACTCTACGCAACTACCAAAGAGATCGCGAAACTAATCCATATGAATCGAGCAGTTTAGTCTAAAACTTCTGAAGAGACATGAATTACATGAGGGTGAGTAATTAATGACAGAATTACTTCATTTTTGGGTGAACTAACCCTTTAACAAGATTAATAACAGTAACGAACATTACGCTAAACCAGGACTGACCTAGTTTTATACAATCATGTTGTGGGTTTATCTCAGAGCTGTTTTCCCACAGCAGAGATTCCCAAACATTTTGAACTCTAATAACACACTTTAAGCTAAAATTGGCAGAACAAATATTTCGTGTTGTAATGAATTTCAGAAAGCATGTGGCGTCTGACCTTTTTAAAATGTTTTCTTAACTGTTAATTAATCAGTCAGTCATTTACAATTGTAATTGACTGTTTTGAACCATTTATATTCTTAGGTAATTTTACAGCCCAAACTGATCCGTATAACATTTTTAAAGCTCATAGCCAGTTATATCTAAGCCAGTGCTTACCAACCTTTTTTACTGCAAGGCCTCTAATTGTCCATAACAATATTCAAAGATCTCCAGTTTGTGATTTTACTAAACAAGGCTTTTTAAAATTCTATTTTACTCCCAATTCCTTCCTGATAAATATTTCAGAGGTCCGCATATTTTATTTATTTATTCTTTTAAGACTGTTCATAACTTTTTAAAGTCTTTTGTTTTGAATCAAACAGGAAGACTATATCTATATCTATAACTATATCTTTGGTTAACTGCCCAGGATAGTGTTCGTAAGGGAAACGAGTACAAGCAACATCTGTCTGCCTAAAAAAACTGTCCAAAAGTTAATGAAAAGCATCCAAATAGATTTCTGAAGGTGAACTCTCCTAATAATAGAATATAAAGTTGACTGATCTTAGACCTGCTGCTGAAGTGTTGTTTGTTCATATCTTTCAGTCCCAGAGCCGTTTGGAGGTGCTATAATCATTGGACAGGAGTCCATCACATATCACAACGGAGACAAATACTTGGCGATCGCACCACCGACCATCAAGGTTTGACGATCTCCATCCGTTTCAAGCTTTCAAGGTTTGTAGGAGCATGTGTGTGATGTGTAAAGTGTGTTTTGTGTTGCGAACATCTCAGCAAAGCACCATCGTGTGCCATAATCGCGTGGACCCGAACGGCTCGCGGTACCTGCTGGGAGACATGGAGGGCCGGCTGTTCATGCTGCTGCTGGAGAAAGAGGAGCTGATGGACGGCGCGGTGGTGCTCAAAGACCTGCGCGTGGAGCTGCTGGGAGAGGTGCGACTGAACAAACACTCCTTACTGCTAACACTCTCTGTTCCTCTCAGTGGAAACACATCATGATGGGTGATGGACATCAGTATTGATGTAATCAATACAGACGTGACTAGAACCTTCTTCAGCAGACGTGTCTCTGTTTGTGTTCTCTAGACCTCCATCGCCGAGTGTCTGACGTATCTGGATAACGGTGTGGTGTTCGTGGGATCCAGACTGGGAGATTCTCAGCTAGTGAAGGTTGGTGATCTTGCAGATTAATTATTGTTCTATGATGATGGCATGTTTGCTAAGGCCAGTTTATATGTTTGCAGTTGAATGTGGACAGTAATGACCAGGGCTCATATGTGGCTGTAATGGAGACCTTCACTAACCTGGGGCCGATAGTGGACATGTGTGTGGTGGACCTGGAGAGACAAGGACAGGGCCAGGTGAGAGACACAGCCACCCGTCAGGATATTTCATGAAATGCTAATGATGGTTTGTATCGTCATTAATCATAGAAAACTTTAAAGGATTAGTTCACTTTCAAATGAAAATTACCCCAAGCTTTACTCACCCTCAAGCCATCCTAGATGTATATGACTTAATTCTTTCAGATGAACACAATCAGAAAAATATTAATAAACACCCTGAAACGTCCGAGCTTTATAATGGCAGTGAGCGGGATCAACGAGTATGAGCTGAAGAAAGTGTCTCCATCCACATCCATCATAACCGTACTCCACACGGCTCCAGGGGTTAATAAAGGCATTCTGAAGCGAAGCGATGCGTTTGTTTAAAAAATATATACATATTTAATAAGTTATGAAGTAAAATATGTAGCTTCCGCCAGACCGCCTTCCATAGTCTACTTACGAAGAAAGTGTAAACTGGCGTCGCGTCAGTTACGTTTTTTCCCCTAAGTTGAATAGGGACGGTGTAGGACGTAACGTAAGTGTTTTGAACTGCGAGAGTTTTACACTTTCTTCGTAAGTTGAATATGGAAGGCGGTCTGGCGAAAGCTAGATATTTTACTTCATAACTTATTAAATATGTATATATTTTTTAAACAAACGCATCGGTTCGCTTCAGAAGGCCTTTATTAACCCCCGGAGCCGTGTGGAATATATTTAATAATGTGCTGTCAGGATATTAATTAATATATCTCTGATTGTGTTCATCAGAAAAGAAGGTAATTTTCATTTGAAAGTGAACTAATCCTTTAAATTGTGACAGAGGTTTCACGGCAGAAGAGTATAATCTGACGCTGTAAATCATGTTCAGAACGGCTGCTACTGCACATGCTGTTAGTTCTGTTAGGACTGAATTATATAAATGCCACAGTTAGTAGTAGTTCATGTCTTAAAAACAATGCGAGTCTGGGCCAAAAACGGACAAACTGGATAATCGTTCAGAGAGACGTTTGGTGAAGCTTTTGCAGTGCTAAACAAGCATTCAATCGATGCATTACGTAAACTCTGTCTAATAAAGGCTCTGCTTTTTGAAAACATCAGTCTCACATCTTATGAGCATATATCCAGTTTAAAACTGATAAGTTTATGATATAATCAACTGAACTGGGGAAACAAAGCAGAGTATAGAGTTCTGCTGGCGTGTATCTAGTTTACTTGCTTCTAAGTGTCTCAAGCTAAAGTCTTGAACATATTTGATGTCTAACCTGCAAACTTTGTAAAGTCCAGTTCTTTCACACAAGCGCTCATTTTATTAACATTGGTTTACTTTTGGTTTACATTGGTTTCGATCCTTTAACTCAGGGGTAGGCAAGTTCAGTCCTAGAGAGCCACTGTCCTGCTGAGTTTAGCTCCAACCTTAATCAAACACACCTGAACAAGCTAATCAGGCTCTTCAGGATTACTAAGGCTATAGGCAGGTGAAGGTTTTTTTTTCAGGGTTGGAGCTAAACTCTGCAGGACAGCGGCTCTCTAGGACCGAACTTGCTTACCCCTGCTTTAACTAGTTTTATCACATGGCAGAACAGTGCGTTTCATTTGTGTGTCTTCCTGCAGTTGGTGACATGCTCCGGGGCGTTTAAGGAAGGCTCTCTGAGGATCATCCGCAATGGCATAGGAATCCATGAACACGCCAGCATCGACCTACCTGGAATTAAAGGTCCGTTTTTCACTGTTAATCAATTTAACAAGTTAATTTCAAATGCACCTTCAGTAGTCTATGAAACTCTGCTAGGAGCTGATCTTCCCATCATGCAGAATCTACAGATTCATCACCACTTCCATGAAATGTTTGCATTTGGCAGTTTATATCTTGAATCAACAGCGTGCAGCATTTTTGTGAACCCTTTCTTTCCAGTGGTGTATATGGGAACCGTGTCCTCAGTGACATAAAACACCACTGTAATGCTCAACACTTCCTCTAGCTGTCTTTTATGTTTTCGTCTGTATTCTTTTTTCATCTATTGGGAGATTGACAGTGTGTCTAACTACACCATTTGCTAGAATTTTTTTAAATATTATTCAAAACCTTTGTTTTTGTTGCTTTTTTAAATAAAGTCGTTACCTTTATTTATATAGCGCTTTTTACAATGCAGATTGTGTCAAAGCAGCTTTACAGTGATAACTGGTATATAATTTTGGCTGCACAGCAGCTCTTAAAGAAAATGGTGTCAATGCAGGCAGATGCAAAGCACTGTTAATTATCAAGTGTCATGTCAAAACTAAATACATTTTTGCAGCCCTACCTTCACAATTGAGTTATAAATGGTATGTAAAAAATATATAAAAATATTGTGGGTCTCTTGTATAAATGTGCTTTGTTTTTTTGTCAGGATTGACAGTAATACTGTGTCTGTGTGTGTGTCTGTGTGTGTGTGTGTGTGTTTGTCAGGTCTGTGGCCACTTCGCTCCGAGTCAGGCAGAGACACTGATGACATGCTGGTTCTGTCTTTTGTCGGTCAGACCAGGTGAGTTGAGTTTACATCAAATTAGAGCTGATATACGGCTCACATGTACATCACTGTGTGTGTGTGTGTGTGTGTGTGTGCGCGCGCGCTCAGAGTGCTGATGCTGAGTGGCGAGGAGGTGGAGGAGACCGAGTTGCCTGGATTTGTGGATAATCAGCAGACGTTCTTCTGTGGGAATGTAGCGCATCAGCAGCTCATACAGGTGTGCTAACACACATCTGAACACACAGTATAAGGGTGGTGTTAGATGCCTGTGTTGACACGTGTGTGTGTGTGTGTGTGTGTGTGTGTGTGCGCAGATCACGTCGGTGTCCGTGCGGCTGGTCACTCAGGACAGCAAGGCTCTGGTGAGCGAGTGGAAGGAGCCGCAGGGCAGGAACATCAGCGTGGCGTCCTGTAACAGCACACAGGTGGTGCTGGCTGTGGGACGAGTCCTCTATTACCTTCAGATACTCACCGGAGAACTCAAACAGATCAGGTGATCACACTCCTGCATGTCTACAATCACCAGAACACACGGGACTAGCTTCTATTTGTCATCATTGTTTTACTAATTACTACACTGAAATCACCAGGGCGATGATTGAGGCGTAGACACGAGGCTGCAGGCGATCAGCTCAGCACTATATTTCGCTTTAATACAACACCTTAATAAACTTACAGACTAAGGGCCATATTTACTAAACAGGGCAAATTAGCATGAGCGCAATTCCAAAAAAGGGGGGTTCTGCGCGTGATCTACTGATGACGTGCAAATTAAAGAACACAGACGCAGCCGGATCATTTCCATAATAACCAATGCAAATTTACCAAGAGCAGCACATATTAGCCTCTGATTTAAGACGTGCTTTTTTGGGGCGTTAAATAATTGTGCAAATAACAGTAAATTGACAGCACAAACCTTAGTAAATGGTGTTGCGTGATTCAATTAAACTCTCTTCCCATAAATTTTGCGTCTGGAAGGGAAACTTCTACAAATACATAATAAGGTCAGCCGCAAAAATAACTGTCCACGCCTCTTCAGCGCTAATTTTTCACTGCGTGTCTTTAGTAAATCCTGACAGGAGTTTAAGGCCAAAAGAGGGTTTGCGATGACGCAAGATGTTAGCATATCTGGCCCTAAATTTTAGACATTATATTGTTATTTGCTTTGTAATATTACTCCACTAACAAAAGTGGATCCAAATGAAATTAAGTGGAGCGAGACGCAGTCGTGGCGTTTCTGTCACTCAGAGAGTAGAACAGTGTGATCGACAGAAAGCTTTAGGTTCAGTGTTCAGGGAATGTATGACTGATCAGATGTTTACTTTGGATGAAACGTCTGCCGTATGCATACATGTAAATTCCTGCAATGAATCTGTGTTTCTGAATGAATTTCACTGATGCTTATATAGTCATTTGTCTCTAACTGGCAAAGCAAGGTAAGTTTATTTATGTCACATTTCATACGTGATGGAAATTTAAAGTGCTTTGCGTAAAAAGGATTTAAAATAATCATGAAATAATCACAACAGATGCATAAGAAATAAAAATAACAATAAAAGCAAATAATAAAACTACCTGCTGGAGTAACAATGAAAAATCTCCACCACTAATGCACAGATTGGCGCTCCGTTTGGATCAAACCTAGACCAGCGCCGCTCAGCCAATCGAACTGCAGGACCTGAACTAACTGTTGTCATATAAACAGTTCAGTGCCAACCTGACTTTCATTTTAAGCTCCTCTGATATGAAGTCTGAAACATGACGGCGGTGGTCATGTGTTCTGTGTCCTGCAGCTCTACAGAGATGGAGCATGAGGTGGCGTGTCTGGACATCACTCCTCTGGGCGAGAGCGCAGGAGAGTCCAGCATCTGCGCTGTGGGACTCTGGACCGACATCTCGGCTCGCCTGCTGAAGTTGCCCTGCTTCAGCCCGCTGCACAAAGAGATGCTGGGCGGAGGTGAGACTCGCATGTTCGCCAGAGACAGGAGCTTAAAGATCACACTTCATTTTACCAGGATTCATTCATCTTTGTAGAAGAAGCTTTTATAGAGTGCTTTTCCCAAGGTCATTGAAACATTACGCACTTAAAATCAGCAATGTACAAAGAAACGCACTTCTTAGATCACACAGTCCCAGTGAGGCGTATCAGAGCTCATTTCTTCATATTTACTCTCTGCAGCCCTTGAGATGCATTTTATAAAAGTAACAGGGCACTTATTTATATTGCTCTTTAATTAATAATGAACTGTTCCTCTATGCTGTGTATGTATAATAAATGACTGTATCTGGAGGAGCTTCAGCTGCAGATGTTCATTAAATGTGCAGAATGAATGTATTTCTGCTCTGATCTGATAAAATGCTGTATATATTTAAGTGTGAAAGTGAGTCTTAAAATGTGCGTAATGTTAACATACCCAACTAATGCTGGTATCCCATTTCCTAAATAAGATTATGTATTCATACCCTAAAAGGCTGTGCTGTTGTTGGTCTAATGGCCATTGATGAATAAATCTGAAAAGCATCAAGAGCATAAGTGTGTTGTTAGCTGAGCAGAAGGTGTTTTCTGTCTCTCACTGAGCGCTGATTGTGTGTCCTGTAGAGATCATCCCTCGATCCATCCTCATGACTACATTTGAGGGCAGTCACTACCTGCTGTGCGCTCTGGGAGACGGGGCGCTCTTCTACTTCGGATTGGACATTCAGACAGGTTACACAGCACACATTCACTGCTTACAACCATCGGCTTGCTTAACGTTTCTGGTCCTACAAAAAGTTTCACTGGCCCCACCACTAAAATAGTTTTAGACCAATGTAAACTTTTATTGTAATGTAAGATTGCTATGTCACCAGATTTTTAGGTACCAGTTGAAAATTCACAATTCATGATTTCAATTTTAATACCACAGCAAAAACTTTTTTTCTTTTTTGAGAACTAACCCTTGACGTGTTTGTCCAGGTGTTTTGAGTGAACGTAAGAAGGTCACTCTCGGCACTCAGCCGACGGTTCTGCGCACCTTCCGCTCGCTCTCCACATCCAATGTGTTCGCCTGCTCTGACAGACCGACCGTCATTTACTCCAGCAACCACAAACTGGTCTTCTCTAACGTCAACCTCAAGGAGGTGAACTACATGTGCCCGCTCAACTCCGAGGGCTACCCTGACAGGTACAGCGGCACACAGATTTTGCCTGAGCTGCGTGTCGTACAGTCACATCTTTGATTTTCTCTTCCTTCTGTTACAGTTTGGCTCTGGCCAATAACAGCACTCTGACCATCGGCACGATTGACGAGATCCAGAAGCTGCACATCCGAACCGTGCCGCTCTACGAGTCGCCCAAGTGAGTGTCTGTCAGCTGCAGTGTAAAACTGATTTCTGCCTCTGCTCCTCAGGACAATCAACGCGTATCGAGTAGGGATGTCAATGATTAATGACTAATCAATTAGTCGACATTAATGATTAATTTTATTAAGCTTATCGATTGCCGATTGATCAACTTGAGCACAAATGCCTTCAGGGTTTTTGAGCACAAATGCCTTCAGGGTTTTTGAGCACAAATGCCTTGAGCACAAAAACCCATGCAAGCAGATGCTGAAAACACTGCCTCTAAAATCATCGGCTTTAGATTGCGCTGCGTTTGTTTCTGCCGCTACACAAATGCACTCGAAGTTGATGAGTACTGGAGCGTTCACTTTTAAAGTAAAGATTATGTGCTCTACAAACACATGACCACATGTTAAAGTGCAACCCAACAAGCACTGTTTTTATTGACAGTGATGTTTGTAATAAATGCTTCTCTGTGTGTTTGTATGAGCACGGTGAGTGAGGCGTCAGAGCTGAGGCTGTGTGTGTCTGTAAGCACTTCTGCTCATGTTCACACGAGCAAACAGAGAAAGAGACCTGTGCACTCATTGGGCAGCACTCAATATCATCAATATCACCAGTTGGTTTCACTTTATTTCAAGGTGCCCTTGTAACAGAGTAATATTAAGTAACACGTACTTACTATAGGGTTAGGTGCATGCAATTATGTATAATGTACTGTAGTAAGCAACCCTAACCTGTAGGAAGGACACTGTAAAATAGTGTTACCCAGCATTCATTTCAGTAGCTCTTCTGTAGAAGCTTTAGTACAGCACGCGTGATGGATGTGCTGTGTGGATCTCTGAAGTTCATCACTGTTCTGCTAATGTTTCTGATTGAGTGCTCGTTTGTGTTGTTCACAGGCGGATCTGTTATCAGGAGGTGTCTCAATGCTTCGGAGTTCTGTCCAGTAGAGTAGAAATGCAGGATGCCAGTGGAACGACAGCAGCCGTGCGGCCCAGTGCCAGCACACAGGTGTGTGTGTGTGTGTGTGTGTGTGTGCAGTGATGTTCATTAAAATTCAGTTTCCTTCTTACAAAGAGGTGCGTCACAGATGCTCTGTGTTTGTGTGGCAGGCGTTGTCCAGCAGCGTGAGCTCCAGTAAGTTGTTTCCCAGCAGCACGTCACCTCACGAGACGTCGTTCGGAGAGGAGGTGGAGGTGCACAGTTTACTGGTGGTGGATCAGCACACGTTCGAGGGTAGGTGTGAAGGCGCCGACGTGAACCGAAGCATCTGTAGTGAATGTGTGAGGTCTAATGCGCTCCTCTTCCGCAGTGCTGCACGCGCATCAGTTCCTGCAGAACGAGTACGCCCTCAGCATGGTCTCCTGTAAGCTGGGCAGAGATCCGGCCGTCTACTTCATCGTCGGCACAGCAATGGTGTATCCAGAGGAGGCGGAGCCTAAGCAGGGCCGCATCATCGTCTTTCACTATACAGATGGTAACATCCTATCAGAAACACCCTTGATTAACCTCTACAGTTATTAAATGTTTCTCAAGGGGCAAAATGTTTCCACAAATATTGTGCCTTTATATTGTGGCGTGTGTGTTTCCTCTGTACTCTCAGGTAAACTGCAGACGGTGGCAGAGAAGGAGGTTAAAGGTGCCGTTTACTCTATGGTGGAGTTCAACGGTAAACTGTTGGCCAGCATCAACAGCACCGTGAGTTCAGTCCCGTCACGTTCCTCAACACAGTCGCTTTCCTGCCCTGCCGCTAACGTCTCTTGTCTCCGCAGGTGCGTCTGTACGAGTGGACGGCAGAGAAGGAGCTGCGGACCGAGTGCAATCACTATAATAACATCATGGCCCTGTATCTGAAGACTAAAGGCGACTTCATCCTGGTGGGCGACCTGATGCGCTCGGTGCTGCTGCTGGCCTACAAACCCATGGAGGGCAGCTTTGAGGAGGTGACCGCAGCTCTGCATTCTGGGATTTCAGCTGCCCTTCTAGTCTGAAAAAACCTTAATTTCCTTTTGCTGTTTTCATTTGATTAGATCGCCCGTGATTTCAATCCAAACTGGATGAGTGCTGTCGAAATCCTGGATGATGACAACTTCCTTGGAGCCGAGAATGCTTTCAACCTGTTTGTCTGCCAGAAAGACAGGTAACGGGACCGACCGTATGACAGAAACGATTGAACGATTGTTTGATGTAACTGATGGATTGCTGGATACGAGCGATCGGTCTGAAGGTGCACTCACAGGACGAAAGTTTTCCACATGCAGATTTCGTGTTGGTTCAGCTCGCTCAAATTTGTCCAACAGAACCACTGACCCTAACCTGACCCGAGCTTCATACATCGCTACACGATTGACAACAGATAATGTGAGCGCACCTTAAATCCTTGTGTGAGGAAACTGTAAGTGATTGTTTAATGCTGTCTGTCCTGCAGTGCGGCCACTACAGATGAGGAGCGGCAGCACCTACAGGAAGTGGGTCTGTTCCACCTGGGCGAGTTTGTCAACGTGTTTTCACACGGTTCTCTGGTGCTGCAGAACCTGGGCGAGAGCTCCACTCCAACCCAAGGGTCTGTGCTGTTCGGCACGGTCAACGGGATGATCGGTAAGCTTCACACACACGCAGCACGTCCTGTGACATCATCAGATTGCCATCGTACCTCAGAGTTTAGAGTCACAGCTGTGAGTTTGTGACGCTGCTGCCGTGCGTCTCTGATGATGACGAAATACAGAGCGAGACGCGAGAGGTCAGGATGAGGAAGAGTAGTGAGTGTGTAGCTCTCAATCATTATGAAGAATCTGAAGCACCTTTCGTTTGTAAAGGATTAAATTTTTTTTTTAAAAAGAACCACATTGTGAGATATATATATATATATTTACATATTTACCATTACCATGATGTTGGTCGTGTGTAAATGTGTTTCGATTGTTATTATTTCTTTCTTTGAGGTTTGGTGACGTCACTGTCAGAGGGCTGGTACAGTTTACTGCTGGATCTACAGAACCGACTCAACAAAGTCATCAAGAGCGTCGGCAAGATAGAGCACAGCTTATATCCTTTAAAACGGGATCTGTCAGAGACACGTGCTGTTATCGTGTGTGTGTTCTTGTATGCATGGTTTATGAGGACACAAATGTGTATAATGACATGGGTATTCCAACGTAAACATGGTTTATGAGGACACTTCCTGTGTCCTCGTAAACCAAATGGCTTAAAAAACATACTAAACTGTTTTTTTTATTTTATAGATGCACAGTTTTCTGTGATGGGTTTAGGGGTAGTGTAGGGGGAGAGAATGTACAGTTTGTACAGTATAAAAACCATTACGTCTTTGGAGAGTCTCCGTAAACCGTGTGTGTGTGTGTGCGCGCGCGCTGAATTGACACTCTTTGGCATGAACTGTGGGTCAGTTGAAGTCCTTGACTAGCACCACCTGGAGGTCATTCCACACCGAGCGCAAGACCGAGCAGGCCACAGGATTCATCGATGGAGATCTTATCGAGAGCTTCCTGGATCTGGGTCGAGCCAAGATGCAGGAGGTGGTCAGCACACTGCAGGTGACCGCATCGCATTCACACTCACTGCAGCATCATGACTACAACATCACCCTGACCCTTCTGATGAATCTATGAGGTCGTCATGGACCGTGAACATGATTCACCTCGTCTGTACTGAATCTACAGCGCCATGAAAAAAAGTTTTAGCTGTTAGTTTGAATCTAATGTAAAAAAAAAACGGGGCCCCCGAAATAAAACAAAGGCATTAGATGTACAACACATCTTTCTGTTACGCTTACCTGTGACCGCTGTAGACCGAACACTGAATCACTTGAAATCACATTCATCCATTCCAGGTCTTCTCTCCTGCTGATCTGATGAGTTGAATCAGGTGATTAGAAAGAGTTTGAGAAGCAGCTGATCTGTTCCCTCGCTGCGCTGTAGGCCAGACTTCAGACAGATGCTTCACGAAACATAATGTACAACAAAATAGAGCGCTTTGGTGACCACCAAACAAATATTTATCACAATACTGATTTCTTGATAGAAATTAAGTTTAAAGTTGAAAAAATTGTGCAGAAACCAACTGCAGTTCTGAGACGCCATTTTTTTCTTCAGCTCAACTTTCACGGAGCCACACGCACAGAATTGTGGGATATTGTAAATAGCATATTTACGCACCTGAACGCACACGAAAGTCATAATTACGAATGTGAAACTCCGAACTTTTTGTGAGCCCCAGAAAACCTCCAGCACCTGCAGGAAACACTAGTGTGATTTGTGACGCATGCGATGCCTTTATATCCGCACAGACGGCAGGTCGCAGAAGTTTTTCTGGATACTTTAGTGCACTTGCGTCAACTACATTTGGGAAGCCTTCACGTTCACACGGCTTTATCAGAGTTTATGTGTTTTGTGTGTTCTAGATCGATGACGGCAGCGGAATGAAGCGGGAAGCCACGGTGGACGAGGTTATTAAAATCGTGGAGGAGCTGACGCGGATCCACTAGCCAATCAGAGCGTCTCAGATCTGTACATAGCTATACATAAATCAGAGGGTGTGTATGCGTGCGCTTCACTCCTGTAGAATGAATTGAGTCCCTCACAGCCTCATGTACGCGCGCACATCACTTTACAACCACACTCAGTGTTTGTCCTGAGAGCGTAGAGACGAGGAACAGAGGTTATTCTGCCATCACTGTCCAATACTGATCTGTAATAGTTTTAGTGAAGCGTTTGCCATTGTGATGTTTCTCTGTTCGTTCATTTATTTTAATAAAGTTTCCTTCAGTACTTTGGGCCTGTTGCGTTTTATGAAGTGTGTGGGGGGGCTTTTAATAAAAGCACATTACAAATAGAAGTGAATCCAGTCATAATATTATATACTGTCTCCGGTGATGCCGGTATTGAATGCGTAATGCGCCGTCAGCCAGGCATTATTGTGCAATAAACCCAGACAGGCTGATATAAGACCTCAGAGCACAGCCTGACTGTACATTATCCTGGATATTACATGGCTACTTACTTCATAAATAAATAAATGAACATGAAATATTGATTGGAGTGTGCATTATTTTATTATGAGCAGAAAGAGAGCGTGGGTGATATGAGACGCATGAAACTTGAACAGCTACGTAGAAAATCAGCAGTTTAGCATCATTTGACTCCAGAAGGCCAGAACTGACCAATCACAGTCCGTCTAGATGAACACAATATAATAACAGATGCATACCAGATTAACTGGACAAATACAGCCCACACATCAGTACATTAAACTACTTATGAGCTTGATGTCAGCGTTTATGATTTAAGTGAACACTTTATTAAATCATCTGCATCAATGATCGACTGTTTTTGAAAATGTTTGTCAAAATTTGTATTTTGATCTAAAGTTGTTTAAAGAAAGAAATGGGGGCAACACTTTATTTTGGTGGTCCACTCCAGACATCCTACTAACTATATCCCAGTTTCACAGACGAGGCTTAAACTAGTCCCAGACTAAAATGCATGTTTAAGCTGAAATATCTTAAAATATATCAGTGCCATTATTTTGTCTCAAGATGCACATCAGTAATGTTTTTCTAAGGTAAGTTTATAAAAGCCACTTAAATGTTCTAATTGAACTAAGGCCTAATCCTGATTTAATCTAAGCCCTGTCTGTGAAACCGGGCCATTGAGTAACTTTGCAACTACATGTCACCTCATCTAGGTATATTCTAATAAGTTAGTTGACATGTAGTCTAAGGTTGAACTAACCAAAAAATTTCATTTTTACAGATGACAACAAAGTTGTAAATTTGGATACAATTTAAACAAAAGATCTGTCACTGTGTTAGGTCACTGTAACCCAGATAAAAGAAAAGAAAATAAATCTGTCAGTCCAGTGTTGCCCTGATGGTAAATCACCGTTTACCATGATCTCCTTTCCAGAATGAGGGATCTTGAGGACGAAGACCTTGTTCATTCAGCACAACTGTGTCCTGGTCAGAGCTGAGGTGAAGCGAACAGCCCAGCTTTAAATCAAACTGGGACATGCTAGTGTTCCCAGAAAGGAAGTAAATTGTCAAAGTTTGAGTGTCTTTGCCAAGGCAGAGGTTTGTGTAGGCAGATAGATCAGACTTAACCAATAAACACTGGTGTAGGTTATCTAGCAGCACACATATTTCTCTCTTATCTAACCCGATCATGTCAGGTCTTGGAGTCTCTGCTGACAAGTTGAATCAGGTGTGTTTGATTAGAAAGAGTTTGAACATGTTTACTGTTGGTGTTGACAGTCACACTATAGTTTTCACGCACCTCATTGTCCTACACAGTGGTCCATGGATTGGGCAAAAATCTTCAACAATACTGACAAATACTCATTTTCGACCAGCTTTGCTGAAAGTACCTGCAGTGGTGAAATAAAGGTTCTTTCTATCCTGGTCAGTAGTTTTGAGCATGAGCATTGAACGTTGTTGATGTGGAGCACCTTGGGAGTCTTGAAGCTTCAGCAGGAAGTCTTGAGAAAACTTTGGATAATTTCTTCAGTTTGATCCCATGGATCAGCCTTGAGTTCGATGATGGATTCCTGTTTAGTGCACTAAACTTCTAGACACTGACTGGGATTCCAGTGTTTTCAGATCCATTCAGGAATCATCTTGAGCAACTCTTCTGTGATCTTCATGCAGAACATCAGCGGGCTTCAGACCAGGTAAATACGTTCATTATGTTATATAACATTGTAAATGTGTACAACATGCATCATTGCTCAAACTCTTTTCCTATAACGTTTAGTTTGTTCATCAGGACAGCAGATGCTCTGTGACACGCTATTTGAACATCTCCATTTGAACATCTCCATCACCTCCGCTGCCGAGAGGACTGACCGTATCATTGGCTGTCGGCTTATGATGTGAAGGAGAAGAAACAGACACACATTCAGATGTTCACAGTGACCTCAGCAGGAAAAGGTACCAGACCTTTCTCATTCTTCTGTAAATTAACTAATAGACCTACATGTAGGCATGGACAAATTCATGTAAATAGTGTAAAGAAAAGTATTTAGACTGATTGGATAATATTAGAATTTTTTTTTTTGAGTTCAGGCAAAACTATAGTTAGTCTGTATGGTGTATTTATATTGTATGTATATCATATTGTCTCATACAGCAGTGTTCTTTTAACCCTTTAAATAATAGAGACATACAATATGTGCAGAGCGGTGGATTGAGAACCACTGATCTACTACAGTGTATTGTAAACAGAGTTTTATATGTTGCTCTAGTCAAAACTCCAAACATGAAGAATCTAGAAAAATGAATGACATCTGGGTATCTTTCAAAGGGTGAATATGATTTGTGCTGGGGTTGGTATTGTTAAGAGTTTCAGAGAAAACACTTCATATTTCATTCTGCATGATTTGAGACTGCTGCTGTGTTTGTTTCGGTCCGTCTAAAGACACTTTTACAGAAGCACCACTGATTTGATTAAAGGAGAGGTTTGATTATTCCAGCCGACACTCTTGATTCATCTTTTAATATTGCAATACAAAGGGAAGTTTTCACTTTCAGGTGTTTCATATTGCAGCTAATAATGACATAATGCACTCAGAGGTCTTTTTATCTGAATATCATGACACTGTTTAGATTAAAGGGAGTGTCTTTTACACTGTCACTTTTTCCCCCTGAGAATGTGGCCATTAGCTCATGTTCACAGCAAATCACTTATTACAAATATCATGACCATGATGAACCCAATTCCACTCATACATGCTTACAGGCTCTGGGCTGGCCTCGTACAATATTCATTATTCTGGAAAGACAGTGACCGAGGTGTTTTATTGCAGAGGAAGAGGAATCAGGATGAATTATTGATCAGATGAGTGAATCTGTAATGGAAGAAAGACACATTTGATGCATATTATATGGAGCCAAATCAGTATTCAAGTGCCTGTGGAGACTCACTTACCATCTATTCATTCATATATAACAGTAGCAGCTGTATGTTCAGAAACATCACGACACAAAACAATCTGGTGCCAGAGCTGAACTACTTCTGCAGTCACTACAAATTCTGTCAGAAAACAGTGAGCACATAATCTAAGAGTGATTTATGCAATAACTTTAACTGTTAAAACATCACGATAATGCTATAAGAACTGATTTTGATGGTAAGCATGGGTGATAATAAGAGTCCACATATTTGTAAAAGATTTATTTATGTCTCACAGGTGTGCATGTTAGAGATGGTCACAGGATTATAAATTCTGTTCCTTGATAATCACATTTCATTCACAGTATGTTCAGAGTGGAATACTAACAAACTCCTTACTGAATACTGCTATTACAAATAAGAAAGAGCTGATATTTGAAGTCGCCTCTGCTTCATTCGTCACACTGAAATGGAAGGTCCAGTCGAACGCATTGCATTGAAGGATTCAGTATTGCATACAGACAATTTGCTTCAAATTACAACAATAGTGACAGTATGTTAGTGTCCTATTCTGAACATCGACACAGGCCTTCTCTTTATTTTCATTCAGTCACATTATCTTTATTGACCAGGACCATTACACATCTCTAATCTTCACTGCACAGACTGTGCACTATAATTCAGTTTTTTGCATTACTATTACATGTTGTTGTGGTTCTTCTGAACAGATCTGAACACACAGGCAGTCATCTGTAAACGTACAGAGGCCCCAAAAACATTAGGACACAATTCACACTTAAAATGTGAGAATGTCATTGCAGAAGATAATACAATATCAAAGCAAGTGTTTTTATTTTAAAGAGAGCAAAGCACAAATGAAATCATTTTGTTAGCAAAATTCAATTTGAATTACGCACAATGGCAAACGATGGCCAGAGAGTCTCTTTTCACTTTAGGAATCTTCAAATAAATCTCATGCTGCGTCTGAAAGCTGAGAAACGCCTCCTTCACAGGCAGCAGGTTCAGATGACAGGGCCGCGAGGCGACCAATCAGCTGCCTGAGCTCTGGGACGCGCAGATTCTCAAACGAACAGTATAACATCAGAACAGTTAATTCAGCATGTTATTTGACAACCATCTATCCAGGGTGTTTCCCTGCCTTCGGCTCCAGCCTCCTCACAACCTACAGGACAAGCGCTTTAGAGCAGTGGTTCCCAAACCTGGAGGACCCAAACACTGCACATTTTGGATGTCTCTCTCATCTAACACACCTGATTCAACTCATCAGCTCATTAGTAGAGACTGCAAGACCTGAAGTAGGTGTGTCAGATAAGGGCGACATACAAAATGTGCAGTGCTGGGGGTCCTTCAGGACAGGTTTGGGAACCACTGCTTTAGAGAATGGATGGATGGATGGATGGATGGATGGGTGTTATCTCATAATTCCTATAATTCAGACTAATCTGATCACAGCAAGGTGTGGCGAGTATCAAGTGAGTGAAACTGTTTAAATCAGTTGATTCAGTCCTTTCAGTATGTTCTTCTGTAGATACATCAGTACATCATTACACCAGTAGGTGGCGACCAGTCTTTTGTAGAACTTCTGGGTTTGAGGTTTATCACACTATAGAATAAACAGAAACAGCAATATCCTAAAAAAGTAAATTATGTGTTTCGGCTGTATTTAATTGTGTATGGTCATCTTTCATAAACGGGGGATTCACACTAATTCACTCTTCCTTGCACTGCTTCCACGCTCTTTCTCCTCGTGCTGAATGAGATCGGCTCCGTCTCAAATGACACCCTGAACACTTTCTCTCAACTTTTGAGTCTGTACTTCAGTGGCATAAAGCCGCATTGGCTTTCAGGTTGATCATTAATGCAGATTTGGCAAAAGTGCACATCAAGGGTTCAAAGCGGCCACGAAGGATTCGTTCATGAGCTCTATTCCCAAATCTACACTGACACGTGGGAACTTAAGAGTGTACATATTATGGGAAAATAACCAGCAGATCCATATTTTTACATTCAAACTAGCAGACACACATTTCATCTGCTGACAGGGATTACAAAGTCAGTTGTTAAGTATTTAATAAATGCAACAACAGCAGAAACATTCAAATAATAACATTAACAGTGATGGCTGGATTTTAAATGAACTAGAGAGATGGTTGGGTGACTTACAACATAATGTTATCTACTAACATGTACTACAAATAAAGTATTGGGAAAAAAAGAAGTTAATTATAAAATAATAAACCTCACATTTCAGCCTTTAACCATTTTTAAGAAAAGGGATGAGTGAACATGATAAATGATCAGCTCCATTAATAATTCTAGATGCCTTATTATCCAAATTGTTTAATAGACTGTTTGGTGACGCTGTGCTCCACTGTAAATGTAGTAAATTGTGCTTATATTTTGCTCTTTTACTGAATTGGCTTTGTTGAACAGCATAGAGCTGTGCTTCTTCCTACACAAGTGCTTCATTTGCTCCACTAAAGTGTTGCTTCTGTTTTATTCCTGCTTTTGCTTTGAAGACTGTCTCAGATTTACAAAAATGTGATCTTTATATCTTGCCTAAAATCTATTGAGAACCCACTCTGAATAAATATAAATTGCTGTTGTTCATATCATACGTAGGCTATTAATATGAAATTATACAAATATAAAATCATGACATTAGTTACTGGTCTCTGTTTAACATTGCTATATTTTCTTCACATGTGTACGAATTGTCCAGTAAATATTCACAATAAAGAGCAATTTGTAATTTTTTTCATTATTTTAGTTGAGTTGAATTATAAAATCATGTTGCAAATAGCAGTGTGTTAGCAAAACGTTACAATTGATTGCTACAGCGATAAAGACTGACGTGTGTGAAGATGAAGCAGAAACGGGCTGAAATGGTTTGGTCCTGATCCGCGTCTCTATGCATAGAACGTGTCCACTTTTACTGCATGACAGAATATGGTCATGGAAAACACAAGCCCCAGGATCTGAAAACACACATAAACGCATGTAAATAATAATCAATAACTGAGCTCTTTATCATATATTGATTATTGTGATGTGTTTAGTACCTGCGTTAGAGCCGTGCAGAGAGCAAAAATCCACAGCGCCACCAGATTCTCCTGCAGCCAGCCCTTCACTCGCTCGTAGCACGGCTGTCAACACACACAAACACCATCCGCTAGTCACACACAAGAGAAAGCGTAAAGTAACGTGTTCAGCCTTACTTGTAAAAGGCGGACACCCATGACAGTTTACAGAGACAAAATAAGTTTTCTGTCTGTCCAGCTTCACCAGGAAAATACATCAATGCAGGAAAGAAAAGAGTGCTTGTCGAATCATTGTATGGGGTCTTTAACCCCTGCTTATGTTCTTGTTAAGCTGTTGCTGTAGTCGTTGTAACTCTATAATTCCTGCTCACATACAGTGACATACAGTCATGTTATGTGTGTGTTTGCCCAGATCAGAGGCTGAGCTGATCCGACTGATAATGGGAAGTCGGTCGTGTTTCTTACGGCGGTCCACCAGGTGCCGGGATTCTCCAGACCGCAGTTATCACTGTACTCCAGACAGCAGGAGTCCGGCACACGCGTGGCATTGTACACGTGAAACCAGTCCGTGTGATTGGTCACTCCACAGCAGCGAAACTACAACACAGAGGCACTACCATCACACTCTGACCATGGCCATGTCTTGCAATGCTATGGGAAATAATAATAGGAAATGAATCCAGTAACTCACATCAGTTTGGACGATGCTCCAGGCGTTGGTCAGACCGATGTTGCCTTCAGTCCCGAAGAGCTGGAGACCCTTTTTCAGGTCACTTTGCGCATACAGATCAATCTAGAACACACCATCAGGAAAAGCTTATTGATGTTGTGACAATTAATTGCATTAAGAATGACATTTGTCCCTCACAATAATAAACTTCATGAGATCTTCTCTTTTTATGATGCTAAATCAAGTCAAGTCATCTTTATTTCTATAGCGCATTACACAATAAAGATTGTTCCAAAGCAGCTTTACAGTGATAAACTGGAAAATAATGATTCAGTGATGCAAGCAGAGTTCAAATCTGCTGTAAAGCAGCTCTAAAAACAACAGTAAACAGTCATTATTCAGCTCACTTCAGTGTTGATTTCGGTTCAATAACTCTGTAAATTTCATCAATTATTAAATTAGTTCATTTCATCTACACAGCAGCTCTAGAGAAATGTCATCGTCCAGCCATCTTCTCATCCAATAGCGTCAGTGCAGTCAGATCAATAATATTTTTGATTATTAAGTGTCCCCATCGAAGCAAGCCAGAGGCAACAGTGGCAAGAACCCAAACTCCATCAGGTGACAGAATGGAGAAAACACCTTGGGAGAAACCAGACTCAGTCGCTCAGTTCTCCTCCGGCGGATTATGATTCAGCTGGTGTCACAAGTAATATTGTGGATTGATATCAATCGGAATATTTCATCCAGTTCCTTCAGCATGAAGATCGGAATACATTACACCAGCATTTGGTGGCAGGGAGTTGAAGCTGGCCATAGTGGTCTGAGCAGTTACTGGATCTTAGTGCTGCATTTGATGCTATCGACCACAACATTCTTTTGAATAGACTCAAAAATTACGTTGTAATTACGAAAATTATGTTGTAAATGCATTGGCATGGTTCAGATCATCTGATCGTTATCAGTTTGTAGTAGTAAACGAAGAGATGTCATATCGATCACAAGTTCAGTATGGAGTACCGCAAGGCTCAGTACTAGGACCGTTCACTCTGTACATGCTACCCTTAGGAGATATCATTAGGAAGCATGGCGTTAGTTACGCTGATGATACTCAGCTCTATGTTTCTTTGCGCCTTGACGAAACTTACCAATTCACAAAATTAACGGAATGCATAGTCGATAGAGTTTGAGTTTAACTGACATAAAAAGTAGCAATACAACTGTGTTACAATAACGTTGCATTAACTTATATTCACTGTGGNTTCATCGTCAGTTAGAAACCTGGGTGTGTTATTTAATATCAATCTTTCTTGTTCTTCTTGTTTTCAGTGAACACTTCTGTATAAACACCCTCTTCACAATGAAATGAGTTTGTTGACTCGCACATACTGTATGAGCCGCGTTTGCTGAAGAGTCTGAAATACGGCCTTCTTTTCATTCCCACATTTAATATCCCTGAAAATTAGTTAACTAGCCATGATGCTATGTGTCAGTAAATCAATATAATTCATCATTTTAACAGAGGAATGTAACATAATAACATAATTACACTGCTACCTGTTGTTACATAACGCACACAACCGATCCGAAGCCGCTGGTTTCTATGATTCTTCAGAGGATCTTCAGATCCACACAGACAGAAGCAGCACAAGCTTTTCACATTTGACTCTTATTGCTTGTGCTTCTGCTGTTTCAGAATAACAGTATCTGTTCTACAGTATTAGCTCACTGTGACTACATTTCTTACCAATACATATGTGCTATTGACCTGTAAATGTAAATCTCCTGGTTTTAATCAACTGTTGGTCATAAGTTGCAGACTTTTGTAGTTTAGTTTCAATAAATGATCTTGGACTGTGGAGGAAGTTTTGAGTTCTAAAAGATAGAAAATGTGTTCATAGAACAATGAATTCCTATATTGAACTTCGCTTTATACAATACAGATTGTTTCAAAGCAGCTTCACTTTTCCTGAACATCACATATTATTACAAACAGATATTCAGTGAAACAATTTACATAAGATTGGATTTATGAGTGATTTACACAGAAATTCATTCTGCTGGTGTTTCATGTATGCGTCCCACAGAGCGCTGAACATGAGCTGGTAAAGCGACCGAGTTGAATGAATGAATGAATGAACAAAGCTGTGCTTGTCTGAAGTCATTCCTGCTGGCCAAGAGTAAAGTGTGCAAGAGCACGACAGGGAGAAAGATCCTCAGCATTGCTTCTGAAAACTACCATCCCATATCCCTTGTATGTTCCTGATGATGTTCCTGGTTTCACCCTTTATCTCTGTCCCTGTTCCACCCGCCACTACAGCTGCGTTTCTGTGACCCGATCACACGTGTGACCATATTATAAGAAAGGTGCAAATCACCCACCTTAACTTTCTCTTGATCACAGATGCCACAAAATCTCATCTCAACACATTTCATGAATGGCTATGCACTTCTTAATTTTAATATCAACATTTGTATAATTTAGTCAGACAAAAGTTTTGAGGTTAATATATCTAATTTTGTGTCTGGAAAATAGTGATCTATGACATTATTTTACATTGAATATCAAAGTTTTTTGTGTCTATTTGTTAATGAGGGATAGTGTATGTTTTTAGTGTTATTATTTTTTAATTAAATACACTCTAAAAACTGCTGGGTTAAATATGGACAAAACCAGGGATTGGGTTGTTTTCACCCAGCCATTTTTTTCAACCAATTTTGGATTTATTTTTTTAGCCAGCAATATAGTAATATAGTAAAAGGCATGTTTTTGCTCACCCCCAAATAGGGGCAAATTTGTGGGGTATTTTAAGCTGAAACTTGACCAGACCAGAGACTTATATTACATCATGTGAAAGAGGGCATAATAGGTGCCTTTTAACCCAACCTGCTGGGTTTGTCCATATTTTACCCAGCTTGGGTTGTTTTTAACCCAGCATTTTTTAGAGTGTACTTAAATAATTCCATTAATTAGATGTACGTTTCAGACATCTTCGCTTTTCATTAAAACCTAATAGACAAATTGAGTGAAATCATTCAATGTGAATTCACAGTGTTTCTATTATGGGCAATTAAATATGTTTAGTGTTATTAGAATGCAGTGTCATCAGTTTGCCTAAAAGAACGTTCGGATGTTTTATGCATCAATGATGCGTGGTTATGGCCTAAACATCTTAACTATTCTTCACTGAATACATGAAGTTAGGTGAAGTGTTTATGGAATATTAGTCTTCTGAGATATCTAGCATGAGTAATAAATGAGGGTTTTGCAGCTTTTACTACAGAGGAACCGCACTTCCGTCATCAGTCGGCCAAACAGGCCGTCATCAATGAATTATTCAACACACAAACAGCGAGGAAATAGGAAAACAGGAAAAAGGCAGAGAAAGACAGCGATCTATACTGTTAAAAACCTGCCAATAAAAGCTGCCCTCAAAGGATTGGATTTCCATACAGTCCTCCAGACAGGATTAGGGTGTAAGCATGAGGAGCTGTCATTTGAAACGTAAATGTGCATTAAATAAGCATTGAGGCAGGGTTTAGAACCGACCGCTACACCATTTCACACGCGTCTTCTCTACTATATCCATTATTCCCTGTGATCCGTCTGCCATCATCGGCTACTAGCTCTATGTGCTTCACACAGCCTTCCTGATAGATGTAATACAGTGATAAATCATAAATAATAAATATCAGTAGAGAGGAAGAAGCAGAGAGAGGTCAAGGAGGTCATTTCTAATCATATGTGTGGAACGGAAGAAGACAAAGTATTTACAGAACACAATTTCAGCTTTATATTCCAGTTTATCAATGCAATCGCTCTCATTAGATCTGTGAGCGGCAGCAGTTTGGGTTGATGTTTAACATTTAACATTTATGCATTTGGCAGACGCTTTTATCCAAAGCGACTTACATTGCATTATACTATACAATTTTGTATCTGAGTATGTGGAATCCCTGGGATCGAACCCATGACCTTGGCATTGCTAGTGCCACGCTCTAACCACTGAGCTACAGGAAAGCTATGTTCTGCTGATGTGTTTAAATCTAACTTGAGTTTAAAGAGGACCGTCCACACACTCATGTTCACTTATTCAAATAAAGGCCATTTATAATCACTAACCCAAACCCAGACGATAACCCTAAATGGGAAACCTTTGCATTCTTAAAAAAAAATTATAATAACATTATTGTTGAATTATGAATCGTATTTCTTTTTCCACTGAGGCCACGCCCCAGACGTAAAACCTTCACCTGCTGTTTTCTAAGTAATAGACACAGAAACACTAATCTCCAAAACTGTTTGTCAAGTTTACATTTCGATAACAGTAATATGTCAAATCATTAATAAAGTCCGACAACAATGGTATCATATGTTTCTTTTGTTCAAATCATTAAAAATTGCATTTTTCAGGATATATATACACACACACACACACACACACACGTTTGTTTTTGTGAAATGTGGGTCATTCATAGGCGTAATGGTTTTTATACTGTACAAACTGTATGTTCTCTCCCCCTACACTACCCCTACCCCTAAACCTAACCATCACAGGAAACTGTGCACACTTTTACTTTCTCACAAAAACTCATTCTGTGTGATTTATAAGCCTTTTGAAAAGTGGGGACATGGGTAATGTCCTCATAAGTCACCTCTTCTTGTCCTACCTATGTCATACCCATGTCATTATACACATTTGTGTCCTGATATGTCACAAAAACGCACACACACACACACACACCCTGGCTGTTGGTGATGGAGACAAGTGTTATCAACAGTACTGTGACTGAATATGCTTTCTTCTTTCTTCTTGAAGTCATCTTTGTCTCTGTTTTTTCACAGCCCAAGCTGTTAAATCGCACCTATGGTGTGTCAAAGATGGCTCTGCACAGGAAGCTCATGTTCTTATAACACCATTTTATCAATTCTTCACGCTTAAATTATTCATTGTCTGTGCTTTAGTTATGGAAAGAACTCACAAACATCACTTCCACATATTGACTAGCATGTATCTTAGTTCATGTGTAATTTTGTGAGGATGCAAGTTATACTAAAAAATTTAATGAAAAGTGTATTGTTTATATTGTATTTTTATAACATATTTTTGTATGTTGTAATAATTTAATTAGCTTCATGATGCAAATGTTTTGTCTAATCTCTACCTGCACTGAAATAACAAAACCGTTGACAGTGAGAAGATCAGCACTGATGAAAGGTGAATTAATGGTGTGGTTTTCTGTCTCTGTGGTGAGAGTTGGAGGAATAGCAGACTGACATAGATAATTTCACAAAGAGCCATGGAGAGTCTGTCGCTGTAGGAAAACACGTTCCACCATCAAAAAATGCTGCTATCATTGGAAGTGTCTTTGGAAAATGCCCATCACACTATGATGCCATATGTGCTTTGAGGAGAGCAGCCAAGAAAATCGATGGCAAAAAATCTCTCACAGAGAGAGAAAGAGAAGACAGTTTGATTATTTTACACTGAGAAAGAAGCCATCATGTGTCCTTAGACAGCATCCTTAAGGATCAAATCATCTCTAACAGTTCTTTATTGATGCAAGACCTCAGGAATAATATATGCTTTCCTGTAGCTCAGTGGTTAGAGCATGGCACTAGCAATGCCAAGGTCATGGGTTCGATCCCAGGGATTGCACATACTCAGATACAAATGCATAGTATAATGCAATGTAAGTCGCTTTGGATAAAAGCGTCTGCCAAATGCATAAATGTAAATGTAAATGTAAATATGTAATATCTCAACCCATGACCTTTGCACCAATGACCTTTGTATTGAGCTCAGCCTTGAGGTCCTGCAGTGCTGTAATATTCATTTATATCAATGGCTATAGATGATACTAACCCAATGAATATCTCTCTTGCTTGCACTGCTCTCAGTGCTGTTCCTTTACCAAGAAAGGTAAAGACCGAAGTTTTGCAAAATAGTAAACAAGACAGAAAAGCATATTCCAACATTTAAAGAAGACTTTGATGTTTACTGTAAGATTTAATGGTTCTTAAAGCCATCATTGCTGTAACTGTTTGTACCAAGACCCTAGATTAAAAAAGGCTCCAAGCTTATCTTTCATCAAAATCTAATTTGAAGATAAAGGTTCCCACACACTTTTAACCCTCGTTTATAATTTGTGTTTATTTTATGATTAAGACTGACTCTACATTATGCCACTTACTACATGGCTACATAACAAATAAATACATGGTCATGAAATATTGATTTAGGTGTAAATTATTTTAGAAATGAGAGTGTGGAGTGATACCTCTGATAGCACATGTACATCATCTGCAAGACGTCTCTAAGATGTTTCCTGTCAGATATTAAATAGACATTTGGAAAATATCTTTAAGATGTTTATGATTTAGAGTGTATATAACTGCTTTTTCTAAGATGTTTGTACACAACAGATGTTTCCCAGATTAAGCGCTCTTTATCAGACATCTTAGAGACGCACATGTGCTATCTGGGACGAGACTTGGAAATCACAGAGACAAGGTGAATTATACAATTTATTGTCATTATAATGAAATATGTGAGAGCTGAATGCCACTATTGACCAATCATAATCCATGAAATAATATAAAATAATAAATTATGTAAAATGACAGATCATTTTGCACGTACCTGATCTTGATATGCGAAGAACAGAATCAAGAACAGAATCTCCAACAATAATATCAGGAGCAACAGAATGAAGAACTGCAGAAACACAAGCAGAAGAGAGAGTATGTTTATATGGGAGAGTATTGAAATATGACTGAATCCATCTTCGACTGCAGAGCTGCGATCAGGTGTATTTACTGTTCAATGTGTTGGTCTGACATGATTTACACTGCATTACAGTTTTGTTGCATTTATAATGCTATGAATTTAAAAGTTTTAAAAATAGAAAAAAATTGAAATGAAAGAAATTTGAAATGGTAAAAAAAGCTATTATATTTTAAAAAATGAAAAACTAAAACCAACAGTAAGTGGCAGCAAGAAACGGTCTTAATAAGAGACTCACTGAATCATTCATTCAACCAATTCATTCAAACGGCTGATTCATTCAGGAACTAAACTTTTCACTCAACCGATTCAAAACCATTAAAAATGTGGATTAATTCAGAAACTAAATGCCTGGAGACCAACAACTGTTCTATTATGCCTTTGTTAGGAACTATTTTCTTTCACAAAATAGAGCAAAAACAGACAATAACCCGACGTAGACGATACATATCACACACCTAGTGTACAGCTGAAATCCCCTGAATGATGTTATATGGGCCATAATACAGTGCAGAGAGGATTGAGCTTAATCAAAGAACTTAAACTGACAAGAAGTGAAACTCAATAGAACGTTCCACTGAAACACCGGCGCCCAGCAGCAGCTCTACGCTTCCGCCATTTTGGGGTGAAAGCGACTCGCAGTCCACTAGTTTCTATGGCAATATCAGCTGCTTTGTTAAAAAAACATACATTAAAGCTGAAATCCAACCTGAATGATGACAACACAGAATAAAACACTATCACTAGTGATCATCAAATCCTTTTTACAGTTTATTTTATGGACTTTGTGTTTAAGTCTTCCACTTTTTTCACAAAACCTAGTTTGGGTTAAAATTCTTTGAAGTTCAAGTATTAGCATTATAAACACTGAATTAATACCAACATATGAAATTAAATTAAGGACATGCATTAGAAAAATTGGGAATGTTGGACAATAAATATATAACAGAATATAACAGCTTGACAGAAACAGTTTTTGCAGTGTTGTCTTATATTAACGTCTGTTAAAGCAAGACTATGTAAACAAAAAAACACAGCCACTGTGTCCAAAAGTGGGAAGTATGGGATAACAGACACATCAATGCATCGTGTTCTATAAGATCATCATGTTTGTAGCGTGATCCAGGGGATTAAAACATATATATTTCAGACCTTTACTATTACTATTACTCCACTATAGGTCTGAAATATATATTGTACGTTTTAATCCCCTAGATCACTCTACAAACATGATGATCTTAACTTTATTAATTTACTATTAATAGTAAATATGTAACGTTGCATAAAATGGAAATACTCAATAGAGTAGGGTAACTATGTTACCTCATTTGAGTACGTTAATGGTTGGATTCCACAACTGATCACATAAAACATATATAGGCTAAGACAATACAACATTTACTGTAGGTGTCATAAAATTGACTGAATTTGAGAAATTTTCTGTTGTGTTTCTGATTTGGCAGTGAGATTTGCCGATTTTGGGTGCGTAAGATGTTATGGATTCTATTGTCCAGTTGGCATTTTCACCCCAAAATGGCTGCCTAGTAGCTGTTACCCAAAAAGCATCAGAGTTTCGCCTCTTGGGTTCTATACTCTTTGGCTTAATTGACAGCTCCTTTAATCTTGCAGTCTTTTTCATGCTGGATCAACTCTTTCACTTCATTGACAATTTCTGTCAAACTCTGATAGTTAATAGTATCTTACCAGTATCTTTCTTGACCAACTATTAATAATGTTATTACTCTGAAGATTGTATTCAGTGCCAAACATTTGTTGAAATTACCATAAAAGCATCCTTTATGTGTTTATCAGTACATCTTAATAAATCATCTCTACAATTTCCACAAAGCACACTCTGAATTTGTTAGATTGCTCAAGCAAATTCATACTCTTTATTTTAGATCAAGACTATAATATGCACTGCTGGGCATCAAAGAGTATATAGAAGAGTGTTTTGTCGTGTAAAGATATTTTCGGTGTTTTGCTGCATGGAATCTGTATTTTATGCAGATAAGCAGTTGTCATTTATGCACATTTCTTCAAAAAAACATCCAAGTTTCACTATTAT
>RJVU01019080.1:378252-426803 GCA_003731715.1 Anabarilius grahami
GA
This sequence comes from Anabarilius grahami, assembly GCA_003731715.1. Classification (NCBI taxonomy): domain Eukaryota; kingdom Metazoa; phylum Chordata; class Actinopteri; order Cypriniformes; family Xenocyprididae; genus Anabarilius; species Anabarilius grahami. The sequence goes on from RJVU01019080.1 coordinate 378,255, forward strand.
AAAAATAAAAAAAAAAAAAAAAAAAAAAGAAGAAAAAAAATTATTCACTGGAAAATCCAAAGCGTATTTTCTGGTACGTCCTCATTATCTTTCTCATTGTGCATGAGGGAAATAAAGAAAGCCTTAATTCGGAACCACATACTAGCATTAATTACTATTTTCACCATATCTTTCTATGGCAGGAACAGATGTGGCTCTGAATTTGGCAACAGTTTGAGTATGGGCGTCATCATAACTGCTCGACCCACAGTAGATAAAGACTCGCAGGAGAGCCGAGGCTGTCATTAAAATGAGCCCATGACATAAATAGCAGCTTAAGCAGTAAACATCATCATCCCCCAAATGAACATGAGAATATTTTATCATAAATCATCTTCAGGCTGTAATAGTCTCTGAGGTGACTGCAGCCCTGCTCAACAGCATTATATATTCACAGACGTCTCGGCTCCGACAACACTGTACCGGAAACAGTGTGGAGGAACAGCTGGAGCAAATCAACAGCAGCTCACACCAACAATTAGGGTGGGGAATAAAGCTAAACATAATAATTCAGTATTTAATTCATGTATGTAATCAAATACATTTGCAAAACAGGGTCTGCTGCAGACTTGCACGTTCAGATGAGGGATTTTGTTTGTATTCACAGCAGTTTTCCTTTAGCTTGTTTTATCCTATTGGCTGGTGGAAAAAAATACAGTTGGGGATTTTTTAGCTTTATTTGAAGTGATTAAAAAAAAGACATACAACAACTCTTATGTGTGTTTTTCATTTTAAAATATCTATCATTTTTGTTTTACTTTCACCATAGGAATAAATGGATAACTGCGGAAAGCCCAGTATAAGGCGAACTGCAGATATTGTGTTTAAGCGCTTGGGCACCAAAGGAATCGAGCTGACCTGAGATGAGCTCTGCAGGTTTATCCTAACAAGTCATTTTGAAGAAGATTGTAGGATATGTATGTAGAGGTTCTTTCAGACCATTAAAAAATGCAGGGAATCTAAAGACGAAAATCATAATCCAAACTGTAACCCCAGTAAAATCGCACCGATATAGCACTATACTTTTCTTACTATTTCAGCAGTATATGATTTTCACTTGACATTCCTTTTCCAAATTAAGGAATGAAGCAAATGTGCTATCAGCTGTGAGCTCTTTCATGACTCGTTTAATAGGACTGGCAAAAACAAAGACATTTTAAAAAATTTTACAGGATTAAAAAACATTTCTTTTGAGAAGATAACTGGACGCTACTCAGTGAATTAAACATACAGCGTGAAATGAAAGCAGATCAGAGCATGAATAACTGGAAGCTCTGGTGCTGACAGAGGGATGCACAGCTAATGCTGCTGAGATTGATCATGACTTTGGTTTTTCTCTTTCATTTCTCATCACTGTTGGATTACCAGTTTTACATCATTGAGTTGTGCTGATCTGATGAGAGAAAGAGGTTTGAACACAAAGGGCTATCATTAGACAGACCACCATTCTGCTTTCCCCTTCAGGATTTTTAGTATGCATACAGCTGAAATAAAACAATCCAGCTCAGCCCCTGTGAGGTTATGATGACAGACCGACATCTGCATCTGTCTCGGGACGCTCTCATACAGAATGTAGGTCTCTCTGGCTCCTGGAAGCGTCCTCTAAAACTATCCGCGGGTCTCTGACTGATTTTTAAAAGATACACAAGTCAAGATACACTAGATTCAGAGAATTATAAAACAGTTCTTTGAATCTCACCAAGTAAAACAGTTTTAAATGGCTTCTCCCAATGAAACAAAGGGTTTAAACCTGGGGCTGGGGAGACTTGAAAACTATTTGAACTGTTATTGATAAAATCTAATTATAATTATAATTAAATTTAAATCTAATTATATCTAATATCTAGTACACCTCAATTACTAAAGGCTTTCTGAGTGATCATAAAGAAGCGTAAGTACTTTGGGATGTATTGATAGTAGGGGTGATGCGATATACCGGTATTGACAATAATCGTGATATTTTAAAAAAATTAAATATTGTTATCATGTTAATTAGAGGTGTCACATGGTATTGACGATAACCGTAATATTTCAAATGAATAGTACACGTATGACAATATGGCACGTAAATTATCCAGCGCCAGTATCTGGTTGATATCCCAACGTACAGTAGGTGGCGATATTGCACCTTAATGCTGGTAGTCATCTGTCATAAAGCACAAGCAGTCTGCTACCGCTGCGTAAAAGAATGTTGTCGGATACAACAGACGAGACACTCTAGCCACACTCCAAGAAAGTTAGAGCTCGCCAGTGTGGACATTTTTTGGATTCTGGGAAAACGACTCGTTAATCACCCCGGTCTGCTATTTTGCTAGTCTGGAAATAAGAAATATTACATTAACCTGTTAACTGCTGGCGCCTTTCTGTGTTTTATTATATTTACATCCCTCTGGGCTTTTAGTCCAAAGGTGTGCTCATTCGGATAAAAACGTATGGATTATCATATATTACTTAAAAATCTTTAGAGGTTAGTATTTTTTTCTATTTTTGCCTAAAATAGGGCAATATGAGCATTATGGAATGCAAAACGCTCACATGTAATGTCTGTTTCATTCATACTCAATGCCAGAGGGCGCCCTCGCGCAGAAACTCCACAAGTGAGACTCACAGGAGTAATAAAACTTAAGACGTTCCAGGAAATCCCTAATATGGACAAAGACAGCTGTGCTACAGCTGAATAAAATTAGGGTGGTGATATTTTCAGAATTAACACACCATTGCGACAGCATATGGCTTATCTGTGTTCTTCAAGCCATCTCGGGTATTTCCATGAGCATAATGTATATTTATAATGCAATGCCAACTGCCTTTATCACTGTATACATGTGCATCTCAATAAATTAGAATATCATGAAAAAGTTAATTTTTTTCTGTAATTTAATTCAAAAAGTAAATATATTCTAGATTTATCAGACATGAAGTAAAATATTTCCAGACTTTTTTGTTTTCATTTTGATGATTACAGCTTGCTGCTCATCAAAATCAAAAAATCAGTATCTCAAATTATTAGAATATTTAATTTCAAGTTCTATTAAATGACCATTCTCAGGGTATAAATACTGGGTTTAGGTCAGTAATCCCAACAGCAGTCATGAGGAAGTCTGCTGACCTGACAGTAGTCCAGAAGACGATCATCAAGACCCTCTACAATGAGGGTAAGCCACAGAGGGTCACTGCTGAAAGAGCTGTTCGCAGAGTGCTGTGCCAAAGCATATTCATGGAAAGTTGACTGGAAGGAAAAAGTGTGGTAGGAAAAGGTGCACAAGTGAAAGGAATGACCACAGGCTTGAGAAGATTGTCAGGCGAAGCCGATTTAAGAATTTAGGAGAGTTTCAGAAGGAGTGGACAGAAGTCAGTGCATCAAGAGCCACCACACACAGACGTCTTCAGGAAATTGGCTACAACTGTCACATTCACGTACCAAGCCACTTCTGAACCAAAGAAAATGTCAGAAGCGTCTTATCTGGGCTAAGGAGAAAAAGAACTGGACTGTTGCTCAGTGGTCCAAAGTCCTCTTTTCAGATTAAAGTAAATTTTGCTTTTCATTTGGAAATCAAGGTCCCAGAGTCTGGAGGAAGAGTGGAGAGGCACAAAAACCATGTTGCTTGAAGTCCAGTGTGAAGTTTCCACAGTCAGTGATGATTTGGGCTGCATGTCATCTGCTGGTGTTGGTCCACTGTGTTTTCTGAAGTCCACAGTCAATGCAGCCATCTACCAGGAGATTTTAGAGCACTTCATGCTTCCTTCTGCTGGCAAGCTTTATGGAGATGCTGATTTCATTTTCCAGCAGGATTTGGCACCTGCCCACACTGCCAAAGGTACCAAAAGCTGGTTCAATGACCATGGTGTTACTGTGCTTGATTGGCCAGCAAACTCACCTGACCTGAACCCCACAGAGAATCTATGGGGTATTGTCAAGAGGAAGATGAGAGACACCAGACCCAACAATGCAGATGACCTGAAGGCAGCTATCAAAGCAACCTGGGCTTCCATTACACATGAGCAGTGCCACAGACTGATGCATTGATGCAGTAATTCAGGCAAAAGGAGCCCAACCAAGTATTGAGTCCATAGAAATGAACATACTTTTCAGAAGCCTGACATTTCTGTTTAAAAAATCTTGTCTTCAAAAAATCTTATGAAGTATTCTAAATTGAGATAGTGAATTGGTTGGTTTTTGTTAAACGTGAGCCAAAATCATCACAATTAAAAGAACGAAAGACTTAAAGTACTTCAGTCTGTGTGCATTGAATTTATTTAATACACAAGTTCCACAATTTGAGATGAATTACTGAAATAAATGAACTTTTCCATGACATTCTAATTTATTGAGATGCACCTGTATAATACTATAAAAATATATAATTTCTGCCTCATTATGTGATAAGAAGCCATATCAGTTCACAGAGGAAAGTTATTTTAAACTGGTTGCAATTAAGTGAAATTGTTCCTTTTTTATGCAATGGTGGTTTAAATAATAATTTTTTTATATTTTCGAGATTTCTATAGATATAAATCTTGTATCGTGACAGCCCTAGTTGACAGATGACTGATGTGACATCTTATCTGATGTGAGGGCAGAATGGTTTTGTATACTGTATATAAACACATACACACTAAGGCTGGGAAATATCACACATTAATTTCTGCAATTAATATTTGCATTTATTTGTTAAAAATAATTAACGCAATTAACAGCATCTGTTTCTTTTTTAGTTCTTGAAGTATTTATGCCAATGTCTTTTTCTCCATATTCTATTGGTCGTTCAAATCAAGTACCTTTTCTACAAAAAATAATTTTACAATTTAGTAAGGGTCTTTTGTGTTGATTGTTTTTTATGGCATTTCCAAACTCTACTAACATCTATAAATCTATGACAAAGAACATACTTTACAGTCACATTCACATTCACATGATCTTTATTCTACACTGAACAAAATTATAAACGCAACACTTTTGTTTTTGCCCCCATTTTTAATGAGCCGAACTCAAAGATCTAAGACTTTTTCTGTGTACACAAAAGGCCTATTTCTCTCAAATATTGTTCTCAACTCTGTCTAAATCTGTGTTACTGAGCACTTCTCCTGTGCTCAGTGTTTTGTTCTACGTTATAATACTATAAGCTATGCTGTCATGTACACTGGTATAATTTGTTACCTGTTATAATCCACGTAAACACCAAGAATCAAGCTGATGTTAATTACCTTTTGTAAATAATCTTTCTACAGCCTCGTCTGTAACACTGTTGAAATGCTGATAGACAGACAGCAGTCTGCTGCTCATTTCCTGCGTTTCACCCGCAGGTGATCATATGAATTCCTCCTAGTGTCTCTATATGGCAGTCATAAATATCTACTCAATGTCAATTATTGCCACCACTCTGATTCCAGAGCCATATATTATCATGTGAGCAGAAAGCCACATTTATGATTCAAATGAATGTCAGACAGACTTATGTCACTTCAAGAAAAATGCTATTTCTTATGTCGAGTTGCTACACACCTTTTATTTTAAGACATGCTTAGAGCCCTCGCACATGCTCTGTTACGAACAGGATGTTTTGAGTGACATGCTAGTGTATTTAGTTTACTTACACTCAGAAGTAATGAACGATTCTCTTTGACCGCACCCACACACCCCAGACAGCCAATCACCATGATTATGCTGCCCACAGCGATGAGCAGATTGGCAGCAGAGAGCGACGGTAGGGAGGATGAGAGGGTGGCAAAGTTTCCCTGGGTAATGGAAAGCCAAACTCCCACTCCGAGAATCCCACAGCCGCCCAGCTGAGAGAGAGAGAGAGAGAGAGAGAGCATGTAAAACAACACTGAGCTGATGCAAATGCTAAAACTACAAACACAAGAACAGACTAGTACACACAAACACTTGTTATACAACTGGCATGAATTTGTTTTAGTGCCACTAATCTTAAAAGAATTTCAATGCACCGTGTCACATTTCTAATGATTAAATAGGGCATGTTGTGTCTCCACATTGGTGAGACGCAGATGTGCATAAAACCATGTATGTATAAAACAACAATGCAGTCTGCCAGTATGGTACATGTGAGTCTCTCAAAGTGCTGCAGAGATCAACGGACAGCCAAGAGAACGTTACACAATGTCTGTTATCTTCTTTAAATTCTGCTTTCAAAAGGCTGTTGTTTGAATGCCTTTGTGAAATATTTCAGTCTTTTAAGATGCCTAATTCACCCTCACTCAAACACACGCTCTTGATTCACCCAAAACAAAAAATCTAATTCTTCTCAAATCAAAATGAGTTTAAATTGAAATTGATTCAACTCTCTCATGCATCGGTGCATCTGTCTTTTTCATTAACGTTAAAAGACATTTGATGAATTAAGCACTAACCGTCACTACAGAGTTTCTGAACTCACGAGTCATGACTCATGGGTTAAATAATCTTGCGCTTTGTGAACACATTTAGTGGAGTCACTAGGATGTGTGGCAAAACATCCTCAATAAAAAGCAGAAAACAAATGCATAACAACATGCTACAAAGATGACTGAAAATCTGTTATTGAACTGAAGACCACGTGAACCAAAGTAAGCAGTTTTTAAGAAAGCATGTTTGAGGCACAGAATGCCCTAAAAATACAGCAAGGTTTCTTTCTGGACTTTGAAAATTAAATGTGCTTCATCTCATTTCATCATTTCTATTTATTTGGAATTTGATGCCCAGAAAGCAAAAGATCAGATCAGAACGATCAGTCTGACATCAGTGCAAAAACAGCTTCACATTCTGAAACACTAGAGCTCAAAAGAAAAAACATCTAAAGCTACATTCTGATCTGATGAGCCACAACTGAAGTCAGTTGTTTCTCTCTCACATGTAAATAATGTCAAGCTATTCTGCCTCCACTGGTTGACACATTTCAGCTGTGGCAGTGTTGTTTGAAGTCAGTGAATCACAGAAGGGAAACATTTGACTCTCCAGGCCCAAGAAACAGTCCATGTACCTGATGAGAAGCCATGAGCTCCTGGTGGACTGGATCTATTCCTATGCATCTTCTTTTCTCTCCTGCACCCTGCTGCTCATACACCTGTTCTTCTGGCTCTCTGTTTCTCTCCTCTCTCACACTTCTGTCATCCCTTCATCTTCCGTTCACACAGACTCTCCTTTCTACACTCTCATGCCTTGTTAGCGGACAGTGCAGCGCATTGTGTCATCATTTGTGGCCGCTAACTTGTTTATGCAGGTGTCAAACGTGTTTGTCTTGCTGATTTGGGTCACCTCGTTCCCCGGGGTCCGACGCGCCGCACAATGCTGCCTGGCTGCAATATTTATACGGAAGCATACAGTGCTGTTAGCTGAACGACAACACTGACGCCTGGATCTGATGTGCACAGTGATGAAGGACAGACAGTCTTGGCTCTTCTTTCTCTAGTCCTTTGTCTCTCAATTTCACCCTCCTCTGCAGTCCAGTCTACTGTGTGAGATGAAGAGTATATGCACACACACACACACACACACACAGGTTTGTTTTGCTATCAAAGTGAGGACATTCCATAGGCGTAATGGTTTTTATACTGTACAAACTGTACATTCTCTCCCCCTACATTAACTCTACCCCTTAACCTAACCTACATTTTTAATAAAACATTGTTTAGTATGTTTTTAAAGCTATTTTAAATATGAGGACTCATGAAATGTCCTCATATTTCATGTTTACGTCATAATACCAGTGTAATACCCATGACATTATACAAATTTGTGTCCTCATAAATCGCAAAAACGTGCGCGCACACACACACACACACACAAACAAGCAAACAAACAAACAAGGACAACAGAAAATACTCAATTCTTTATTTAGTATGACAAGCACACAGTTGTGTTACTATGCTGAGTTGTGGTGATGAATACTAACATGTTTTAACTGTGGTCAGTTAGTCCAAAGCAAATTACTGTTAGACACCCCTGTTTACCTCTAAAAGCATTTGCTGAAACAGAATAAGTGTTCATTCCCCCCCGCTGTGTGTAATTATACCTTGCTGTCTAACACTACATCTATCTACACCCTTAGTTTAAATAAATGTGATATAATGAACAATTAGTGTCAAAATACTAAAGTAAACAGGACAAATGTAATGTCATTACACAAATCTTTGCAGTGTAAAAACTCCAGTCCAGTGATTTTACTGAAGCACACTTTTATTTGATCATATTTCTACGGAGCAGTGTGACCTGTCCTCTCACTTTCTACAATTTTTAGTTCCAGTAACACTGTCTCCCTGTAACACTGTCTCCCTGTAACACTGTATCTCTGTAACACTGTATATCTGTAACACTGTCTCCCTCTAACACTGTCTCTCTGTAACACTGTCTCTCTGTAACACTGTCTCCCTGAAAAACTGTCTCTCTGAAACACTGTCTCCCTGTAACACTGTATCTCTGTAACACTGTCTCCCTCTAACACTGTCTAACACTGTCTCTCTGTAACACTGTCTCTCTGTAACACTGTCTCTCTGTAACACTGTCTCTCTGTAACACTGTCTCTCTGTAATACTGTCTCCCTGAAACACTGTCTCCCTGTAACACTGTCTCCCTGAAACACTGTCTCCCTGAAACACTGTCTCCCTCTAACACTATCTAACACTGTCTCCCTGAAACACTGTATCTCTGTAACACTGTCTCCCTGTAACACTGTCTGTCTGTAACACTGTCTCCCTCTAACACTGTCTCTCTGTAACACTGTCTCCCTGAAACACCATCTCTCTGTAACACTGTATCTCTGTAACACTGTCTCTCTCTAACACTGTCTCCCTGAAACAGTCTCTCTGTAACACTGTCTCCCTGTAACACTGTCTAACACTGTCTCTCTGTAACACTGTCTCTCTGTAACACTGTCTCTACAACAGGTACGGCATTTGGTTAAAGCATACACTTATATCTATCTGCAACTGTAAGCTCTATCAGCTGTGGTCTACTAAAAGCCTCAAAAACGCGGATCTTTAGGAAGTTTTATTCGTCCACATTCTTCACAACTTCCATTCTTTTCTCCTCTTATCGCTAGTAAAGCAGTGAAGACTTACATCACTTCTCTTGTGGCTCATCGACTGAAAATTACAACCAAAAGCTGCACAATGTGGCATCGTATATTATATTCAGAGTTGTGTTGCAGTCAGTAGCTCAGTCTATCGACAGAACGCACTGTGCACCTAAACAAAATGGCGCCGCCCATTGTCCAAATCGGTCCAAATATGTCATGGATTTTTTTAAATAACATAAATCTTTAATGGGTTTACTACATATTTCAGTAAAAGACATAATTCACGTTATATTAAGCCATACAAGTCCTAACACCAGCGGTTCCCTTTAAACCCATTCAAATAAAGATTTGTAAAGTATATTTGGATTTTTCAAAATTATTATTTTTATAAATTTATCATAAATCTTAAATAATATGAAATAGTAGACAATATATGTTTTAAGGTGTAAAAATGAGAAGGAAAGAAAAGGGAAAAATACAAAAGAAGAACAAAAGCACAACACTGAGACAGAGGCTCATTCTGCAGTCTAAATATAGTGATATAGCCTGGTGTATGGCCTAAAAATACAGCATCTTACATTTCTCTTACTCTTTAATAAGGCTGCTGCTGTCATTATTGCCATGGCAACTGTTTTTCATTCAAGCATTTCCCAGCAGCACTAGTATCGGCCTACAGCTCATCTGAGTATTGTTGTGAGTACAAGTACAATAAAAAGTGTCTGTTGTGTTCTATACCAGCAACTGTTATGCCTTCTGACAGCAACTGGAAATGTTTTGATGGTAATATGAACAGCTGGAGATCCCAGCCTGCATCCTCTAGATGCAATAAATGATTTTGACACCGTATTATTGGTCAGCACTTCAGCTGAGGGATTCTTATACATTCACAGTAATTCTCTCAAAGTCCAAAACTCAAATTTGCAGCTCAAAACAAAAGATCATGAGAACAGTTCATGGCTAAAGTTCAGCTAAATATTACATTTCCCTTCCCCATTAAAATGTACTAATTAATATGTTGGCTTGGCATATTCTACTTAATCATCTTATGTTTCTTCTTCCCTGCTATTCTGACTGCTACTCCTCCTAGGGCTTTAATGCTACAAACCCCAAACTGTCCACAGACCTGGGTCACAAGGTCTAGTTAGTTGCTATATCTTTTCTAAGAGATCAGAGTTACAGTTTTCGAATAATAATTTATCAAAGTTCATATTTTCCACATTGAAATGCATTGATTACATGAAATTGCGCCTCCAGAGGAGCAGTTCCGCCCAATATCATTCACTCAAGCGTTCACTTTCGGTTTCGTCAGTTCGTCGTTTCTGTGTTTTAAAGCTTGCCGGTTTGAACCATTCTAGCGACTGTATTAATATACAAGCAATGAAAAACATGAGATACTTTTAGAGCTTCAAAGATGAGTGATAAATAGAGACTCGCAAGTCTCATGTAACCCCGGCAGCGCGCGCGGGGCTGCCGCTCGAGAGCACGTGACACGGCTGAGTAGATGAGAGAGACGATTTTCACAAAATCCCCGAGAGAAAACGTTCATATAGTGTGAAAAATCATCTACAATATCAGTATTGCTCGCGTGATTGCATGATTTACACAGTTTATTGAACATGTTAGTTGATCGCCTGATACGATGTTACACACACACACACACACACACATTCACAGAGTTGACGAGGCGCACGTGACTTCATTTCCTTCATAGATGTATTCAAGCAGATATTTAATCTTCTGAATGAAGACAACATTATGATAAAATGTTTAAATAAACCTTGAAATATAACAACATAAATTACAATTATGTATTGGTAGGTTAACTAAGGTTATACTCCCAGCCAGCACAGCATGGTGGGGCCCAGATGGGTGTCTAACTGGTGCCCAGCCAGTTTTGTCCACAGTTTCCATGGAGGCCCCACATGGGTTAGCCCAGATGAAATGAACACTGCTCAGTGTGCACACTACAGGCTGTTAAATGTAACAGAAACATGCTGGAGTTAATGAGATAATTAGGTGATAACGAGCAGAATCACCGAAGGACAGAGGAACAACAAGAACTACAACTTCAGCCACAGCCTTCGATGAAATCAACTGAAGATAAAAGACATTAAATCTCCCAAGATCTGATTAAACATCTCCACAAACAGCATTACCAGCTTCGCTTATTACTAACCAGACTGACTTTATTTCTGACATCTACAGAAGTTGTTATTGAGAATTATCAGAGGTTTAGATGTTGATGATTTGTTGAAAATAGGTTTGGTTTGATGTCACCATGATCGAGGTCAGTGCTTACTTCAGTTAGGCAGTTTAACTCTTCACTGTTTTAATGTTAATGTTTTTCTGGCTGCTCTTGCTGTTTGTTGTAGCAAGAAGAACAAAAGACAATGTGGTCAGCTGTTAGATGATAAGAAGGTAATCATCATTTAGTGGCTTAATTCACTGATCTAATGACTGAGCTTAATGTGATTAACTTTGTGCTGGATCTCTTCTAGAATAACAATGAAACAGTTTTAATTAGAAACTTTGAAAAACACATTGTTTACTAAACACTTCAAACCTCCTGCAAGTTTTACTTACACACAGACATCAAGAATCAGCGTATGAATCTCAACAATGGTGACATGCTTCATGCTGCAATGCATTCTGGGAGCCATGGATAAGTTTTGTATGAGGCACCCAGAATGCATTGCGGCATGAAGCATGTCACCATTGTTGAGATTCACACGCTGATTCTTGATGTCTGTGTGTGAATAAATTTTGCAGGTGGTTTAAAGTGTTTAGTGTACATTGTATTTTTTAGATTTATTATTTTGATCTGATTTATAACAAACAGCAAGAGCAGACAGAAAAACACTTAAACAGTGAAGAGTTAAACTGCCTAACTGAAGTAAGCACTGACCTCGATCATGGTGACATCAAACCAAACCTATTTTCAACAAATCATCAACATCTAAACCTCTGGTAATTCTCAATAACAACTTCTGTAGATGTCAGAAATAAAGTCAGTCTGGTTAGTAATAACTGAAGCTGGTAATGCTGTTTGTGGAGATGTTTAATCAGATCTTGGGAGATTTAATGTCTTTTATCTTCAGTTGATTTCATCGAAGGCTGTGGCTGAAGTTGTAGTTCTTGTTGTTCCTCTGTCCTTCGGTGATTCTGCTCGTTATCACCTTATTATCTCATTAACTCCAGCATGTTTCTGTTACATTTAACAGCCTGTAGTGTGCACACTGAGCAGTGTTCATTTCATCTGGGCTAACCCATGTGGGGCCTCCATGGAAACCGTGGACAAAAATGTCTGGGCCCCAGTTAGACACCCATCTGGGCCCCACCATGCTGTGCTGGCTGGGACTAGTAAGCCACTATAATTGACTAATCAGAAAATAATAGATATTCAATGACTAAACTTGTAGATACATGCAGCTACTTTTGAACAAATATAAGTACAATGTAAAAACATGTACACAATAATTAAATGATTAATTTACATGTTAGTACTTAGTTCTCTAAGACACCTAATGTAAAGTGGGGCCAAAAAATAATAGATAGAAAAATTAATAGATCCATCGATCCTCAAAACAATTGTTTGTTACTTTAGCGCCTCTTAAAGCGGCCGTTGTGGCGGGGCCACCTTCAGAACACGGAACAGACACGTGCGTTTGGCTCTTATGACTCGGGCTGCCCATCAAGGCTTTGCCAAGCCAACATCAAAGTTTGCTTTCAAACTTTATTTTCTAGTTATTATATAATGTACTCATATCTGAATGAATAATGATTATGTTAATGGATTTACAACATATATATATATATATATATATATGCAAGCTTTAGTGCTGCTGAAGCTGTCTGAGGAACCAACAGGATTTTGGATGTTCTGTGATTTACTTCGCTTTAGGAAAGCTGTTTAGATAAATGGTCCTCTACTGGATCCTCTACTCTACAATCCCTAGAATCATGGCAAAAAACAGACTCAAAGCCTAGCTAAGCGGCCTTTAAACTGCATTACAACCCTTCTTTTCAAAGATTTCAAACGGAAGAATCTCTGCCCAACCCGCTGCAACACTGTGACTCTGTGGCGCTTCAATGTTTTGCTGTGTGATTTGAGCATCCAGATCAGTCGGACACAGCAACATTAACTGGATAACAGGAGAGGGAAAACTGACTGGTGAACAGTTACCATGATGAAGCCATTGAGATGAAACATCTTTAATACATGCTCCAGAATACACTGAACAAAACATTCAATGACCACAAAGGATGACATAGAAACATGACATATTCTGTCAATTAGCCTCCTTAATGTGTTTCATTGGCTGTCAAATAACTGCTCAGCTGATCAATCTGTGTCCAGTATAACAGCGTCGATGGCGTGTCTCAGTCAACACACATGACATCATTCCATGTGCAACCGAATACAGGCTTTTCAACATGGCTGTACAAAAATGGCATGTTTCATAGAATTCAAGCCAAGTGAAAAACCCAGTGCTGTTTTAATGTGGTTTTAATGTTGATGCTTCTGAGCTCCAATGTAGGCAGCATTTTAAGGCATTCAAGTTGTAAGCAGTATTTAAAGATGCCTTTTTTTCGGCCACATGCCAAGGCAGCATCCCATATATTCCTTGCAGAGAAGTAAATCCCATACTGCATTGCGACAAGCTCAGTGAAAAATCCTTCCAAGATGGATGTCAAGAGGAATGTTAAATATAAATATTCATTCAATGGCGAAAAGCTCATTAGGAAAAATAACAAAAATTGTTAGAAAAAATGCTCTAGTTTACCCAATATTTTTATTTGCTGTTGCATCATCTAAAACCCCTGGTAGGACCATCATAAAGTCAAGAGCTTTTTAGCAGGGCTATAAAGTGTTTTTGTTTTGTTTTTTTGGAGGGGATTTGGGGCTAAAACCCCATTGATAGTAGTTAATGATATCAGCACAGGACACAGATTGATTTTTCTCAATTCTAATCACAAGAACTGAACTGATTCTTTCAGCCTATAAACCAGCAGGAATCAAAGATTAAAGAAAAATAGTTTGTATTCTGAGCACATACTGTAACTCTCAGTGCGTTGTGCAATGCAACAATGCATGAAATCAAGTTTGTGTAGCTAGATGTTTTTTCCATTATATTTCAGGCCTTAGTAGTGAGCAGGATCTGTGCCTGTTATACACAAACCATTTGACCGGTTGATGGGGGAAATTCCCTCACTGCTTGTCAGTTGTGCTAATAACAGCATCCCTTCATGTCTACACAGACATTTAACGGCAATTCAATCAGAGATCACAACTCACACTATCTGGGAGAGATCCACTGTGAATCCATTTGCCTTGTCACCACTTCACTCTTGAGTTAGGACGCAGCGGACGTTTACATTGTTCAAGGGCAAGAAGAGCACTTTCAGCACAGAACATGCACTGGACTTCAGGCTGAAATCTTTGAAAAGAAACACTTGTGAAAAAGAAGTACACCAGCATACTTTTGAAAGAAAACTTATTAAAGAAATAGTATATTTTAAAAGAATATACTTAAGTGCAAACTAAATGTAATGATGAATATATCAAAGACAAAAAAGGGAAACAAGAACATGAACATAAGAAGGCAAACTACAAAATGTAAAAGACTATAAAACAAAAACCCTTTTCAAAATTATACTTAAAGGGTTAGTTCACCCAAAAATGAAATGTCTGTCATTAATTACTCTCCCTCATGTCGTTCCACACCCGTAAGACCTTCATTCATCTTCAGAACACAAATGAAGATATTTTTTGATGAAATCCAAGAGGTGTTTTTATCCCCATAGAAAGCAATGTAATTACTGTCATTCAAGGTCCAGAGAGTAAAGACATTTAATAGTAAAGACAGAGGAAAGACGAATTTGTTGAATAAAGTCGTTATTTTTGTTTTCCTTTTGCGCACAAAAAGTATTCTCATCGCTTCATAACGTTAAGGTTGATCCACTGCAGTCACATGACTGTTTAAACGATGTCTTTACTACTTCTCTGGACCTTTAATGATGGTAATTACGTTGCTTTCTATGGGGGATAAAAACACCTCTTGGATTTCATCAAAAATAACTTAAGGTCTAACGGGTGTGGAAGTCCATTTGAGTCCATTTTCTTGCCATGTTTCTAGGGATTTCTGCTCAGTAACAGCTTTCCCAAAGTGAAGAAAATCACAGAGCATCCAAAATCCTGTTGGTTCCTCAGACAGCTTCGGCAGCACTGAAGCACACACACACTGAACTTTAGATTTTTAACTTTGCCATTGGTGGAAGCTGACTTCATTTTACTTTATATCTAAAAAAAACTTTGGCAAATGTAGAAATGAAGAAATTGTGTGTATTGTGTATATTCTACAGCAGCACTTGCTAGAGGTCCTGATCCTGACATTACCATACTAAAAGGTTCTCCAACACGGATGTGGCTTATTATCAAAGAAACTAACTCCCCTTCCAAACAGCAAAGACACTTCGCAGGCGTTCATGTTGAGCACTGGAGCACGGATGACGTCCAGAGAAGCAGTCAGCAGGGAGAAAAACACAGCAGCTCACCTGACAGACGCTATAACTGTACTGTCATTCTTCTTACACAGGAAGTGTTAGCGCTGAAATATGTGTTCAGCCGCACTGTGTGACACAAGTGAGGAAATGACAGTGGCAGAAAACAATAAACACAGCTGATTCTAAATGCCAAGTAAAAAAAACAACACAAGAGTATCGACCATAATGTAGATATGAGCACCTCCACATTAACTCTTTCCTCACCATTGACTGAATCCATGTTTTCACTGTTATACGGTAGGGCGGCGCTATTACGCATCTTCTGAAAGAGTACAGAATCTCCAGATCAAAACACAGATGAAGAAGAAGCACATGTAAAATACTGCGATCATCAAACAGTAAACTAATTTAAACTTCCTGATGTTATGGAAAGAAATGTTGAGGAGACGACTGTGAAGCTTTGAGGTGTTGATGGACTCGATCTACTTTATCTGTGTTTAGATCATCAATCTGAATCCCATAGACAAAATCTTTGACAAAATCGTGAATTTCTCAGTTTTTTTTGTCTTTCTCAAAATAAATGTTTTTTTTTTTCAGTTTGTTTAAAAGCACAGGCTCTTTTCTTTCTTTTGATATATTGTATGTTCAGATACAACTGAACATATTCTGTTACACAACAACATTTTCTGGGGACCATAACATTTTTGTGAAAATGCTCAAAAATGCTGGTGCTGGCTGGCAACTTTTTTTTTACATGCGGGGAAAGAGTTAATGTTTTTATTAGACACTCTTACCAAACCAACTGTCATGAAATTGTTAATTGTAGAGCAATAAGTTATTTAGGCCTGTTTTATTATGTGATCACACACAGCACAAATGACTGTGGGCCCACAGCAGAGAAACTCATCTGACTCCAGCCTGCACAGTGACCAACGAAGGCCAGGTTCATGTCAGGTTCATGCCATCAAAATGCAATTGGTTCTCACACTGATCATAAAGCAACAGAAACAAGCAGGATTAGAGAGCTGCAGCAGAGGGGAATAGCTTTCTCTTCAGAATGACTTCAGAATATAGCATATAAGTTGCATGGGTTATGTTTATGAGAGTTTTGTGGTGTTTTGGCCATTTTTGGAGCTTGAAAGAACATGTTCACTTGTCGTCGTTCTATGGGAAAGAGTAGCTCAAACATTCAGCTAAACATCTGCTGTGTTTCATGGAAGAAAGCAAGACAGTTTTTGGAACAACACAAGTAAATACTGAGCATTTTCTTTTTATGTTTGAGTGAACCATTTCCTTTAACATTCTCTGATTTGAACAGAATAACAGAAGAGATGATCTGTATAGGAATCACACTCACCCAGAAGAGCAGATTGAAGAAAACCATCCCGTATCTCAGGGCCCTCAGGCAGCCCTCGGCCATCCTGCAGCGCCGCAGCTCTAGGAGGAAGATGAAGGACAGGTCCAGGTAAAACACCACATATTTCCTGCCCTGTGCTGTGGTGTAGCTGGCTTTAGCTTTCTTTGACCCTGGTGTCGTACGTATGCCAAAGACGAAAGGGGAGCTGTGGTACTCGTACTCGCCACTGTAGCGCAGAGGCGGCGACCCCGGCTTGCTGTCCAAAGAGGGACTACGGCGGTACGGGGTTTCGTCTGTACTCGAGCGGCGCATTTTTGGGTTGGGGGCCGGGGCTGGGGCCGGAGCCCGGACCCCCAGAGGCCAAATGATCCCCACTTTTACAAGACAAGTCACAAAGTTGGAAACGTGACAAACTAGCAAGTTGGAAAACACAAGCCCGCTGTCCTTAAAATATGGACATTATTTGTTTTTGTTGATGAAAAGGAGTTTGCATTTTTTATATAAAGTCCAACAAAGGTCCACCCACAGTCCTTATGTGTTTAATCACTTTTAACTGCTGATTCAGTATCTTCCAGACGCACTTCAGTAATTTCCTGCAATGCAATTAATCCTTACTGGACCTTCAATCAATGGCACAGGTGCTCTAATGGCGCTTCATGAGGAAGATGCCTTACCACAAACATCCATTGGACCAGACTCGTTTCAGCATGTACGTGACTCTGGCCTCCTGACAAACAAACACCCCTCGGCACACCTGAATGCTTAAGGCACGCCTACTGGAGAAACGAGAAGAAGTCCCACTCACGGCTGGACTGTGCAAAATATCCAGTGTTTTCTTGACCTCCAAATCAGCTGAAGATTTCCCAGACAGCATGAATGGACAGATGAATACAGATGAACTGACACGTATTTTAATACTCAGAGGCTTGCACTGCTTTGCCAATCAAGGTTTCAATCTTCAATTTTGAACCAATGCATCATCTCTTCAACCTGTCCCTCATGCTGCTACTCATTTTCTGTCAAACCTATTGTACGTTTCTTTCCTTAATACCGACTTCCCTTTATCCACGCCACTTCTTTCTCCTTCTATCTCAGCCTCTGTGTCTTTATCCCTCTCAGTTTGCTTCAGGATTCAGAGGTCCGGCAGAGCATTAATAGGTTCAGCATCAACCCTCTTCTGTCCTCTGCTCTTCACTCCAGGTATAAAGCAGAGACAGCAGCCTGAGCCGTAGTCCTTTCAGCATGCAAAACCCCAACAGCTACCGCAGAACAGATCTCCTATGTCTCTCCTGCGATTATTCCTGCGCTCCTACACCCCCTCACACACATGCACACACACACTCACAGTCTCTCGCCTCCTCTTTCTCTGGTAACTGTCGCACAAATCATTCAGGCTCTGGCCACGCCTCCTCACAGCTCGTCCAATCGTCTTCCGCTGCTCGCCATCTTCCTTCAACACACAGCTTCTCTTTATCTCACATCTCCTCTTCTCAATCCACACCAGCCCAAACTAGCTATTACAGCAGTGTGCTGCAGAATATCTCCTCTGCAACACTTTTTCATTTCTCATTCTTCATCTCTCCTCCTCCTCTTGCTGTCATTCTCTTCCCTTTTTCCACTTGTATTCATGAGCTGCTGGTGTGTATCAGCATGATACAGGCTCGCTGACATTCATCACGATTAGAGTAAATGTCAGTGCGTGCCTTTGTTTTGACACTGTGATGCACAAATAACATTTCATAATTAAGATTCTTTTGCATGTAGGATCTGAGTTAATTAACCTGCTAACAACATGGTTCAGTTTACCAGAGTGTGATATTTGGATAAATTCCTTCAACACATTTCTTCTTCTGAAAACACATTGTTATATCTTGTCGTGTTATTTTTATAAACACTGCATTAGGTCCTGCAGTGCAAAGGCAGCTTAAAGGTTTGTGATTGTTAGAAGTCTCGTTTGATCCCGCCTGACGCTTTTATTCCCAACTACTGCGGAGACCTCATTAACAGAGTCTCTCTCAAGCTTCATTATCAGCCTCTCTGTCTGCTCAGATCATTTGATCCACACCTCTGCAGTTTCACTATCATCCTGTCTAATCAATTCAATGGTGTATATTTAGTATTATAGAGAGGACTATACATCCATCTGATTCGATGTAAAAACACATATGCAACCAAATGCATGCAAACAATGTGTTTGATCACAGAAAATGAGGCAAAACTCTTTACTTTCCTATTTCCTTTAATAAAGGAAGGTGCCGGGGCTCGACAATAATCCATGTACAAGGTTAAATCACAAGTTCAAAAACTCTTTGGTCTATATATTACTATATTTACAATATATTTTCAGTATATTAAAATTATTAGTAAAATATTAGATGTGAACTTCCGCAGGGGTGCAGGGGTCACCCTGTGAAGAAAAATGTTAAATATCATCTTTATCTGGATGGATATACATTTTTTTTTTTTTTTTTTTGAGGATATAGGGAAAAACCCTATACTCTCTCTCTATATTTTTTCAGGGTTTAGAGTCACCATGAATGTTTTTTATTGTTGAATATTGCAGTGTTTATTCTAAATGATTTATCGGTGCACATCATTATTGTGTTAAATTCATGTTCTGGTAATCTTGAATCAGAATAACTTCCTCTTGCAGCATCTCTTCTCTTCTCTGATGATGAGGGCGGGGCAACCTGTCACTCACATGAGATCCACCAATAGCAAACCACAACCATCCAATCAATTCCCCACAGACAAAATTAAGCCCCGCCCTACATTTGTTCTTGTTCCAGAAGCATTTCACTCAGATATACGGAACAATAGGGAAGAAAAGACCAGCACAACTTTGCCTGGTTTGGAGCCTGTTGGACAGCTCACACTTTGTTAGCATAAATGAGGAACTGTGAGACTCAACATCAGTGAGGGATGGAGCAGAGATGCAATATGTATATATGAATTTATAAAACCTGCAGAAATATAGAAAATTATTTACAAATATTATTTAAAGGTGTGCAAGAATGCTTTTTCACAAGATGTAATATAAGTCTAAGGTGTCTCCTGAATGTGTCTGTGAAGTTTCAGCTCAAAATACCCCATAGATTTTTTTTAATTAATTTTTTTAACTGCCTATTTTGGGGCATCATTAACAATGCACTGATTTACGCTGGGCGCCGCCCCTTTAAATCGCATGCTCCCTGCCACACGAGCTCTCGACTATATTATAGCGCATTTACAAAGTTCACACAGCTAATATAACCCTCAAATGGATCTTTACAAGATGTTCGTCATGCAAGCTGCATGCGTGCTTCGAATTATGTGAGTAAAGTATTTATTTGGATGTTAACGTTTGATTCTGAATGAGTTTGATGGTGCTCTGTGGCTAACGGCTAATGCTACACTGATGGAGAGATTTATAAAGAATGAAGTTGTGTTTATGAATTATACAGACTGCAAGTGTTTAAAAATGAAAATAACGACAGTCTTGTCTCCGTGAATACAGTAAGAAACGATGGTAACTTTAACCACATTTAACAGTACATTAGCAACATGCTAACGAAACATTTAGAAAGACAATTTACAAATATCACTAAAAATATCATGTTATCATGGATCATGTCAGTTATTATTGCTCAATCTGCCATTTTTCACTATTGTCTTTGCTTGCTTACCTAGTCTGATGATTCAGCTGTGCACATCTAGACGTTCTACCCTTGTGTAATGCTTGAACATGGGCTGGCATATGCAAATATTGGGGGCGTACATATTAATGATCCCGACTGTTGCGTAACAGTCGGTGTTATGTTGAGATTCGCCTGTTCTTCGGAGGTCTTTTAAACAAATGAGATTTATATAAGAAGGAGGAACAATGGAGTTTGAGACTCACTGTATGTCTTTTCCATGTACTGAACTCTTGTTATTCAACTGTGCCGAGGTAAATTCAATTTTTCATTCGAGGGCACCTTTAAAACATACCCTAATTTTAGATAATTTATCCGAACCCTTACTGTACTAATAGCCATAAGAAGACTAAGATTTGACTTGCTGTAAAAACACTATAAAACCACTGAGATTTTAAACAGGCCTGATATAAACTCCTCTAGGCAGGAATGGCAACAGAACATTGTTTAACAACAGCTCATAGTTCATAGCCGAATTACTTTAGACACAATGTTTTAATATCTATTATCATCTACTTTTATTCACAATGGCCTGAAAATGAACTACTTAAACTGCAACAACCTAAACTCCATTTAATGAAACTGCATTCTGACTTCTTTTTTTAAAGCCTCTTTCTCACATCTACCAGTTAATATACAGCAGAATGTAACAGGAAACTGACCCTCAGAGAAGTAATTCTACTGCACATTATCATTATATTCCTAATGAAAGACTATAATGTGATGAAAATAAGAGGCGAGATCATCACAAGAAAAGCAGTACATTTTGAATGACTTTCTGACTGGCTGTTTCAGTGCAATGCATACTTTAAGTTAAGTTTTAATATTTTAAATTAATATTTAAGTTAGGTTACACTGTTTCCGGCTCCAAGCTTTCGTTGGAGAATAACCCTAACCCATAATCTCAACAGCCGTTTATGAACAATATTCATTCATATCACATTAAGCTAAATCATGGTGTAACTCATGGTGTACAGTCTCTATCTATCTATCTATCTATCTATCTATCTATCTATCTATCTATCTATCTATCTATCTATCTAATCATCTTCTTGTGAAATCTGTCCAAAAATTGCCCACAGCAACATTTGGTTTTTTGAACAAACCTTATTTGTCCACTTTAGCACTTTTTTTCTTTCTTTTTTTAGTTGCTCTAGAAACTCGTGTTCAGATTTGTATAAATGGCGCATACAGTAATTGGCATGAACTTTTATATCACTCACCTCTGCCTTATTGCCTTATGATGCAGTTTCTTCTGCTGTCCTTCTTCATTGCGTCTTTTCTTTTCTAAGTCCGGCTGCTGTTTCCTCTCCTGACCGGAGAGTGTTTTATTCACTCATTCTGGTCAGGCTCAGGGAGGGACCGCCATCAGGCATCCCAGGAATGCTGTAATGTTATTCCTAACTGAGACTCTATTTTTATCTTCTCTGTAAGCTCTTTTTTTTTTCTCAGTCTTATCTACTTAAAATGATCTAACATCTCTTACTGCAGTAATTATAACAACTTAGGTATCAGTGTCATTGCTAAAGTGACCTGAAATGAGGTTGTGGTAGCAGTGTTGACGTTTGGTGTTCATAGAGTAAAGGTTAAGAGTTATTGTGGAACACAGACACAGAACATCCACTGTGTCCCTAATAAGATGATGAATATAATTTGCACTAGTGATGAGACAAATAAGGCTTTCTTAATCTCTAAAACGTTTGAAATATTTGCTTAAGCCTCGAAACACTAGCGCCATCTGCTGGTCAAAGGCAACAACGGCTCAGATTTCACACTACAGAATGTAGCTTTACTTTAATGAAAAAACAAATTATAGAAAAGTGTATTTATACTTCTATATAATAGTCATTTGTCTTTGAAATAGACAAATAAATTAATGATGAAAAGGGAGCGTAACAGGGCAGAAGTAACACCAACATTTCTTTCAAAATACAATTTAGCTATTTTGTTAGTTGTATATATATATATAATTCTGTTTAATAATAGTGTAAAATAACCAGTGTTGGAGCCTGCAGATACATCCAGATAAATTTATATTCTCCAATAACAGCTGTCAGTTTTAACAGCAACAGAACAGAGCCAAAACACGATGAACAATGAAACTGACTGACTGTCAATCAGCCCACACTAGCTTGAATCATTCTGATATTGTGGTGCTATAAATCATTATGAAATGCCTCATATCTGGACTCGAAAGCTTCATTTCTGGCGTAACCGCTGCGCTGATGACGTAACGACGCCGAAATCACGCGATGAAAACATTTACACGCATCAGATCTCTATTATAAATCACTTATCTCTATATAGATCTCTATTATAAATCACTTATCTCTATATAGATCTCTATTATAAATCACTTATCTCTATATAGATCTCTATTATAAATCACTTATCTCTATATAGATCTCTATTATAAATCACTTATCTCTATATAGATCTCTATTATAAATCACTTATCTCTATATAGATCTCTATTATAAATCACTTATCTCTATATAGATCTCTATTATAAATCACTTATCTCTATATAGATCTCTATTATAAATCACTTATCTCTATATAGATCTCTATTATAAATCACTTATCTCTATATAGATCTCTATTATAAATCACTTATCTCTATATAGATCTCTATTATAAATCACTTATCTCTATATAGATCTCTATTATAAATCACTTATCTCTATATAGATCTCTATTATAAATCACTTATCTCTATATAGATCTCTATTATAAATCACTTATCTCTATATAGATCTCTATTATAAATCACTTATCTCTATATAGATCTCTATTATAAATCACTTATCTCTATATAGATCTCTATTATAAATCACTTATCTCTATATAGATCTCTATTATAAATCACTTATCTCTATATAGATCTCTATTATAAATCACTTATCTCTATATAGATCTCTATTATAAATCACTTATCTCTATATAGATCTCTATTATAAATCACTTATCTCTATATAGATCTCTATTATAAATCACTTATCTCTATATAGATCTCTATTATAAATCACTTATCTCTATATAGATCTCTATTATAAATCACTTATCTCTATATAGATCTCTATTATAAATCACTTATCTCTATATAGATCTCTATTATAAATCACTTATCTCTATATAGATCTCTATTATAAATCACTTATCTCTATATAGATCTCTATTATAAATCACTTATCTCTATATAGATCTCTATTATAAATCACTTATCTCTATATAGATCTCTATTATAAATCACTTATCTCTATATAGATCTCTATTATAAATCACTTATCTCTATATAGATCTCTATTATAAATCACTTATCTCTATATAGATCTCTATTATAAATCACTTATCTCTATATATAGATCTCTATTATAAATCACTCATCTCTATATAGATCTCTATTATAAATCACTTATCTCGATATAGATCTCTATTATAAATCACTTATCTCTATATATAGATCTCTATTATAAATCACTTATCTCTATATAGATCTCTATTATAAATCACTCATCTCTATATAGATCTCTATTATAAATCACTTATCTCTATATAGATCTCTTATATATTATAGATCAGTTTTGCCGACACAATATTCTAGTAAACTTTTCACTGATTATTAACAACATAACATTGTTATAAACTTACTTAAATGAAATTAGAGTTGCCTTGAATTATGTTTACCTTAATTACTGCTGTCTGGAGGAGGGTTTCGATCTCTTCAATCAGTGAAATCAGTCAAACTCATCTTGCTCCTCTCTCAGTGTCTCCCCCTGGCGGTCACTGCAGCGTCCGCGCCTCTCTCTTCTTCTTCTTGAGTTTTTATGGCGGGTGACACACAACGACAGGTGCATTACCGCCACTTGCTGGTTAGGAGTCATGAACAAATTCAGCTATTCTTACAACTTGTATTGAAGTACTTATATTCTTGTGCTTAAAGGGTTAGTTCACCCAAAAATGAAATTTCTGTCATTAAGTCCTCACCCACACCCATAAGACCTTCGTTTGTCTTCAGAACACAAATTAAGATATTTTTGATGAAATCCGAGGATATCTAATCCACACATAGGCATAAAACGGCATTGCACCTTTTGAGGTCCAGAAAGGAACTAAAGACATGGTTAAAACAGTCATGTGACTGCAGTGGTTCAACCTTAATGTATGAAGAGACGAGAATACTTTTTGTGCGCAAAAAAACAAAACAAAAATAATGACTTTATTTAACAAATTCATCTGTCCCGTCATACTGCTTCGCTATTTTTTGCTGCAGATCTTCATTGTACGTCCGAACGGCGGCTCAGTAACAACAGACGAATTTGTTAAATAATGTCATTATTTTTGTTTTGTTTTTGCGCACAAAAAGTATTCTCGTCTCTTCATGACATTAAGGTTGAACCACTGCAGTCACATGACTGTTTTAACCATGTCTTTAGTTCCTTTCTGGACCTCAAAAGGTGCAATGCCGTTGCTGCCTATGTGTGGATTAGATATCCTCGGATTTCATCAAAAATATCTTAATTTGTGTTCTGAAGATGAATGAAGGTCTTACGGGTGTGGAACGACATGAGGGAGAGTAATTCATGACATTATTTTCACTTTTGGGTGAACTAACCCTTTAAGTGTGTTGCTATCAGAGAGACTATTCAGAATCTAAAGCATCATATGAATTTCTTCGCAGAAAATACTTCACCTCAGACTTCATCTCAATTTTCCACAGAATCAGTATCTTTCTATGTTGGCGAGATCATTATGACATGCTCAGTTTCTTCTTGATTGAAGCCTCATTTCTTTGTATCATTTTCCCTTTATTCTATTTAGATTAAGTCTTAGACTTAGTGTTAACTCAGATTTGGTCTAGTCTAGAGATTAGGGTTTCTTTACTTCTATTTTTCCCTGTTATTAGTTTTGAATGTTATAAAACCATTTTCCCGTTCTATCTTCTTCCCATCGCTTCCCCCAACTTTAATTAAACTCTTCATTTCCATTTTACTATATTTAACATTTATGTATTTTTTCTTTGTTGCTTTTTTTTTGCTCTTTCGAATTTCATTTTAGTCTCTTTCACTCCCAGCGAACAAAAACATGTTCTCAGAACTTTTGCTAACGTTCTCATTTATAACCCAGTTATGAAAACGTTATTTCTGAATGTTCTCAATGTTCTGATACAAGTAGTAACATTTTTAAATGTTAGACGAACGCCCAAATAAAATGTTTCTGAAAACCCTTCCATGAATGATTGTGAATAAAGTTCTGAGGAGGTTCTGTGTTTTCTGGACTCCTGCATGAACCAACGAAAGGTTAAACAGTCATGATCGTCGACATCTGCTCTGCTGTCAGTATGAACAGTTTTTGCTGTTGTTGATGAAGAGCTTGAGTCAGATCGTTCCCAATCCACTGCAAAGCCATTTATTTATTTTGTAGTCAAGTCATTTTATTAATGAAATCCCCCAAAACACGGCAATGAATGCTGGTTATGAAATGAAAAACAGAGATAGAATCACAAACAATTATCAAGAATTAATGTATTGGAACAAAATTATAGTACATAAGCATAAGCACATAGGGGTGTAACCCCGACATCCGGGCCAGATTTGCCCATTGGCCTCTGTCCATCATGGCCTCCTGATCATCCCCATACACTGACTGGCTTCATCTCTGTCTCCTCTCCACCAATCAGCCGGTGTGTGGTGGGCGTTCTGGAGCAATATGGCTGCCGCCGCATCATCCAGGTGGTGTTTGAGGAGATTCCCCCTTCCGTATGTGAAGCGCTTCGAGTACCCAGAAAAGCTCTATATAAATGTAACAAATTATTATTATTATTATAAATATACAGACAGTGTAAATTTGTTGGTGATTTTATGCACATTATATGTAGAAATGTGAAGGGAACTTATTTGAGGGTATTTCTGAGTAGATTCTGAACATTCTAATTAAACAGCATTGACAAGAGCAAACATTTCCATTTAAGGATCTTGAAGTGATCTTGCAGAATATGAGTGATCTGTGGCTCAATCCTTCGATCGTTGGTTGTTACGCAATGGCGTCATATGCCGTGGCTCCGCCCCCACGCAGGCGCGTGTCCGCTGCTCCCCGTGCGCGCTCTCTTCATCAGCCGCTGACGGTAGTGTCTCTGTTCGGGCGCCGGTATAAAAGCTGTTTTCTCGGGATCATGTCTGTGTCACCGGACAAACGGCGGAAGATGGAGTCTGCGCTGGAGCAGATCAAGAAGTACACGGTGGTCGTCGCGGACACGGGCGACTTCAACGGTAAGGGTTTGGGTTTGGGTTTGGGTTTATAGATGATTCCGTGACTTAATCTCGAGTCGGTTTGGTGCGTAATGAAGTGTTTTAATTCATTAATCCTTGAACCTGTTGACTGCTGTGCTCCCTATCTAGTGGACACAACTAGTCAACACTCGAATGCTCACAGAAAACCACTAATGTCGCTTTCCTCAAGAAAAACGTTGTTTGGTTAATGATTGCTAGTTAAAGTTCATCTGCATTGAGGAACTGAAGCTTTTTCAGACCGTTGCCTTAATTAAGCGGAACTCATTGATAATGATATGCATGAACGTGTAGAGTCATGTGATGCCTCACAGTAAATGGTTTAATGTAAAACCGATCGACTGGGTCTCGTGTGGTGTCGTGCTGAGACCCGGAAGCGAAATCAGGAATCGCTGGACGAACTCGGCGCAGCTTATGAATATTAAGCGTTCTACTTGACAGTCAGAAACAGCGAACCTGATTGGCCGAGAGGCAGATCTTAGTAATGGGCGTTCGTCACCCGACGAATGACCGAATGCGCTGCTTTATTAATATTAATCATCTTAATTCATATTTATGGTTTGTCTGGCTTGTGTTCTTGAGAGAAGGAAGTTCTGTGACTGTGGAAAACATGAAGGATGGAATCGGACCTCATTTAAAACACGAGAGTATTTAATCTGAGCATAAATGTATAAATGTACTTTTGTTTTTTAATGACACAAATCCCCGAAATCAATTTCCAATCACTTATATTGACGTAAAGCCTTGTTTGCACTTACACATCTCTGTACAAACGTGTTATTTAAAGCTGTTCTTCACAGATGTGACTCTTAACAGACAGACTGGACTTTCTCTGTGTCCAGGACACAGAAATGAGCTTTTGGATGAAGTCCAGCATTCACTGTCGGATGAATCGGATGGCAGTAACTTGCATCAGATCCATTGCCTAAGACTGTCTTGTGAAACTCGATCAGTGATTTCAGTGTTTTTACACAAGGATAAAACTCCCCTTTGCAGCTTTCTGCTTTGTCATGATGATCAAGTTCCTGAGTTATGAATTTACACACACAGACCAATAAAGAGACTGTGTTAAAGGGGTCATGAATTTAGAAATAACATTTTCCTTGATCTTTTATCATGTAAGAGGTCTTTGTACTATAAAAACATCCTGTAAGTTTCAGAACCCAAAACTTCCTTGTTGGTCAAAAAACTGCTTTTATTGAAACCAAGCTCTGAAAATGATTTTGTCACATTATGATGGAGTCATTCTGAGATCCCCGGCTCATTTTGTATTTTGTTAATTTTTTTTCTGTAGAAAGACAAACATAAATGGTGTTGAAAGGCAAAATATATCACAGATGTATATTTACGGAGTAATTCACTCAAAATGACGAATTTCACCTGGGATTAGGAGCCAAATTAGAGGAGTGTAAAAATGATTTATAAAGATGGAGCATCATTATTCTATTTTTACTCAGATTAGTAGGTCTGTTAGTAAAATCTCTTGACTTAAGCAATATTTGTTTCATTATATGCCAACAGTGACAGTTCAAAAATGGCAAAAAGCACCTGTTTGCATGCTTGTAACTCAAGAAGTATTAAAGATATCTTAAAGGGTTAGTTCACCCAAAAATGAAACTTCTGTCATTAATTACTCACCCTCATGTCGTTCCACACCCGTAAGACCTTCATTCATCTCCAGAACACAAATTAAGATGACAGTTTTTTTTATCTCCCATAGAAAGCAACGTAATTACCACATTTAAGGTCCAGAAGTAGTTAGGACGTGTGTGTCATGTGACTGCAGTGGTTTAGCCTTAATGTTATGAAGGGACAAGAATACTTTTTTGTGAGTAAAAATGACTTTATTCAACAATTTTTCCTCTTCCCTGTCTCCTACGCAATTGATGCAGTGACTGCAGTGCAGAGCTTCCGTGTTCTACGTCAGAACTAGGACTGCGAATAACGATTATTTTGGTAATTGAGTAATCTTTAGATTATTCTGACAATCACTCGAGTAATCGAACGCCCTCCTCCGGGCGCTGAGCCAGAGACGGATGCTCTCAGTGCTTGCCATTTATCACAACGATTCAGAGTTTAACCACATAATGATTATTTGAGGTTTCAGACATTTAAATGCACATAAATACTAGTAACAATACATTTAGAGTTAGTAAATAGTAATCTTTTCCATTATAATTAGACAACGCGTTTTCATGTCAGATGCATACTGTGCGTAAGGTAAGCGACTATAAAGTTTACCCTGTTCTCCCTATTCACCGGACACTTGCATCCATTCGTGTATTTCGAAAGAAGTGGATGAATTCACGTGTTGTAAATCCGACAGATCAGGGGCCGTATTCACAGAACATTAAGAGTTCTCCTAAATGGCAGTAAAAGTTTTTAGTTAAGAGTTTTCTCTTAAAACCTATTCACAAAGCTGCTGAGACCAACTTGTACTAAGGAATAGACAGAAGTCTTAAGCGAAGAGTAAGGGCGGGGTTGACCTCATTGCTATGGATGATGTCAACACGCTTAGAATCTATGCACATGGTGATTGGCTGATAGGGGAGGAGTCTCTGTCAGCGGTTTAATCATAGAAATATTGTAGAATGAGGTATCATGTTGCCATATTCAAATAAAGGTTTTAAAATGCTCCTCACTTTAGGCTGGGGATACAGGGGAGAACTCTGGGTTTGGCCTAATTCCAAGCTCGGAGCCCTCGATCCCCTTGGACAGCACACCAGATATTTTTTATATATATATATATATATATGAGTTTGCTTCCAAAACGCTATAAATCCATTTTGATTAATTTGAGTAAAAA
Organism: Anabarilius grahami; assembly: GCA_003731715.1. Taxonomy (NCBI): domain Eukaryota; kingdom Metazoa; phylum Chordata; class Actinopteri; order Cypriniformes; family Xenocyprididae; genus Anabarilius; species Anabarilius grahami. Next base: position 407,936 of record RJVU01019080.1, read on the forward strand.
TTAGTTTTCTTTACCAAGAAAGCTGCAAGATGAAAACCACTGTTTTCTGTTTCAAACTTTCACATAGCATCTTTTGGTTAAAAAAACATTAAAAATTCAAATCTAGATTTTGATTTTCAAAGGTTTATTATAAAAACTGATTTTTTTTTTGCAATTAATCCATACTGATGCATTCTCCGGCGGTTGTGTAGGTTTATAGATGACTTGCCTTACAAATCTGATTAAATGCCGCACATTGCGTTTCCAGATGAATGTTAAAAGCAATCCAAACTCACAGCATATGCAGAGATGAAGGCGCCACTCCTGTAAATAAGTTCATGTGGAGCAGCATTTACTGTGAATGGAGCTGCTCTGAGACGCACGTAGATAACCTACACATGTAAAAAATTACAGCGCATATATATATTAACCTGCAGCACATACATTTATTTAATTGAATTGCAGCCTTTGTAAATTCACAATAGTGTTTAGCTTTATAATGATTCTAAACGGGTTTAATATCGTGCAGCCTAAGATAATAATAATAAAGTTTATAACTAATAATAACTAAACATGCGTTTCATGGATTCTCCACCGTGGAAAGCGCCACTACAGCCTACGGCCTACAGCTGAACTGTTAAAATGATCAAACTGCTGTACGAGTTAGAGCTGTAGTGTATTTTCATAAAGGCAGTTACAAAGGAAGGAGGCTGTCAATATAGAATATTGTTGTAGCTAATTTAAATTATTTATAATTCCAATTATTGTTGGTGTATAATTAACTGTTATAATCAAATAAGCGATTTTCACTGTAAACGCATGTTCATTTACCAGACATCCCATATGAACAGTATGTAACAGTTGACATACGAGTGTTGCATGTTGAAGCCATGACACACCAAACCAGCATCAATAAACTAGCGGCGCTGAAAGCCGACTGTTTTGGCCTCGCGTCACCTGTGTCTGGGCCAAAAGGATGTGCTTGAACTGCAAAGTCTACAGCCATTGGCCGACTAGCGTGTGTGTTCTGCGCCTGCGTTTGAGGAAAGATGGTCTTCACTTTCTTCCTTCCAGACAGCCATGTCGTTATGAAAATATTTGCATATTGAAAGGCTCAGAAGAGATGGTTAAATAATTACAGCCTTCCATCTGTGCCCTCTTGACTTTGTCGTTTGCTTACTTTTATCACTTTTGCTATTATTCTCATGCATTAGTTTGCTGATCTGAACAGCCAATCAGAGCGATCTCTCTCACCGACTGTCTGAGGCAGATTACACATCCTCAATCGGCTGAAAATCCACAGACAGTGTGAAACACAAAGCAAAAACTGCTAGCTCCTTTCTTAATAAAACAGGCTGTGTGACTATGAGGAATGATTACCTCAAAATGTACGTCCGAATGCAAGTTCAAGGGAATACATGCACCTGTTTAGCTGTTGTCACATGGCAGTGATTAAGCGGCGTGTTGTAGGTTGCCGACTCCTGCCCTAATAAAGGACTGAAGACGCCTATTGTCTGTGTGTGTTTTATTACTCATCTCCTATTCATTAGCTCAGATTATGTTCAGGCAAAGCCTCATAAACCCGAATAACTAGATTTTAGGTTAACATTACTCCAGAATCATCTTTGTTGGCAAAAATGCCGGACAGGAGTTATCATCAGTTACTAAAGATGTGAAGCTGTATGTAATGGTAAATGTACAGTTTTGAACCAGAAATCTTTTGTTGCACCAGCCATGATCACACTCCTTTTAAATAACAGATACTGATATCCGCTTCTAATCATTTCTGGTCCGTATATCATCAATTGTTAGTTGCTTTAATTTGCCATGTTTTCTCCTCGGCAGCTATTGAAGAGTACAAGCCGCAGGATGCCACGACCAATCCGTCTCTCATTCTGGCTGCAGCTAAAATGCCCACTTACCAGCACCTCGTGGACCAGGCCATAAAATACGGCATGGCTAACGGCGGGTAAGAGTATTGCTGTCCTTTCCTCAGACCATGAGCAAAATTCACTCCGCTCACTTCGTCCCTGTTGAAAGGTTGCTAGAAACGGGACTGTTGTGCACAAATATGCTCTGCTATATAGTTTCTTACAGCTCTAATAAACAATATTCAATTTCAGGAGTGAGGAGGAGCAGGTGACCAATGGCATGGACAAGCTGTTTGTGAGCTTTGGTCTGGAAATCTTAAAGAAGGTTCCTGGCCGGGTCTCCACTGAAGTCGATGCCAGGTAAGAGTCAGGTGACGTTACATGATCTACACTAGTTCTGTCACGACGCCACATTTCATTAGTCCACATTTCACAGTTCTCAATACCGATGTTGATACCACAGTCAAAACTATTGGAAAGCTCTCCTTTTTGAAGGTTTTTTTTATTTATTTATTATTTCTTTTTTTTTAATGTAAATTGATATGCTTACAAATGTAAAAAAGTGCATCAGGTAATATATAAAGTGTTGACATTTGTTAGCATTCAAATGTACATTAACAAATAAGCTTTTAATCATTTTATAACATCTGTTAAAATCATTGTAGATTTTTAAAGAGTGCCATGATCAATGTGATGTGAATCAAACGATTAATGACATTTGTAAGCATTTTAATTTATATTAAATAATGATCTGTTAATCATGTAATGTTTAATAAGTTCATTACTAAACATTAACAAATTCATTTTTCTAGCTGTGAATATATTATCTACTGATCTGTTAAGCTTTATATAATAATGAATAATAAAAAAATCTAATAATGTTATATAATGTTGTTAATGGGTTATTAATGAAAGTTATTATCCATTTCATGATTTTTACGGCAACATCCGGTACCTGCTGGACTCTCTGCATAATTGATGTTGTAATGCACAAAATTATTTGTGTATGTGTGTCTCACAAGATGCTTAATGACATGTGATGTTTGATTTATAGGCTGTCATTTGATAAAGAGGCAATGTTGTCTCGCGCCCAGAGGCTCATCTCTCTGTATGAAGAGGCGGGAGTCAGTAAAGAGCGCATTCTCATCAAACTCTCCTCCACATGGGAGGGCATTCAGGCCGGAAAGTGAGTGTGTTCACAACAGCTTATAAGATGAAGGTGTTAATTCATCACAGTGTTGTCATGATGACCGCACACATGGTGTGAAAGCTAATTCATCAAATGCACCTGTATTATTAATTAATAGATGAGAGATAGTCTGCTGACGTCTGTGTGTTTGACTGTTTGTCAGGGAGTTGGAGGAGAAACACGGGATCCATTGCAACATGACTCTGCTGTTTTCATTCGCCCAGGCGGTCGCATGTGCCGAGGCCCGCGTCACCCTCATCTCCCCGTTTGTGGGCCGAATCCTGGACTGGTACAAGGAAAACACAGACCGCAAAAACTACGAGCCCCATGAAGATCCAGGCATGTTCTCAGATAACAGCTCAGATGGAAACATTCAACATCTCGTATTGTTAATGTCTAAATATCAGGGCAAAAGCACAAAAAGACATAATCGGATTTGAAACGTGTACCCTCATGTTCAACAGAATGAGCAAACATCTGCCGGGGGACACTCTTTAAGGGTTTTGTGAAGTGTCATGTGTAGGAAAGATATCGCACACCGGACGTGTCAGTGTGTTTACGTACTCCAGGTCAAGGCAGTAGTCCAAAACACTCAATCTGTTCTCCACACAGGCAAGAGTTCAACAGCAGACAAAGTGACTGTAATGAGTTTGAAGTTTGGCTTATGAAAAAACAATGGTCCGACAGCATGAAAATGGAGAGATTAGAAAAAGCGATGGATGCTGTGATATTTCCTCATATGTGGCATATGCTTTAGACACGTCCGGCATGTGACCCCAAGTTTCTGCAAAGATTTCTGCACTTTCATGTGCCGTTTCAGGGCTGTCCGGGCTAAACTCTTGTGTAGTGTCCTACATGTGGGTCTCTTTTCACTCCACTAGTCCAGCTTCTGTCTTGACGTCTCTGTCTTGACGTCACTGTCTTTCTCTCAGGTGTGCAGAGTGTGACCAAGATCTACAACTACTATAAGAAGTTCAACTACAGCACGGTGGTGATGGGCGCCTCCTTCAGGAACACGGGGGAAGTGAAGGCGCTGGCCGGCTGTGATCTGCTCACCATCTCTCCTGGGCTGCTGGGCGAGCTCAGCCAGGACCACAGCGCAGTCACGTGTTCCCTCACGCCAAAGGGAGGTGAGCATCCATGCGGACACAGACACAACCTTAAACCACCCATTTGAATCGCTTTCAGCAAGCATGACCTTTCTTTCAGCGAAGGAGTGCGATCTGGAGCAGATACACCTGGATGAGAAGAGCTTCCGCTGGCTGCACAATGAGGACCGCATGGCTGTGGAGAAACTCTCTGACGGGATCCGCAAATTTGCTGCCGACGCCGTTAAACTTGAGGCCATGATCAAGGTGCAAAAAAAACACCCATTCATCCTCTTTTTCCTGTTTTCCTCCATTTGAGTCTGAGAATGTTTTTGTTTGTGATCTTTAAAGCGGCCACATTTGCAGAATGCAGAAATAATGTTTGTGAAAAGTAAAGATTTGAACGCTTTGTTGTGTGATTTTAAACCCGTTGATGAGGTTGAGTAATGAAACTGTATTAAACATCTTGTGTTAGCGGATGAATGCTGCTCGCTAGTACGTTGTTTTGTTCACTGCACTTCTGTTTACACTGTGCTCAGGGTGATGTGGGCCTCAGCACATGCAACATAATTATTTATTTTTTTCCCCTGTATGTTTCAGGAGAAGATGTTTAATGTGAAGAACGGACAGTAGTGAAGCAGAGAGATGCTTTAGAGGACCAAACTCTTCACTCCCACTCTGACCTCTGATTGGCTGGTTTAGCTGCACTCTTGGTTGTGACTGACGGTCAGCCTGCAGTCTTAAAAAATGAAAACATCCTGCTCTCTATAAGCCATGCACATTTTAATAGAAAACTGATCCTAATGGAGTGCTCCGACTAAACCCTAAACCCAGACTAAACCCTAAACTCCCAGCAAACCAGCAGATTTTGTGCTTTTACTGTAGGACCAGTGGCTTTGAAGTGTACTGTAGCTTCAATAGTTTGTAATCCACTAGCTCTATTCATTTCTACAAAATTCACATGGGAAAGTGCATCAGTATTTTTATTCAGCGACCCATGTTCTGATGATGACAAATGTTGATCTTGTATCTGTCATTAAAACATCTTTCCTCACCGGAGTGCTTCATTCCAGTTTGCTGAAAGCTTATGTACGTTTTTTTTTTTTTGTTTTTTTGTTTTTTGGGGGGGGGGGTTGGTCAAATGGTCTATATCAGATCATATGCTCTGAAANGCTCTGTCCCCCTGGAGTTAAAACATTCTCTTCAGATATTGAGCTTCAAACTTTTTGCATTCCATTCAACTGTGTAGATAGAACTTTTATTTTTCTAAAAAAAAAGTCCCAAAATGTACACAACATCATAAAAAAAAAAAATCACATATTATAAATAAGTGGTCACAGAATAATATGCGAATCTGACATTTTTGTCAGATCTTCTCTTTAACTGATTTCTGCACACATTTTTGAATGTAAATGATTTTGTAGAGACCACCATGCCAATTTCCAAGTGTTGGGTTGTCACCTTCTCCCTTGTCAAGTCACCTTTATTTATATAGCGCTTTTTATAATGCAGATTGTGTAAAGCAGCATTACAGTGATAACTGGTTTATAATTTTGGCTGCACAGCAGCTCTTAAAGAAAGTGGTGTCACTGTCCAGCTTAAGTAAATTCAGAATTGATTTATTCCTTTGTAAGAATCAATAGTTATTAATTTCGTTAATTTATCTATATCAGCACTGTAGTAAACAGTGATGTCATCATCCAGCTCAGTTCAGTTTGCATACAATGGTGTCAATGAAGGCAGATCAAAACGGTGTTGAATATCAAATATCAAGTGTCCCCAACTAAGCAAGCCAAAGGCGACGGCGGCAAGGAACCCAAACTCCAACAGGTGACATCAGGTGACAAACGGTATCCGCGGGGCATTAAAAGTCATTAAATGGATTTTTTAAATGGCATTAAAAAGAATTAAATTTTATTCCTACAGGCATTACATTTTTTAGATAGTTTTAAAGAAAAATAATACTACCATATTATATTGAATATAGCCTTCATAATTAATAACTGATTTGCTGTCGCAAAAATATGTACATTGGTGTGATACACACAGGGAACCAGTTTGGTAATTGCCGTAACGTCGTTTTGGACAGCGGCGGGCTGTGACCTGGAGACGGAAGGCTGCATCAGTGTAGCCAACTTAGAGACTTTTCAGACCCCTTTTGTGACTTTTTTCCAAGAAAGCCATTGTGACGAATATACTTGTTAACCTGATCTAGCGTCCGAGCGCAAGTAATTAGTTTAATATAAATAGTAAATTGTAATATTCAAACCCATGGCATTAAGTGAGAGCCATATAAGCAGAGTAAATAAACTATTATTCTATTAATTGCTCCTAATAGTGGTTTTGATTTGAATGGGAATTAAATTACCACACAACCCTGGAGTTTGTTTAGAAACAAAAGGTCATTCAGCCCAGCATTTTCTTGAAGGACAAGGGGGAAAAACACCAACAGCTTTGATCCAGATGGCAAATAATCACTACCGACAGTAAATGCTGAAATAGAAATATAAACCATCCACTACAGAAAACACCTATAGCAACTTTAAATCACTTATCTAAGATACGATGATGTGTGTTCAGGTTTGTGTGACAGATGCAGTTTCACTGCGACAGAAACCGGCTGATCTGAAACATGAGCACATGTGAACTCATGATCTGTGCAAAGAACAAACGGCCTTATAGCTGGTAAATGTTTTTTGCTCATACGTGTTCTCAGTTTACTGGCCATAAGCAGGTGTTATTTTTGCCTCTACAAGACACAATAAGGATATTGGGTAGTTTTTTTCCTTGTTGAGCTTTATTCAACACGCAGTTAGTTCCTGGCATTCACACTCCTTGACGTGTAATCATTGAACAATAGACCTAAATGCCTAAACAATTCTCGACAAGCCAGTTTGGCATCCTTTTTTTATAACATTTTACTTTCACATTGATGCTAGGAAACAAGATGTTTCGCACAGGAGTTCTGGACGTTGTCTAATCGATCAAAAATATCCAGGTTACTGATAAATCAGTGATAACAGTGGAGGGAAACATTCTGAAGGAAACAAGAGACATCAGGAGGCATTTGGGTACGTCTGATTCTTTCACAATCATGGCAGAGATTTGTCTTAGAAGTACGTAGGGTGAATTCAGGTAAACTGGGACAGTTTTTGCCATTGAGATGACTGGGGGAAATTGTCCTAGTTATCCTGAATTTCAAAATAAAAATAAAACCTTTGAACAAGCTATTGTGAAATTTGAAGAAACATTTGGGGTTTAGCATGAGAATGAGATAACATTTCATAGAGTAGCCTATGTGTCACGGTATGTGACCACAGGAGGAAGAAGGCAGGAGAAGCAGGTTTCAAATAGAACTCAAAGGGTTAATAATACTTCAAAAAAGGCAGATAAACACATCCAACATATAACAGTGACTGGAAAACTGAGAGAGGTGAGTGATGTGCTTAAAAGTCTGGTGTGATGAGGTGCTGATGGGGAACAGGTGTGTGTGATTAGCTGATGGTGGAGTGAGTGCAGGTGAGGGCCAGGGAGGATGATGGGAAATGGGATTATTTATTAAAAAATCACAATGGACTGAATTAGTATCCTAAGTTTACAAATATTATTCTTAATGATTAACATCTTGATGCTACAACAAAGTGTGTGAAGATGATATGTGCTGTGTGTGGAGCAGTGGAGCGCGGCCGTGATGAGGCTGAATCTGTGGCTTCTGGCCGTCTGCCTGCTGTCACTCACGCGCATCACTGCGGGATCCATTTTGGGTGCAGCTGTCAATATTGAATTGCTTGATCAGGACAGATCACAGCAGGTGAGATTCATTACTACAACAATTTTAATTTTTGTGTCAAGAATTAAAGCCTCTGATTCAGGCCTCATTTATTTCCTCTCTTTATGGTTCACAATGGAATGTGAGTGGAGGTCTATATGTGTCGTCTATGATAATATTGCTTTTACAATACAATTGATACATTTGTTTTTACGACGTGCAAGTAGATATTATCAAGTGTTACTCACTTTACAAAAAGCAATAAAAAACACCTTGCCAGAATATTAGGCAAGGCAAGGCAATTTTATTTGTATAGCACATTTCATACACAATGGTAATTCAAAGTGCTTTACGTAAAGAAGAATAATAAAAACAGAACATAAGGAATAGAAATAACAGTAAAAACAGAATTTTGCTATCTGGATGGAAGAGCTAGGAAGTCTATTAGCACAATTGCAGATGTTATATTGATTTTATATTAAATGACCAATAAGCAAATGTTGTGAGTTAACATTTTAGACACAATATTCCATTTTTGCTTTATTTTTCAAATCAAAAATATTTCCAAACAAACACACAGAACTGTTGCACATCTCATAGCCAAAACAGGAGTGTTTCGTTACTAAATAAATCTGCGTTTTTGAACGAACCTGTTGAATGAATGACTGAATGACTCTCTCATTAAGACAGTGACTAGCACCACCCAATTACAGTTTAATATTTAAAGCTGCAGTCCGTAACTTAATTAACCGTTAAAAATGTTCCAAAATCAAATTTTGAGCAAGTACATAACCTGCCAATGTTCAAAACTATCTCTTTACCTTAGCCTGATTCACAATGGTAAGCTTGTAATAATGTTTTATAATAAAATCGTTACTGGTGGGTTTCGTGGGGGAAATTCGAGCATGCAGCCGTTCGTCTTTGCGTCATTACGTCACATTTGTAAACAGAAAGAAGAAGTCCCAGCTAGTAGGCTATATGGCATGTGAGGAGGATCATTTATGGCTTTTTCTCACAGCAGCTGCAATAATTAAACTTATCATTTTGATTGAGGATTGTCACGCAATGCTGATGTTGTTAACATTAACAATTTGAGAACCAAGTATAACGATAATAATAATTTGCACAGTTTGACGTGATCCAAGCTAAGTGATTGTTAGGTTTAATCACCATTGACAGCGTGATTTATAGGTTTTTTTTTTTTTTTTTTTTTTTNGTTGATCAGAACAGAAGTGGCAGACATGTTACTTACTTGTTCAGATGACATTTTCCAGTGAAAATTCTTATTTTGGTCATACTTCCAAGACATAGAATCTGTGATTCCGAAGTACAGCATCCACACTAGTGTGATGACTGACAGCAAACATTAGATTCATCCGCGCTGAGGAGCCGTGCCGATGCACAACCCATCGTATAGATGATAATTCCGCAAATAACTGCAATTGCAGGTTTCAAACAGAGATGGCGACAAAGAGGCAAAACTTATGGACTGTATCTTTAAAGTATCAGTTTTAACATACAGCAATGTGCCCCCAACTCTTCACTCACATTTTAATATTCATTTCATTTTCATCTCCCCAGTCAGACAATTATTTGCTTGGTTTGCTATGCATTGTTAGGGGGTTTGTCTCTCCTCTGAAGGTTACTTTGTTGTGGCATTGCTGTGAATTTAGAGCAGCAACAACTAATCTATATATATATATATATATATAAATATATATGAAAATGAGTCCATAGCTCCACCTAATGTTCAACCAGCACTAATACCGGTATTACGGTTTTGAACTGGTATTACCGGTATGAAAACTCTACAAGCAAGTTCTGTTCTGTGCCAGTTGAGGCAGTCCCATTGAGATGTTATGGATAGGGTTATTGGACAGGTATTATAGACTTCCTTATTTTTTACCCTGTTGGTGTTTGTTGCCACACTGTGAATATGACCGTTGTGTTTGAGGCAGTGTGAACAGCCATTCAAGTTTAGATCCAGTCAAAACAATGTCATCTGGCTTCCCAAATGTTTATTGATTTAAAACAATCAATTCCAGTTTAAGATGCTTGTTTTCTTGTAATGCCAGACTGTTGTATGCTTTTAAGAACTGAGCAGAACTTAACCCTGTAAAGCCTGAAATAAGTCAGAAGAATCCGATTTTTTGAAACAGAACAGTTTATTTAACCTTTAAAAAAATATTTTAGAAAATAATACAATTTTGTACATTGAGTATCATATTTGATAAAAAAAAGGAAAAAGACAAAGAAAACTATAAATCAGATGACAGAATGCATGTAGTAGATTGTGTGTGACAGGTTTTACAGCAAAGTTTTGATCACGTTGATATTTGAGGCTTTAGAGATTTGCGAATATACATTAGGTAATGTACAATATCACAGTAGGCTTAACAGGGTTGGAATCTCATGTCTCTGCCTGCAGGTCAGGGCTCATTACAGTCTGGTGTCCAGCTTGCCCTGTCCAGCGCTGGATGAGCTGTGTAATGAAGTGAACTGCATCGATCAGCTCAGCTCGTCTCCAGTGAAAGGAGTTTTACCTTCACCAGGCTGGTGCCTCCGTCAGTGGCAGAAAAACATCCCCCAAAACCACACCTCTACTCTTCAGCTCGGGTGAGTGATTACAGATTGTGTCCAAGTAAATGGCCTGTCGAGTAACTACAATCTCATATTGTGTTTACTCTTTAGATCTGATGGAGCTGTTTCACTACATTCAAGAGCAGATCTCTCTGTCAGATCGGACACTAACGGTATTAACCAGCCTCCATATGTGTCGCTACCTCCTCCAGTCAGGTAAAGCCCTGCAAACACACTTCAGATGCCCATAGAAAACATATTTTATGTCTGAAACTTGTATCTCTTTATATCAGGTTACAAGCTGGTTGTCCTCAAGAAATCCCGGTGAATGTGATAGATTTGGATGGAGATGAGATTCGCTGTCGTTATAAGGCTGGCCTTGGTGAATTTATGCAGCTCAATGAAGTCAGTCAACTTTTCCTTTTAAATATTCAGTTCAATTAAATTGTTACATGTGGTTACATTCAATATTTAATTTTCAATTTATTATATTGTGTTTTGACCCTGAAAGGAGAAGTGTACACTGTTGTATGAAGGTGGAGCGTCTTTGGGTCAGTATTCAATACAGATCATGGTGGAGGATTTTCCTTCATCTGTAAAGAACCAGATCCACAACGAGGCAAAGCCTTTCTCCACTGTATCTGTGCATCTCTTAATAACAGGTTAGCAATTCATCTCAGTCTTCACAATGAACTAATGAATAACAGTACAACTTTGAAGCCTTCAAAATAAACACATTCAACAAAATAAGTACTAAAAAAACCCTGTGCTATGAGAAAAAAACTAGTGCATATATACAGTATACCAATCAAGTATTTTATAATAATAGTACAAAATAATAGAAATAAGGTATGAAGTAGTTAATTTTTTACCATATCACAAATTGAAGTATAGATATTGAATATTGATACAAATTAAATATATTCAAATTTAAATCAAATTAAAATTTTCTATTCTTTTCCTGGTTTCTTTTCTCTACCAACTTCATTAAACAGTATTGAAGAAGTTCCTATATATGCCGGACACTTGCATTAGAGCTTAAGCCTTAAGATCAAAAGGTTTTTGCATATTAAATATATAGGTATAACATCAGATAATACAGTTAGATTTGAGTATATACACAAGTAAGAAGACAGATAAGATAGGGCTGTACCATGCACATTTGTAGGCAATTTACTGTGTGTTACTATAGAATTATTGGTGTGTTGTATTGCAGTTGAAAGTGGATCAGGCTGCTCCGCTGTGCCAGAGTTCACAGGTGAAAGTCCAGCAGGGGGCGCTGTAATCCACGTCCTGCCCTTTGAAGAAGTCCATGTCAACATTGCTGTTGACTCAAGGTAAGCAGACAGGACAGTTACATTTGGACATTATATTTGAGTTTTGAACTGTTTCCTGCTCAATTTAAGGTACCGAAAATGAAATTTGATTAAAAAGGAATGTCATTCTTATTTTAAAATTCTTACTCAAAAATGAAAATTCAGTAATTTACTTTACTTAAAGGTGGTACAGAGGATCTTTTCGTCGACTGAGTTTTTGAAATGAGCGCATGCGTAAGAACAACCCCCCTCCTTCACAGCTCTTTTCGAGGGAACGCCTCCCAAAACTCGTGCAGGAGTATTGGAACACGAGTGTTTTCCACCGGCATTCGCTGTGTTATTAAGCCGGGCACACATTTAACGACTAGCTAAAACATTCTAAGACTGTGCTCAACATACAGCGATTGTTTCCTGCTCCTGAAGCAGATTTATATACTTTCACATGGAATTTGAACACCGACTGTAATCGCAGCTGGCTCTGACTGGACGCGTTTGAGCGCGATCAGTCATAAGTATCAATTTACATTCATAATCGGCCTTACAATCGTTAAGTGATTCATTATGTCAGACTCACCGCAGGTAACTCATAATCTGCAGTTGTTACTCCTGTCTCCTGACAAAAACATTGCATGCGGCGCCTGTGGAGTGTGGAAAGTTACTGGAGCGCGCAGCCGCGCGTCTCTCACAAGGAACGTAATGGCAGTGATTGACAAGCCAGATTGGCTGATGTTTTTAAGGCCCTACCTCATGCACAGATGATGTATATTAATAATATTCCTTTTAGTGCACCTAATAAATAGTCTTTTATCAGTTAGTAAAGACAGTTTCAAGTAATATTGCAAAAATGTATAAAACAAAACATCCTCTTTAGCACCTTTAATTTACTCCTCCTGTTGTTCCAAACCTGTATGAATATCTATCTTCTGCAGAACACAAAAACATCAAAAGAAATTTTGAGGTAAAGTTGGGGTGCAATCTACACTGTAAAAAATAAATCCGTAAAATATCGGAAAAAGTTACTCATTACCAGCTCATTATCCAGTAATTTTACGGACATTTCCGCTCATAGGCGCCGATATATGTTTCTGCTGGTGGGTGCCCAGTGCATATATACACAGACCCGAGCTAAATATTCATATTCCAATGTGGTTTAGAGGTAGAACTTTTGCTATGTGAGTCAGACGTTCCGGGTTCTAATTGTCAGTGGTTCTAATCCGCCCTTGTTTAGTTTTTGATTTTCTCAATAAAACAAAAGATGTTCATTATTGATTGTATATAAAGAGGCAAGAGCAGGGACACGTTTGTGTGCATTTTGTTAATGATTTCGCTGGAAAGAATAGAGAGTTGCCGTAACAACATTATCGATAGATGGTGGGGACATGTGCCACCAGCTAATTAAGCTTATGTTACCAACCAAACAAAAGCACATTCTTTCCATGAGTGTTGTTGCGAGTCGCGCTCTCACTGATATCTGATGATCAGTAGCAGCTCACTAAATAAAATAATTCTATAAATACCTATTTACAATAAGCACTTACAATAAGAAGACCATTCTAGAGAAAGAGCAAGGAGAGTTTGAGTGTGAGCGCGCGCGACAGTGAAGGAAATGCGCCTGCGAGCTGAAAGATTTGTGCTCGCGCATCACCTGGAATGTGCTCTCGACATTTTTCATTAAAATAACGCAATAGAAATGGCCTCAAATAAACTATAAAAAGGTGAAGATAATTGTGTCTGAAAGCTGCAATCGATCTTTATTGGTTAAATCGATGCAGAATATCTCGTATTTTTCCATGGGTGCTCCCCACGGGATCGCCGCCTCTGTTTCCGTTAACCCCACAACACAACTCAATGAAGTGAGAATTCTAAATGCAGGTAAAACACCTGTAAAAAATAAATATGAAAATGTGTAGAGGTCTGAAGTTCTAAGATCTGTACCCGACTTGAATTGACCCAAATAACTACTTACTTAAACCCGACATCCATCAATTCATTAGCCTATTAAAAAAGAAAATCCCGACCCAATAAAATTAGTCAGAACCGATCTGAGATTTTTTTTTTTTTACCTGACTGACAGAAACAGAAATACCTGAGATTAGATTTCAAGAGAAAGGCATATTTTCAGCGGAGGACACTGTGTCGGGTAATGGCGTCTTCACTCAGAATCCCTTTAAACCTCTTCAGATCAGACCGATCAGTTCACTCTTTCCAGAATTAGCACATTTGTGCATCAATGGTTGTACATTAGACATTGTAGTGTGTAGTTATTTATTTTTGCAATTCTGTTTGGTGAAGCCGGAAACGCCACGCTTCTGTTTGTTTAGATGCACTTATCATTAGTACTGTCATGAGACGAGGAGAGAATCGAATCATCCCAACCTCTCACATCATTCACACATTGTGACCCCAAATATGAAGATATTTTCAAGCACCATAATAAATCATGATTGATTATTTTGTCATTCTATCAGTTGAAATCTCTGGTCTTTTCTCAATGCAGTGTGTCTGAAATAGCTGTGATTGGCCCACCGGGACTCTTCATATCACCAATGGAAACAGGCATGAATTCGCAGAGCTCTGTCACACTGTCCTGGGTCAGAGGTCCTAATCAGTTTGCCCATTTGCTGTCCGTTTGTTTTGCTGCAAATACTCAAAGGTAGAAAGGAGCTCACGGAGTCAACCTGAATACTTCATAAAACAAATTCAAGTTTGGCAGTTATAACTGTCTTCTGTTTGTTTCACAGCCTGCAGTCTCACATCAGGTGTATGTGGCTGAAACAAAGTAAGGCTGTTTTACTCCTTTTCCATGTTTTCCTCTTTGTATTTAAAAAAAAATAAATAAATAAAAAATAGTGATGGGAGGTCATATACCTATGATCTTTATTTAATCTAGTATCACTCTCTTTCAGCGCGAACAGACCCTTTGCCGCCAGGAACAGGTAATAATTCCATGGTTCGAGTGGCAGCACTATATTCCACTGTCATTTTCTGCCTGTACAATTTAAAGGGATAGTTCACCCAAAAATGAAAATTCTATCAACATTTACTCACCCTCAAGTTGTTCCAAATCTGTATAAATTTCTTTGTTCTGTTGAACACAAAGGAATATATTTTGAAGAAAGTTTGTAACCAGGCCACTTTGGGGCACCATTGACTTCCATAGTAGGAAAAAAAACTTCTATGGAAGTCAATGGTGCCCCAAAACTGTTCAGTTTAACACATTCTTCAAAATATCTTCCTTTGTGATAGAATTTTCATTTTTGGGTGAACTATCCCTTTAATGTGCAAGTCAAGTCACCTTTATTTATATAGCGCTTTACACAATACAGACTCCAGTTGTTTTGTAGATACTGTACACCTCAGGTGTTATTGTATTCCTTATGTAGTAGGTAACACTAGCAAATCTGCCTGTGAATATTTTATATAACTACAATATAGGCAGGTTTAAATCCGAGTGATCACTTATATCAATGTTATATCGTCATATTGTCCAGCCCTAAAACATATATAGTTTTGGATGTGTTTTGTGTGTTTTTCACGATACTCACGCTGAAAACCAATGCTGCTCGCACACCGGAAGCGAAGCTCAGCGCCGCGACACGTCTTTCAAATTCGAACGCATATTCTGTCTTTACAATTCGATCTATATTTTTTCTGAGTCGTAGCTGGGCGCCGCCGGTGTGCATACACTCATAGAAAACAATGCGTTCGAATTTTAAAGACGTGGCGAGGCGCTGAGCTTCGCGTCCGGGGTACGAGCCCCTTCAGTCTTTTGCCACTCAGTGGGCGTGACCGCAGTCGTAACGGTCGACGGTGACGTCACGTGCATACCCTCTATACAAACAAAGGCAAGCATGTGAAAGCAAACTGAAAGTCCATACAAACAGAAACTGAACTGAACAGACTGTGACAATTTACTAGTTATGCAGTTTTTGAAAGGCTTGTGCTCTCATATTCATTCTATCTTCAAAAGCGTCTACTCACTTGTCATAAGCCTGTCTCATCCTCATTTTGTTGAAAATGTAAGAACATTTCTCATGTCTATTTGTCAGAGTTGAAATGTAAGGAGCGAGAGCTTCGGATGTCTCTAGTGCTTCCCACTTCCTTCCTGGAGAATCTTCATTTCTCTGACCTCCAGCTGAATGATCCGGCCTGCCCAGTGTTTTACAACACAACCCATGTGACCACCTCCTTCTCTCTGACGGGATGTGGAACCAAGAGAATGGTATGAAACGTTCTCACTTAGTAGATAGTTGTAGTTATTAGTGTCTTTGTATTTCTAGCAATAACACCAAGTTATCATGTATATTTTTTTTCTTTGTACATTAATCTGTGTAATAACACCGAGCTGTTAGATGAACACGTCAGAGTTCTAAACCAGTATAACACTTTTTTTTTTTTTTTTTTTTTTTTTTTTTTNGTTAAACCAAAAATGAAAATTCTGCCCTCATTTGCCCACTCCCATGTTGTTCCAACCATTTTTTTTGTAGGAACTCATAATGTAATAAGTATTAAATTAATGTAATAAAATGTTCATTTAATGTTATGTTTTTCACATAACATAACTGGTTATTCTAGGAGAACATTATTACTTAATGAACAGACTGTAGCAACTTACAAAAGCATGTTGTGTATATGCGAAAGATGTTTACAGTGTACCATTTTTTTACAATCACTAGGACCAATTATAGGTCACTTTTTCAAAACTCTTCACACAGTGATCACAGCATCAGTCTATGTGGGATAAACTGTGGATTATTTATCACTGCTTTGGCACAAAATGCATTCAATGACAACATCTTTAAAATTACATGAATTATTTTCTCATTCAGGCACAATCACCACCAAAATTATATTTCCCTGCAGACCAGTCCGCACATTTACATAATATTTTCAAAACTGTTAAACTTAAGTTCAAAACCCAACATAATACAAAACTGATTAAGACAGCAGTTTGCTACATTTCTACAGCAATACAATATTGAAATATAATCCAATTCTAAAAAATGAAATACTATCAAACAAAGTGTCTGTCACATATTACTTTAATTTAACATATACAAAGTGAAAGCTCATGCTTTCTTCAGTGCTCATGGAACAAACGGCAACAACAATCTCTTCTGTAGACACAATTACAAATTGTTACCAGCTGAGCTAAATCAATAGATGGTTACTAAATAAATAAATAAATAAATAACAAGGAAAAAATAAAAATAACAAAAATAAAAATAAAATAAATGACAATAAAATAAAATAAATAACAAGGAGAAAAAATAAATAAATAAATGACAAGTAAAAAAAAATAATTACAAAAAACATGCAAGATCCATCTTTTCATTCAATCCAGTAAGGGTTAATGATTTCAGCTCAAAAATCCAAAAAGCCTATCTTTTCAATAGATTTTGTCACGGTTATCCCCTCTCATGTGGCAAAACCCTCTCAATGCCCAGGAACTTGATGTCAGAAAGACAGAGTTTTACGTACTCAAAATGGTGAAAAACTGGACCAGTGTAATCTTGTCTCCTAATGGCACTTATATGTTCTATAATTTTAGTGCGCAATGCACATTTTGTTTTTCCAGCGTACAGTAGGGAACAGAGACACAATTATGTATATCACATGTGTAGTTTTGCATTGTTTCATTCTGTAGTTTTTGCCAAAAATTGGGTGTGTAAAAGATTTACATTTTATATAATGAAGGCAAGCAGTACAATCTCTACATGGAAAATTTCCCTGGGCATCTGAGAGGGTCCCAGGAGTGGGGATATATGTATCTGCATGCACCAGTTTGCCCCTTAGATTTGGGTTCCTAGAGTAGACACAGAGAGTTGGATCAGTGAAAAAATCTGACAATTCACAATCACTTTGTGTAATATGCTAGTGCTACTACCTTTTTAATTTCTGGACTCAAATGACTAAATGTAGATTTAAAAACACAAGAACTTCTTCTTTGTAGGGATCAAATTGGTGTTATCTGACAAAGAACAAACTTTATCTAATGCAGTGTCTAACCACTTTGTTGAATATCCCTGTAATTTAAAATCACTGTATAAAATCTGGGCTTTAACTTTAAAATCATCCTTATTGGTGCAGATGTGAGAGTCTCATGAACTTGATTATATGATAGACCACGTTTCGAAGACATAGGGTGAGCACTCTTGGCATGTAAAAGGCTATTTTTTAGCTGTTTCTTTTCTATACAACGTAGAGACTAGTTGGCCATTAACAACACAAATGGTAGTATCTAATAAGTTATTATCTGTTGTCTCCACATAAGTAAATTCATCTAAAGCAATTCATTTACAAGGCAAACATTTCAAAGTCACTGGCAGAACCTTTATAAACCACAAAACAATCAATATATCTTTTGAACAAAACCAAATTTTCACTAAAAGTATTATTATTCCAGATGTATTGGTCTTCTAGATAACCAAGGTATAGGTTTTTTTTTTTACTATAATGTAAACATGGACCATGTAACTGTTAGATTAAATAGTTTGGAGATCAAGTATTTGCTTGACTAAACTGCAGTGAACAGTAGAGAGAGTCATTCTTGTTTTGTAAAGAAATATTACAAAAGAAAATGATGTATAATTTGTGTTTTTGCTCATTTTTTATGAGTGACAAATTGTGCGTGTTGGGTGAAAATGAGTTGATTTGACATCAGTTTTAGTGCATTGTGAATGTGAAATTAACTTCTGTGCTAAGATAAATGTTTCTTAGATGACTTCTTCAAAAATACACAGTTCTAAGTATTGTCCTAGAAATTGTAAAAAACTGTAACAGTTTTCTCTCAGCATAATATATTTTTGAACACAAAATGGGAATTTTTTTTATTTTATTTTATTACATTAAAATAAATATAGGCTTATTTTCTGAAAAAGTGTGCGAAATTTTGTGATTATGACCTGTTTCTTCATTTTGAGTCACACTGATGCTGAAAAAAAGCTTTTTATTTCTAATTGTGTAAATAGAGAAATGTATTACATCATGAACATTTTATTACATAATTAACTTAATAATGTAATACTTTGTACACTTTTGGGATATAATGTAATAACAGTGTGTAAAAAAAAAAA
>RJVU01019080.1:426824-444029 GCA_003731715.1 Anabarilius grahami
TATATATTTCTTGGAGTACAGCAGAGAAATTAAACTCTTTTAAAAAAGAATGTCTCTACAAAGAGGATGAGAGGTAAAGGTATTGGAACAACATGAGGTGTGAGTGGTGCTTCTTCTAAACGTATTTTTAATTTCCTTTTATTTCATTGGTATCTCATCTTTAATATTTTCCAGCATTTAGGTTCAGAATTGCTCTACACCAACACTTTACGCAGCATCAATCCCAACTCCACTATAAGCCGTGTTGCCACTCTCATTCTCCCACTCGCCTGCCGGATTCCCGGCCAACAAGCCAAAGGTCCAATATTTAAAATCTCCATACCTGAAGAAGTGGAGACGTTTGGTGCAGTGTCCTTCTGGATTGAGTTCCATCTTCCCGGAGAGGGCCCTCTGGCTGTCGAGACGCGTCTGCCACGCATGCGCAGTTCTCAGCCAGTGCGTGCGGCTCGAGAGATACGTGCTACGGGCAGGATGGAGACGCTGGACCTGCATGTCTTTTCCAACTGCTCACTGGATCGTGCTGAGCTCATGGTGGGCCGCTGTGTTGAGTCAGAGACTCAAGACTTTGTAAACACCCGGCCTCTGCTGAGCCACGGGTTAGTATCAACATTAGCCCTGTCAAAAACGTAGGGCCCTATTTTAACGATGTATGCACATGATCTAAAGTGCACAGTGCAAGTGAGTTTAGGGCATGTCTGAATCCACTTTTGCTAGTTTAATGACGAGAAAAATGGTCGGTGCACCCGGCGCATGGTCTAAAAGGGTTGTCCCTGTTCTCTTAATGAGTCAAGGGTGTGTTTTGGGCGTAACGTGCAAAAAAAGAATCAGAGTCTCATCTCCCATTCCCTTTAAAAGCCAGCTGCGCTCGTGCCATGGTGGATTCGCTGTTTACATGGTGGATTCACTACTTGCAAATTCCGCCATGTAAATAGCGAATCCACCATGTTCTAGAGAAGCAACGGATCTGCTCGTGTAAAAGCAGACCATCTACAGGAAAAGCTGCATTCCACCAAAGCATTTTTATCTTTATGCACACAATAATAATCTTTTACATTGTGATCCTTTTTATTTTTAATATTTGGAATGTTTGGGTGCTGCTGCGCATCCCTGTGTGTGTTGTGCAACCGCCTTTAGGCACATAATACTAACGCGCTCTTTAAATGACAAAACAAATATTGTGCCATTGACTTTAGACCAGGTTTCTATGTGTGCTATAGACATGAATATCAAAAATAATGTGGCTTGTTGAGGAAAGATAGATCTGCAATTTTGATGATGATCCCCATAATCTCATTTACATTGACTTATACTGATGGCTTCAGTCTCAGTCTTAATCTCTATGCACCACAATATCATAAACACATGATTGTATCATAGAGACTTTTGTACTATTAAAGTGTAATTGTAGAAAGCTAAATTATAGTTTATATTCTAGAAATAAAGATTTATGGCACCTTAAGGCCTGTACACACTGGGACGAATATCGCGCACGATTATCGTCGACGTTTAACGCCTCACGACTACACAAAGGGCGCCAATGTGAGTGTGCACACCGCCGCGAAAAATGGCAGGCGTAAAGGAGTTTTTTTTTTTTTAAACGCCTCTGGTTCATTTTTTTGGTTTGACGCGCCGTGTTAAAAACTGGCAGACCAATGAGATTGGCACTTTTGTTCACGTGCATGGAGCTGCTGAAGTTGCGGATGGTGGTGCTCAAGCACAAAACGGGCTTGCCTAGCACACAGTGATACCAAGACGACGAAGAGGAAGTAAGCAGACGAGGAAGACCCTTACAAACTATCCCTGCATCTCAAACAGCTCCCTAACTTCCTAGGTCATGTATCAGTATACCGTAAATCAATGTGGCCGACTCCCTGATCAATGCCCTGACTGAACTAGGGAGCTGACTGAGATGCACACTATGGGTGCTCTGCCAGTTCTTGGCCACACCAATAGATGTGTATTATTTCTGTATTTTTACTGTTTTTTTTGTTTTTGTTTTTTTACATTCAAGAAATATAGTTGAGAATGTATGTTTCATAAATGTTTATTTGCACTACCGTTCACTTGCACTACTGTCATTGTGACTTATGAGAGATGGTAGTCAGAAATGGTACTGCAAATATGTCATAGGTATGCCATATATGCCATTTTATATCTGCATTTTTATAAATTTTAACTTTATTAATATCATAAATATGTTTATTTGCACTACTGTTAAGCACAAGTGCCATATACTGTCAAGGAGTGAATTTGCACATCCACTCTGCGCATCGCCAGTGAAAATTGTTTGGGTATGAACACAAAAAACGTCTCAAAAACGCTGCCGATTAACACGTGCGATATTCGTCCCGGTGTGTGTACAGGCCTTCAGGGTTAGTTTTTTTTTGTGATGATATAAGTGTAATTTCAAATGAAGATAATTCAGATTTAATAGCCTCTCCCTTAAATACATCTCCTCTTGTTTCATGTACTTCAAGTTTTTTGACTACACCTTCCTCTTTTCTATCATAAATCTGTTCACCTGTCTCTCTGTATTTCAGCTGTTCAGCTGGAAATGGAACCTTGGAGATCTTGACGTCAACTTCTACTGTTCGGATTTACCGCTTATATCTAGGTTCTCTGGGTATAATGGGAGACACTGTATGTTTCATTATCTGTGTTCTCAATATGTACATTTTATTTACGGGTGGGTCTTTCTTGCATATCTATTGTTAAACTCTGTTCATTCGTCTGTCTAGATGTATGTTGAGTGTCTAGTGCAGCTTTGTGTTACCACCAAACAATCCCAGAGATGTCCTGATCCATGTACGGAAACACCAGACAAATCTATAGTAAACAGCATTCTGACCCACAACTACACTGTCCGCTCAGGGCCTGTTCACCTCATAAAAGCCACAGAAACCAGCACTACAACTGCTAAACCAACCCCAACTGTGAAACCAGGTGCTCAGCCCTCCACTAGCCAGGTCACAACAGCCTCTGCCTCTCACGGTAAGTGTTTTACTAGTTAATATTGGTATAGTGCGCATGCCTGTGTTCAGAGTCTGACACAGCACATATCAAAGTATGTTTGCTCTTCTCTGTTTCAGCTCTGGGTAGAGGTGCATTCTGGGTAATTGCTGTGTCATTGGCTGTGCTGCTTCTTTAGCTCATGGAGAACTTTGTGCTCATGGAGTTCATTGCTGACTAATCAAAATCATCTTATTTTATCTTCTTTCTTAACCACCATTACAATGTTTCTTTATATACCCTTTAATCATGGAAAAAGCACATCTGGGCTGCGTTTCACTCCAATTTTTTTTGCCCTTCACTCGCTAACTTCCCTCCGTCTCGTGAACTCTGATGTGCGTAATTTACTATGGAGCTGATTTATTATTTAAACCCCTTTTTTACTTATGAATTTGTTTTATTCATCATTCTATATGTATATATGTTGTTGGAGAAAATATATAAAATCATTTAGGTATATGAGCTGTTGGAGAAAAATAAAATTACTCACACAAAAAAATCAATAGTATAAACTTTGACTGTGAACATAAGGTAGCTACAAGTATTATACAATTAAATCTCAACATAATATATTATAAACTATTATCCAATTAATTCTCCAAATAATTAATATACACTACAGTTAAGCGTGATCTGCTGTGACGTCCCAATCAAGTTGCATTGTGGGATATAGAGCTGCTTGGAGTGTCGGAGTAGACTTGCTCCCTCGCTCAAAATTGAGGGGACGAGGGCCTATCCACATAAACTTCCCTCGCCCACTTGACAAAGTCGAACTCACTTCAAAATGGTGGCAGAGGTTCCCCTGAGGGGAAGTGCTTAGGGAGGTTCGCGAGTGTATGTCTAAAAGTGAAGTGGAACACCCCCCTGGTAGGAAAACATACTTCATACTTTTACCATCATTCTCAAATTTTGGGAAAGCTTCAAGAAACACAACACCTCTTCCAATCTTTTAATTTTGACCATCTGTAATAACATCATGTAATTTCACAAAATGATCAATTTAACAAGAATAAAGAAATCAGATGTTCAGTAAAGAATGACATTTCTGGCATTTATTCACCCTCATGTTTATCAGAATGTTCACACTGGACCAAAATGGACCAAAACAAAAAATCACCATAAAAGTAGTTTATATGACTTGTTCACTATAGAATTTGAGTGAAGAACAGACCAAAATTTAGGCCACAATGCACTTCCAATAATGAGAATCAGATTCAATACATTTTTAAAGCAGTGTTAATGTATGTATATTTGTACCTGAGAAATCAATATTTGTGTTACTGATTTTTACACATGCAACATTAGAATTCATGACAAAAGTGCATCTGTGCATCTCAGCTAGATCGTATCAGGGTATCTCAAAAGCTGCATGTGCTTCAGCCTGTCTGAGATCTGTGTCCGGATTGCACTAGGTTCTTGCTAGACTGGGTGTTTTTGTTCTGGTGGTAAAGCTTTGGGGTTATCAGGAGAAACACCCAATAGTAAACATCAAAAGAGGTGGAATTTTTCAAGTTTGCAGTGTCATTCAGGGGCCTCTGCATGCAGAGAGGATAGAATCAGTTGTGCTGCACATTCAATGTCTAAGCCAGCAGACAGCTTTTCTTGTTCTTCCCCATCCTTACAAATAACAAACACTGCCATGATGAGCTGCTCATCACACTTTCAGTTTTTATTTTTTTTTTGTTTTTATTTATGCCATAAAAAATAAAAGATGTAAATCAATACAATAAAAGCACACAGTGCTATTCAGTCATAGACTATAATGATATTTTATTTTTATTTTTTTTTACTAAATCCACACTTGAAGATACAACTGTGACAATATGGAATCTGAGGGTGCAAAAAAAACAAAACAACCTAAATACTGAGAAAATCACCTTTAAAGTTGTCCAAATGAAGTCCTCAGCAATACATAGCCACTAACAAAAATAATTTTGATATATTTACAGTAGGAAATTTACAAAATATCTTCATGGAACATGATCTTTATTTAATATCCTAATGATTTTTGGCATAAAAGAAAAATCTATAATTTTGATCCATACAATGTATTATTGTTGGCTATTGCTACAAATATACCCATGCAACTTATGACTGGTTTTGTGGTCCAGGGTCACACACACACACACACACACACACACCTATCTAGAGAGAGAGAGAGACTGGGGATGGTTGTAACATTTTTGACATTTCTGTCTGTATCTTGAAGTTCTTTTAAGCCAGTATGTTAAAATGTGAATGAAAGTAGTTACAAGTGTCAGCTATTAAATGACATAGCTGTTATCTTTGCAGCACAAACAGAAAAAGTGTGGTTTAGTTCAAACACGAGGAGTGAAATTACAGTTCACCACATAGTCCGGGTTAGTTGTAACAGACCCTGGGGTGAGATGTGACATTATGATGTCCACCAGGGATAGATGTAACATTATGAAATAAGGATTATAACAAAAAATCAGTTTTTAAAGCTTTTTATTCAACTCAGACCTTTTTTTCTTTACACATAATTGGTATATGAGTAAAATGAGCTCATTTTACATCCCTCAATTTCTCTTTCTTTTCCAAGACTTATGCTGCGTTCACGCCACCTCGTATTTACCGCAATCTTGAAATGACAACACGTGACGTTATATTCAGAGCTGTTCACGTCCTTGGACTGGGAATTATGCGTTTCCATGGCACCACTATCAACACCTAAATTAATCTACAGTGGTCAGGTGGTACAGCGGCCACGTGGTACATCTGGTAGCTTTCAGAAAACTCCCAGCTTACAAGCTGTAATTACGAGCTCTATGAGGACGTGAACGCTTTTTACAAGCTAGAATCTTGTAACTACAGGAATTAGTTATCCTGCTCCTTGAGGGCCACCATCCTGCAGAGTTCAGCAACAACCCCAATTAAAACACACCTGAACTAATCAAGCTAATCAAGGTCTACTAGGCATGCTAGAAACTTCCAGTCAGGTTTGTTGAGGCAAGGTGGCGCTAAACTTTGCAGAACAGTGGCCCTCCAGGACCGAGTTTGGACACCCCTGACCTAGGCATACTGAAATCAAACAAAAAATTTACTTGGGGTAGGCTGTAACATGCTTCATTGATGTTACAGCTAACCCAGAGTCTCGTAGCCATGAACTAGTTCACCTTCCAGCTAACAGCCAAAACACTGGCACTAATAACTTGCATGAAAAATATATACAAAGGCACACAATAAACATAATTTAACCTTGAATTTAACTACAAAGCAGGAATTGCCATAAAAATAAATAAAAAAAAGTTACTTTCTTACATCAAAATGAGTTTTTTCCTCTAAAATCTGCCATGTCTGCCAGAGGGCTCTACTTTCTTGCCTGTTGAATAAGGATTAAACCAAGCCTGTGTGAAATGAATCAGGTGATTTGTAACTTGTTCCTGATTGGAGAAATTGGAAGTGTTACAACTAACCCATGTTATACTGGAACCAGTTGGAAAAACCAGAGATGTTTCTGAAATGGTCTTTTATATATTTGCTGTGGTGCATCATAGGAGTTGGGAGAAACCAATCTGGGAGTTGAATGGGATTGTATTTTTTTTGTTTTTTGTTTTAAATTAAAAGACATTACAATGGTGAAATATGTTGTTATATAATTTTTTCTTGAATTAGGGCACTTAGCAGCTGCTTTTCCCCCCAGTTGGATCCAACCATGGTTGGAATAAGATTATTCTTCTTCTTCTTCTTCTTTCTTTTTATGGCGGGTGGCACCAACGTTAAGGTGCATTATCGCCACCTACTGTATTGGAGTGTGGACCAGAGTTTACCCATTTCATAATAAAAAAACAACAACAACTAATTTCTCTTAATCAGCTCTGTTCTCTTGAGATAAAAAGTAAACTTTTAATCCATAAATAAATATATTTTTAAGCTTTAGTTCATCCACTCCCACCTTTCTAAGTTTGTTCTTCATTGTTTCTGGTTCATTAGTATACTTTTGACAGACACAAAAACATGTTCTACCGATTCCTCTATTCCACAGTGCTCAAATAATCCTGTTGGATGTTTATTAATTTTAAGGTTTTATTCAGCATGGGTATGTCCAACCCTTAATCTTGTTAGAATAGTTTCCTCTGTAGTATTTCTTGTTTTCCTCACCCCTCCTACTTCCCGTTGTATTTCATAAAGCTGACGTCCTGTATTTCCTGTATCCCATTTTTGGTGGGATCCCATCTTAGTGGTATATGCTTTAATTTTCATATAAAAAATATGATTTTCATATATCTCATTTACTATATCCTGTCTACTATGAGATGTGAATGATTGCAATGACTGTAATGCTGAACATGAATCTGTACAAAGTATAATCTTTTTGATTCCAGTGTCTTCTATCCACTGTAGTGCTGTTGCTATTGCCATCATCTCTACAGTGTATACTGATAAATGATCTGATGTTCTCCTATTAATAAAGATGTTTAAGGATGAACAACTAAAAGCAAAACCTGTTCTCCCTGTATTAGGATCTTTAGATCCATCAGTATATACTGGAGTAAATGCTTGATACACAGTTTGTAGTCTATCTTCAACAATAGCTGCAATGTCTCCAGATTCTTTAAATACCTTCATTAATTCTAACATATAAAAATCCAAGAACACTCCAGGAAACATCCAAGGTGGAGTTATTGATAACGGTACTGTAGGAATGTATCCTTTCTGACATAAAACCATTTCTCTTGCTTCTTTGCCACTATTCCATGCAAAACACTTCTGTTTAGATCTTTCCTTTTCCCAGCAAGGAAGGAGTACCTTTACTGTTGGATGGCGGTCTTCTGAATGACCTTGAAGATTTACCCAGTAGTTCATCATTTACTGCTTTCATCTGATTTGTAACGGCATTTCACCAACCTCAACCTGAAGAGCAGATACTGGAGTCGTTTTAAAAGCACCACAATAAAGTCTCAAAGCTTGAGCTTGTATCACATCCAGCTTCTTTAATAAAGTTTTTGCTGCTGAGTCATAAACAATACTTCCATAATTTAAAACTGATCTAACCAATGCTATATAAATATTTTTCATTGCCGCTCTACTCGCTCCCCATTCTGATCCTCTTAGACATCTCATCACATTTAAAATCTTTTTACATTTAGTGTCTGTCTTTTGAATATGTTATTTCCATGATAATTTAGCATCAAACCACACACCCAGAAACTTAAACACTTTAACTTGTTCAATAGTTTGTCCATACATCTTTATCTGTGTGTCAATGCCTCTTTTCCTAGTAAACATGATTGTTTTTGTTTTATCTACTGAAAACCTAAAACCCCATGAATATGACCATCTTTCTACTACTTCAATTGCCTCTTGTATTTTTCCTGTAATATGATTTATATTCTTTCCCCGTTTCCACAATGCCCCATCATCAGCAAACAAGGATTGTCCAATGTCTCCTTGTACTTGAGAAAATACATAATTTATCATGATTGAGAAGAGTACTGGACTAATAATGCTGCCCTCGGGGGTACCGTTTTCCACCATATATCTTCCAGATAAAGCCTTCCCAATTCTGACTTGAATAAATCTATCAAACAAAAAATCTTTAATCCAATTATAAATTCTACCTGTTATTCCTATCGTATCAAGTTTGATCATTAACTCCCTCTTTCGAAACCATGTCATATGCTTTTTCAACGTAGAAAAAAACTGCTATGACTGATTCTTTATTAACCTGAGCTTTCTTAATACATGTTTCTAGGCATATAATGGATTCCATAGTTCCTCTTCCTTTCCTGAAACCACTCTGATGAGGTAATAGAATTCCTCTACTTTCCAAATAAAATTATATTCTCTCCGTAATCATTCTTTCCATTATCTTTCCCAAATGCGAGGTCAATGCTATTGGTCGATAATTCTTTGGATTTGATGGATCCTTTCCTGGTTTCGTAATAGGAATAATGACTGACTCTTTCCATCCAGTAGGTAACTTTCCTTTTTCCCAAAATGTATTATAAAAACTTAACAATTTTATAGAAGCCAAAATGTTTTAACATTATGTGGCAGATTTCCTCCTTCCCAGGAGATGTCATTCCAGCTCTTGATATTGCCCTTTTCATTTCTTCCATAGTGAACGGAGCATCCATTGTGCTATTAGTTTCCTTCCGCCTCTCAAGCCTTCCAGAATAAACTGCTTTTGTTCATTCCCTTCCTCTCTTTCCCTCCTCAGTTCGATTATTTGAGCTATGGATTTCAATAAGTGCCTTTGCTATCATTTCTGCTTTTTCCTCATCAGATGCTGCCGCCTTTTCCGCCACCTTCATAATAGGATATCTCCATTCCCTTCTGATCCCTCTCATACTTTTAATCATGCCCCATACCTCTCCCACAGGTGTTGATCTACCAATTTTATTACAAAACATCTGCCAAATTTGTCTTTTTGCATTCCGTATAATTTTCCTAACTTTTGCTTGCATTTGCTTATATTGAATTAAGTTTTGATAATTATGAGTTCTTCTTAATACTCTTAAAGCTTTATTTCTTTCTTTAACTACTGCACTACACTCATCTATCCACCAAGGGACCACCTTCCTCTTCATTTGTCCTTTACTTTTAGGAATTAATTAATTAGCAGCTTCAAGCAATACTTTTTCCAATTTTCCCACAATCTCCTCAATATCTTCATTCAAATCTATATTGTCTATTTTACTTTCACAAATAAAACTAAACATTTCCCATTTAGCACGATCAAAAATCCACTACCCCATTCTTTCCCCTTGTTGTTTATTTTCCTGTATTAATATTCTACAAAAAAACTGGATAATGATCACTTCCAACTGTTGTTTCATAAGTTACCTCCCACTCACATTTCCCTGCTAAATTATTTGACACCAAAGTTAAATCCAATACTGACATATTTCCTGTATGTACATCCAATCTGGTCCTTCTCCCATCATTTAAACAAACCAAATCTTTTTCTTCTAATAATTGTTCAATCACCCCCACCTTTACATCTGTTTTTGTTCCTCCCCATAATGTATTACGTGCATTAAAATCCCCACATATCACTCTCCTATTTCCATCTATTCCTTCAATTTGCATTAACTTATTAAAATCTAATTTCTTACAAGGATTATAATAATTTACAATAATGAGCTTTCCTTCCTTCATCAAGATCTCTATGACTATATATTCATTTCTTACTTCCTCCCATGTCAGTCCACTGATGTTTCAACGATGTACTGCTGCCTTCACAATTATTTGTATTCTTTCTGTCTTTGATTTAATCTCCATTGTGGCATTAACTACCCCTGCAATGAAAATAACTAACTTCTTTAAGTCAACCAATACTTTTTCTTTATTTGTCTGTTCGGTTTCTTTTGTGGTTTGATTCTCCTCTCTGTGTAACAATCCACTAAATATTATAGCGGTGGTACACTACATAAAAATGAACATCTGTTCCGTCAAGCAATGCTTATGAATAACCCACAACAAACACTAAAACGTTGATAAACCCCGGTGTATTTACAAGGCCATTTTCAACAACCCAACCCACATCAATAACAAACATCTAAGTACCAGCAATACAACAAGATAGAAAATTGCACTTGTGAGCTTGTGTGTGTGCATGTGTGTAAAGTCCAGAGTCGCATGAATACAAGATCAGTCTCACCGGTATGCATTGTCCGATAGCAGAATCTTTTTTTTGTGTCCAACTGTTCAAAGTCCTCAAAGGTGAGCCATCCAAGCAAAAATAGTCCAAAAAATATACTCCACAGGGAGACAGCAACAACAGTTGCCATTGAGGAACAGCCAGGACAGTTTATCCACCACCACCAGTTCATGACTGAGCGTCAAAACTCGCGCTCGCTTTTCTCTTCCATTATACCGTCATCTCTTGCCTATATACAGGTGTAACAGAGCTTACTTCCGGGCTGCCTGCGTAGACTGACGTAATCAGTTACACAACATCTCGCGATAACCGATGTAGGGCTCAAACAAAGTAATACATAAGGGAAAAATAAAATCATATAGAGTTAATAAAGTGTTCTAACTTTTACAGAACAACCATACCTATAAACCCCATTATGTGGCCACGCTACATCTGTTTCTTTCATTTCTTCCTTCTCTTGGATTCACTATCATCACAGGTTCTGCATATGTGATCTTATTCTGAGTTCTTATCTGTTGTATTTCCCTTTCCTTTGTCATCACTTCACAGCCCCCATAAGCCACACTGTGATTTCCTCCACAGTTACAACATTTTAGCTGATCATGATTACATTTCCCATATTCATGGTCTTCTCCACACCTGGCACATCTCCTTCTACCTTTACATACCTTAGCTGTATGTCCAAATCTTTGGCAGTTGTAACACCTCATTGGCTTAGGGATATATTCTCTGATGTTATAATTCAAAATCCTAACGTCACTTTTTTGGGTAGCGATTCCTCTTCAAAATCAAGTACCACACACTCACTGTCTTTTCTCACTCCCTCACAAGTTATTTGTATCCGCCGAGCACCTTTCAGAATTCCTCCTTTTAGGTTTGATTTAATTTCCTCCATTGGAACTCCTACCGGAACTCCCCAAATCACTCCTTTACTCCACTTATTTTCTCTTTCAACACGACTTGTATTTATTACCTTGAATGGTCCTATTTCCTTCATTCTACCAGCCCTCTCCCTCTGTTCTTCATTTCTAAAAACAATCAGTAGATTTCCATCCCTCAAAACCTTAGCCATATGTACATCTCCAATCTGGTTTAACAAAATAGTTGTCAATTTCACTGGATTCATTGATGAAATTCCCTTTTCCTTGCTGAATCTCAATACCATTTTAAATTTCAAACTGTCTTGATCACTCTCTTCCACTCCTCTTTCAAAACTGCGACTACGCCTGGTTTTCTTTGCTCTAATCCCTTCAAAATTATTTTCTCTTTTCTCCCTCATTCTTCCGCTTCCTTGACTTGTTTCCATACTATCATCACTATTTACTATATCAGAATCCCCCCACTCTGGTCCATTCACAACACAGCTGTGCTTACCCGCTACCGCTTTCTTCTTTTCATTTGATTTTCCCATTCTTGTTAATTCTCCGCTTTTCCGACCTCCAGTTGATAAACATGCTTTCCTCCAAAATCATCTGTTAAATTTCCGTATTCTTTTAATTTGGAAGTTTTAACCATATAACTCTTGCCAACAGCTGCACACGTTGGATTTCAAACTTGCCGCAACAGGAGGTCCCTCTCGCAGCTACCTGGAAAAAGATTTATATGGTTAATTTGCCTATATGGCTCCAACAGGATGTCATGTGATTTACTTGCATGTAGCCAAAAACTGTGGTGAGCTATATTTGATAGTCCTATTAACACTGGTGAAGAAAGTTCTTGTATTGTTTGAGAATAAAATTACATATTTGATTGAAGTATTTTAAGTATTTCAAATACAAATTACAGTCTCTCAAAGTATTTAATTACAAATTTCATCTGATTATTTTTTGTCCAGCAAAAAACAAATGACAAAATAATCAAAACTAACCAAATACATATTTTCAATACATTTAATTAAAATACCGCCCATCTCTGCATAGGGTTAGAGTTAATCAACTTCAACATAAAATGTAAAACAGTTTAGTTTGGTTAGAGCATGCTTTAACATTGGAAACTCAAACAAAAATCAGTGTGCTTGAGAACCCATCTGACAGCTTGCTTGAACCAGTTGAAAAACCAGAGCTGGTTTTGAAATGGTCTTTTATATCTTTGCTGTGGTGCATCATGGGAGGTGGGAGAAACCAAACTAGAGGTTGAAGGGTATTTATTTATTTTAATTGAAAGGTTTTGCAATAGTGAAATATGTTGTTATCGAGTATATGTATTTTTTTAGTTAGAGCACTTACAAAAAACTTATAATACTAGATTTGTTTATTTGATTAACTTAATTTCTGGTTGCTTGCATGTCTGTCAGTGGTTGTGCCCAAGAGTATAAATGCACACTAACTGAACTTTCACAGCATTGTCAGTCTGTGATGGAAGTTGAAGAGTAAAGAATCTACTGACGGTTGGAATGATTGAGTGTGAGAAGTTATGTTATTTATTTTGTTATGTTACAACCTTATGTCATTAGAAATAATTTGTAAACTGCTTCAAATTTTAAGTGCCGTGTGTTAAAAGAAATCAAAATATAAGTATAAACTAAAATCTGTTCTATAGTATTTCATAGAATGTTCTATAGGATTACACACCTTCAATCATCTGATCATAGTAATGTGGTCACGTTTGTAATGATATTTGAAATGCGATAAAATGTAAGAGTTACCATACTTGTTAAAATCCCTTTGTGTACTGCTCTTCCAAACCATGCCTTTGCTAATGGGTTATGGAGATTTAGAATAGATGTACAACAAATATTTGTTGCAGCCCTAGTAGCATAAATGAGGGTGTTTTAGTCTATTAGCCGCTGGACTATGAAAATGTTTGACCATCCTTTAAGACTTTCTTTTCTCTTGCTACATTCAAATTTTGGAAAATGTATAGATTAAAAATGTTGAACATGTAACATGCTAGGTGGATGTGAAAATTACAAATGTTATAAGCAACAGACCTTGTAATTTTCTTGCCGGAACTTCTAGAGACCACATTAGACCCCATTAGTTAACTACATATATATACTTTTGAGACCTAATGTGGTTTTCTAGAAGTTCTGGCAAGAAACTTACAAGGTCTGTTGTAACATTTGTAATTTTCACATCCACCTAACCGTCCATTTACACTGTATTATGTACAATTTTGTCGGGAAAGGCAATGCATGTTTTATCTTATGCCTTTGGTTTCACAGACAAGGCTTAAAATAGTCCTAGACTAAATGCATGTTTGTACTGTTTTAACTGAAAGCTAATTGAACTGACATATCTTAAAATATTTTAGTGCCATTGTTTTGTCTCTAGATGTACACCAGAGGTGTTTTTATTTTTTAATTATTATTTCTAGTGAATGTTTATAAAATCTACTTATATTGTAATTGAACTAAAGCCTAATCCTGGCCATGGTGTTGCATTAGTTATAGCTGTTTAAGTGCTTATCTGTTATCACTGTGTTTCTCAACTGCAGTCCTCTGGAACAACATCCCAGAATGCACTTAAATAAGCACTGATGTGATATACTGATGTAACGGCTACCTTTAATGGTACCTTTAATCAGCTCACAGATGTCTTATCTACACACAACCATCATAATAATGTTAATCTAGACACTAATTTTCCTTTGATTTGTTTCTGTCAGTTCCTGATAATGCCAAGGGAACACTGTCTAGGAGAATAAACAGCTACCCAGATGAGGAGTCCTCTTTGAACTGAAGAGTAACCTGTGATCCATTGTGCATATTTGTGTCTTTACTTGGTCAACAGCATTATGGTGACTACCAGCATTCAACCAATTTCTGCAAAAAGCAGTAATGGAAGTGAAAGCACTTTAAACCGAGCACAGACGCATGTTCTACTACACTATCTGAAGGTAAGTTACAGCGTGCACTTAGCATTGTCTGTTTTCCAGATAACTTCACATGGATGTTTAAAAGCTAAATACTATTTTGTTTTTAAGTGTTTAAAGAGAACCAAGAGCATCCACTGAGTAATGTTCTGCAGTCCCAAAGCTGAATCCATTTTCTGCTTGTCTTCTACCAGAGGACACAGGCAGGGGAAAGGCGGGGGAAACAAGTTTGCTTGTCCCTGATGCCTGAAGATCTCATTCTTTCTGCAAGAAATAATTGTCGATTAGCAGTTATACAGCATTAGCACTAATGGTGAAGTCTCAGCCTGTTGTGTGAAGCCCTCCTTGTTTGGAGGCTTAACTTGTGAAGACTGAACCCTGGTTTCACAGAAAAGGCATAGGTCTAGTCACAGACTAAAACGCATGTTTGAGCTGTTTTAACTGAAAGCAACTTGCACTGACATACCTTAAAATGTCAGTGCCATTATTTTGTCTCAAGATGCACAACAGTAGCGTTTTTAAGGCACGGTTATAAAAGCTAATTAAATGTCCTAATTGAGCTAAGACCTAATCCCGGCTTAAGCTAAGCCCCATCTGTGAAACTAGGACTGAGGGTCTGCCAGCACATGTTCACTGAACAAGGCTGCAGATAAGGCAATTAATTTCATTGACTTATGTACTCTAATTTTTTTTTTTTTTTTTTTAAACATTGCTGTTTGACCTGCATTTCTCCTGTTTCACATGCAGGAAACCATGCAGTCCCGTCTCCCCCTCTTCCCTGTACGTCACCCACACCTTTCCTTTTTCTGTTTATGGCTGTCTGGCTATTACAAAGTTCCGATGCTGACTTTTCATTCCAGATGTAGCAACACTCCACTTCTCATGGGTGTGAATGAGACCAGGATTTTACCAGAGGACACTGTGATACCAAAAACTGGGAGGGGAGATGGAGCAGGTTTCCTTCTCAAATACTCAAAAATGTACTCTTGCACAATTTCCTTTTTTAGTTTCCTGTAGTTAACCTCGGCTTCAAAATGTACTATGTGTTCCAGGTGAGAGGTGCAGCTTCTTGATGATTTTCCTTATGTTGTCCTGTTCCTTGGTCTCACTTTTCACTTACAACTTCAGCACTCTTCTAGGTAAGCCTCCATAATTTTAGCTCTTCTACTCATTTGCTGTTTGAAATGTGGAGGGTTTTCTTTGGTGTATTTGTTGGATATGACAATCTTGCAATGCAGCCTCTGATCAACCAATGTTGGGTATACTGGTTGAGGAGCAGAACAGGGTAGAATCAGTCACCTGCAGGTGCATTTCCAAAACCACAAGCTCAGGCAAACAAGGGAGCAGAGGTGTATTTAGCAATGTGCATGCTAAGGTTTAGGGAAGGTTGCTCATTGGTGTTCATCTAATAAATCAATGTTAAGCTTTTTTTTTTTTTTTTTGTTTACAAAGGCTCTTCACCTTTCTGTTGTGCTTTTATATCATCAATCGTATATCAGTATTTTGAGAAGTTTCTTGTTAATGTGGATGTAAGGTCTTGTAATTTGTAAGTTTGTCTCTGTATTCTCTTGTGCTCATCTGCATTTTGCATTTATTCAACCTTGTAATGCTTCCATACGTTTACCTTTCCCCCTTATACTCCTTGTATTTATGCCGTTTTCCTGTCTGTTTTGCAGTCAATTTAAGTTGTATGGTGCTTCTCACAATTGTATCAAAGTGGCTTTATTTCCCTTTGTACTTGAGTACTTGTTTTGTTCATGCAACTCTTTTAGCCTTTGTGTTGCTTTGCATTTGCATCCCTTTTTTTTTCATGCCCCTTTTTTGTATTATGCCTTCATTGCCCTTTTATGCATATGACTGTCAATTTTTTTTTTTTTTGTATTTTATCCACAATTCTTTTTATATTCTCTCTTGCCTGGTATTCTCTTATGTATGAATTGTTCTAATAGTGTTCCCCCATTATGATTTGNATTATTTACAAATTGTTTCCCATTGTAGTGTTGCTTTTAACTTTTGTATTTATGATTTTCATTTAGTGACTTTACACTTTATGGCCCTTTTTCATTAGTCGTAAGCTTAAGAGCATCAAAAGGCACAACTTAGGGTTAGGGTTTTTTTTTTTTTGTGTAATTGCCTGATGCTGTTATTTCATTTAGCCTGTTTGAATTTCTCACCCTTGCTGGAATGGCCACTGTTTCATTGGATACTTCAGTAATTGAATAACTGAAATTACCTTCTGGAAATGTGAACTTTTAAGTGGTCAACCTTTTTAGCATTTTGCAATGTTTTTATTTACTGGTTGAGCAATATTCCCCAGAAGCTTTATGGTGGAGAATTTGGACATCCTTCAATGCAGCCTCAACCAATGCCAGGTCTACTACAATAGAAACAGAACAGGGTAGAGTCAGTCAACTGCAGGTGTGTATCCAAAACCACTCATGCTTATATATATATATATAATATATAGGGGCGCCCCGCACTCAGTGAGAATCAAGCAGCAGAGATGGTTGATCATTGGTGCCTTGCCCAGCATGTTTTAGTGTTTACATATGCTCTCTTCATTTCAACTGTGCTTGTTTGTGTCTGACTTTGAAGACAAACCAGTCTAGAATTGTTTTTGTTCTACTTGTTGCAATTTGCTAGTTAGGGTTAACCTGTCTGCATGATTTAGTTTTTGCTCATTTTAATTAAGCCTAGGCCTGTTTGTTGCTTTTTTGTTCCTTTTTTAATCTGCTGTTTTTTTTTTTTTTTTTTTT
>RJVU01019149.1:10656-29613 GCA_003731715.1 Anabarilius grahami
ATAAGTAATCTGAGAGAAAAAACAAAAAAACAAAAATCGCAATTAGACTTTTGTCCCCAAATGTGCCGCACTATTTGAAATGTTATTTTTATTTAAAATGTTTTTGAGCAGTAGGGTCACCTTAGACCAGCGGCTCTCCTGGCTGAGCAGGTCTGCATAGAAGTACGCCATCTTCCAGTGCCTCTTAAAGGTGAAACACCACATCAACTCCCAGTAGCACATGTGATGAAACTGTTTCCAGACCTGCTGGGCCTTACAGCCGTCCTCGAACAGAGCCACCGCCTGGACAAGCAGGGGTACAATAATGTTAAACAGTGAACAATACGGCCTATTTAAAATATTAGTCAAAATTTCTTACAAAACATTCGTTTTGTAAGACCATTTTCCACCTCTCTCTGACCCTTGTTTTTCAAAGTCATAGTTAAACCAGTCTGAAGTCTTTAAATATATTATGGCTTTATCTTGATTTTGTTTTCTTTTGTTCTCTCGTTTCTTACCTCATCAATGTTGCCCTTTATTTCTTCCGTCCGACCTGCAAAGAAAAGGAAAATCGCTCCCTGGAGAGATGATCAGAACATGAGCTTCAAAAACACCCAATGTGAAGAAAAACATTTTTCAGCTAGTATATGAATGAACTCACAGAGTGTGGACATGAACTAAATTCCACAAAAGTCCAATTTTCATTTTAGAGGGTCTTTAAAGTAAACTTATTAGAATTAAACCAAATCATCTTCATGAGCATGTGAACATGGCCCTGAAAATCCTAATAAATTCATTTAGAAATGAAGTAGAGAGAAAGACAGAAGCAGAACATACTCTTGGGTATCGCAGGCGAAATGGCTTCAGAAGTCTCTCCGCCTCTTCCACCTCTGCCTCGCCAGTACCTACGCAAAACATCACTTTATTAATAACTATAAAAATATCAAAGAATTCTATCATTTCAATACACTAACATTCAAAAGTTTGGGGTCATTGAGATTTAAGTTTTTAAAGGAGTCTCCTCTGCTCAAAAAGGCTGCATTTATTTGAGCAAAAATACAGCAAAAATAGAAATATTGTGAAATATTATTACAACTTAAAAGAACGGTTTTCTATTTGAATATATGTTAAAATGTAATTTATTCCTGTGATCAAAGCCGAATTTTCAGCATCATTACTCCAGTCTTCAGTTTCACATGATCCTTCAGAAATCATTCTAATATGATGATTTGCTGCTGAAGAAACATTTCTGATTATTATCAATGTTGAAAACAGTTGTGTTAACATAAATGTCTTTACGGTCACTTTTGATCAATTTAAAGCATCATTGTTGAATAAAATTATTAATTTCTTTAATTAAACTTTTGAATGGTAAATAAACTCATAAATAAAAGTCAAATGTATGATAAAATATTTACATGTATAAATGTATATATATGGGCCATTCTACAGAATTGGTTCAAAGAAAAAAAAAAAAACGTCTTGCAAAATTTGTATGTATGCAAATTGTATTATATCCAAAGTACACATTTCTAGTAATTGTACAGTTAATTCTCATATTGTATTTTCAGATAGTTTTGGAATATTTTTCGTCTCCCCAAATTTGTCACTACCGAAACACAATAACAAATAATTTCATAAGAAAGGTTACATTGACCTATTAAGATTTTGTTTGCGTCTACCTTGTAAATATATTTTTGCTATTTAAAAAAAAATATACATTGAACCAAACACTATAATAACATCTTAGTTGATCATTCAATATACTTTATTTTTGACAAAACATCCCATGTTTCAGCCGTGACTGCACATTTTCGACAGTAATAACTCGCATACTANTTTCAAGTGTAATTTATGAGATTTGTTGTATTTTGAATCCAATCTTTCTTTGTAAAAGGCATAAAGTTTATTATACTGATTTCAAAGTTTTTGAATATACATTGAACCAAACACTATAATAACATCTTAGTTGATCATTCAATATACTTTATTTTTGACAAAACATCCCATGTTTCAGCCGTGACTGCACATTTTCGACAGTAATAACTCGCATACTAAATTTTCGAATTTTAACTCGCATACTAAAACACTACTAAAACACTAAAATACTAATGATTTGCATAACTGTACTATAATTTTGTTTATTTCCCCCAAATAAATGATAATCTGTTCCCTTATGTCACTACCAAAACAATGATTTAATTTCGGTCATGACTGTTTCGATAGTGACAATTTTAGATACTTTTGAGCCTAGCTCAAAGATGATAATCAGCACATGGTTAGCTAGCACAGTTGTACACATACAAAAACTACATTTTATGGAATAACACCCAAAAAAGTTTGCTTAATTGCAGAAAAAAAAACTGTGTTTGGTAGT
Source organism: Anabarilius grahami (assembly GCA_003731715.1). Classification (NCBI taxonomy): domain Eukaryota; kingdom Metazoa; phylum Chordata; class Actinopteri; order Cypriniformes; family Xenocyprididae; genus Anabarilius; species Anabarilius grahami. The sequence goes on from RJVU01019149.1 coordinate 13,013, forward strand.
GACATTCCTTGAAGTTACACAGATTTTCAGACTTTTGAACACATTTACCTCAAAATGATGGTCCTATCTACTATGAAAGAGAGGTTATGAGAGGGAGGGACACAGGAATATTTCCTGATCAAAAATGTAGGGGTGTGGTTAAAATCAGTCTCAGCCAATGGACTAAAACATACACTGTTTCAGTAGTGGCATGAAAATGCGGAATACACTGTATTACGTAAAGTTTCATGATTTAAAAATAAAATATAAAATAAATATTTTTTAAACTTCACTTTAAAAAAAATAAATAATCAAAAATATATTTTTAAAAATAACAATGGAAAAAATAGCAAAAACAAATATGCATCATTCATTTAAATATTAATATAAATATTGACAAATTAAAACAATGGCATGTTGCATTCAAGTATTTAACTTAATTTTTCCAAGTAATTACTCAAGTAAAAAGTAAGATTTTTTTCTTAATATTGCTATCTGATCAGTATCAACAACAGGATTAAAGTATGNCTGATATTTTAAATATTATTGTGGGATTTAATAGATAATAGAAGGATCTTAGTAAACATCTATAATTTGAATACTTAAATGCTTTTTAAATGTATTTTTTTGGTTGTGGGACAGCAGTTTGCACCATTTCTGTAGAATGGCCCTTATACACACTTTACTTGAATATACATCTACATATTTCAATTTTATTCTATCTATTTATATATCCATCTATCTATAAATTCAATTACATACTAAATTATTTAAATGTCAACAGAAAAACTATTCCAAACAGTAATAAACTATCGCTTAAAGTTGCACAGTTAACTAAAGAAACATTAATGCTGTAAGATGTCTGATTTATGTGGGTATCAAATGCATAATTTAATCACAAATACATGCTACCTAAAATAAAGGAGAGGAAGGTGTAGAAACAGAGCAGGAGGAGGGCGCACAGCATAGAGCGCAGGGTGTGAGAGGTGGCACCGGTGTACAGCTGAGAGATGCCAAATTCCTACACACACACACACAAAAAAAGAAACAAATAAATACATGAACATTCGCACTGGCATGTCTCTGCAAAAATTAGAATATAAGAGTGTAATTTTTACTTAAATTTAAAGACATCTGAAGTGAAATTTCAAAACCTTATCTCCAGAAAAGCCTGCAAACTCCAGCAGCTTGAGTATCCGGGCAGGAAACAGTGAAAGAGTCTGTGTGAGAGTGAAGAATAGCAACACAGTTGAGAGTCTGGAGTTTATTCGTAGGAACAGAGATGCAATATCACAGATAAACATACTAAGTTGAAAGCCCCGATCCCAAAAGAGACTCCGCCCTCTAAGTGCTTGTGGCTTGGTCCTTTGAAAGCTGTATCTGACTGGATGAAGGCGTGCAGCTCCCTGCATGAGAATCATGATGTCAGACACAGCAGACAGATTCGATGAACAGTTCAATTCAAGGGTATGATGTTGGAATCAAAGATGGGTTGTTTCTATTGGGTTAAAGGGATAGTTCACCCAAAAATGAAAATTCTGTCATCATTTATTCACCCTCAAGTTGTTCCAAACCTGTATGAATGTTGAACACAAAAGAAGATATTTTAAAGAATATGGGTAACCAAACAATTGATGCACCCCATTGACTTCCATAGTATGGAAAATATAGGTTTCATACAAGTTTGGAACAACTTGAGGGTGAGTAAATGATGACAGAATTTTCATTTTTGGGTGAACTATCCCTTTAAAAGGTACATGTGTCTGGATGGCACCAATTTTTCTCATTTACGCACAATAAAAAGACAGATTTCTTTCACTTACTTGCTAAAGACTTACTTGTATATGAGGTAACTGTTCCGTACTTTGATTCCTCCTTTAATAAAACTCACCATATTCTCATCCTGTCAACAAACAAAGAGAGAATGAGAAATCAGGTGCAAATTTGAGCTCTGCACTCTCAGGAAAAAAAGTTTTGATGGTGTTCTAAATAGAACCCCAGAGTTCTGACTCAATTTTTAAGAACTCTTTATGCCAAAAAGTGTCTATTTAGGAAGAAATGTCTTAAATGATTGAATAATAGAGTGGTGCAGGGATGACGTATTTCTGTAGGCCAAAGCCAGGAAACAAGTTTTTTTGTTTTTTTGGGGGGTTAAAAGCATGAAATAATGTCTGTGGTGAACATAAGCTCAAGATATTTTCATGTTTTATTCTACGACATAAAACGCACCAGTAATACACTCCTCATGATTTTTTAAAAAGCTTTTACATGTATTGAAAAAGGCCATTGCTAACTAATGGCAAAATGTGACTAGAGAGGTTGTCGGGGACATTAAGGTATGTTTACGAGGTTCTATATATGAAGCGTCTGAAAGAACCCTTTAATAGGGGTGTGACGAGACAGGATTTTACAGTCTTTTGAAGAAATCCTTAATGACAAAATACATGACTAGAAAAATAGTCTACTGGTGCATTTGAAATAACTAATCATCTTGGCTTCTCTCCTGTATGATTTCATGAGTCTCTTCAGACCAGAACTGTACATGATTTATGAGCTTCTACAACTTTTGAACTCCTTTCCACAAATTGATCATAGAAATAAAAACAGTATAAATAAAAATTAATAACAGTTTTCTCTTAACCATAATCAAAGTACTCTCAATATTCAAATATGCAAATATTCTCAATATGCAAATAGAGACCAAATTTTTCTTCAAGCATGACACAGAGTTAAGAGATGGTTACAACTACACAGCCCAGCCTAAGATAGCTTTCATATTGGGAGATATTTGCATGCATCAGGGAGCCGCTTTCAAAATGTGGGGTGTTGAAATAGTGTTTAAATGTGCGTTTGCGGTTTACTTTCGCTTTCGATTTTGTGATCTTGCGTACTCTATGAATAGGTAGCGGCGGTGCAGAGCGCACATTCTACAAGATAAAAGACATCTTGTCAGATGCTTTTAGGCTCTGTTGTGCAACAAATCCTCCGCCATGGTCTTGTCCGTCATCTCGTCACGTTGTAACAGTTGAACCAACTGATATGCTTTTCATCCTAGCCAATAGAGGGCGAAAGAGAGTTTTTCCCTAAAGATGTGCCCTATATTAAGGCAAAGAAGGAGTTATTAGTGTGTGTGTTAGCAGAAGCAGGGAGCTAGGTTTAGCTCTTGTCTTGCCATGTCTGCAAAATGCCCTATTTTGAGGAACAAGACTGTTCATTACATTCAATAGGGTTCTCTGGGTGCATGAGAGAAGATATTCCATAAAGGGATTTACTGTATAACCTGACAGTTTGGATTGCCTTTAATGCTGGGATTTATGCTCTCTTTGGACTATTGTGGAATTTGAATACAGAGACTACAAAGCAAGGTCCCAAGGTTTGGGACACTGACCTTTCAAAGGGAAAGAGACTAAGAGACTGTTGTGGGGTATATGTAAAATATGATGTATGCCACATGTTTTTCTGTTTAAGAATTTGTTGTTTTCATTTCTTTAATTTGATGTTTCTTCTTAATTATGCTAAGAATATAACTTGTTTGGTTACCCTCTCTCATTGTATCTGTCTCCTTACTGAATACATTGGTAAGCGTTACAACGTGATCAGTGAACTCTGATTCCTGCTGCAATACATATGACTCTGCAGCTCGTGTTTGATGAGCTGGATGAGATTGAAGTGGCCGTTAACCAACTGAATTAAATGTTTGTTTTTTCATAAAAAGCACAACGACAGTGCATGTTCTATCCACCCTCACACTCTGTCATGGCAATATCGCGAGACAGCTTTTCAACTCAACAAGAAATCTCGTCACATTTTAATCTCGTGGCGTGAGATCTCGTCACACCCCTACCCTTTAAGGATCTATATAGAAACATTTCTTCAAAAAGTGTGGAGTAGGATGGAGTGAAAATGGGTTAAAAAGACATTGAGCATGTTTACATGCACACCAATACACTGATAACTAGCAAAAATCAATTTATTGAAATAACCAGATTTATCAGTTTACATGCAAATCAATAACCTGACAATGCGAGTAAACCATGTTTACAAGACTGTATTAAAAACAGGTTATTCCACAATGGTGGCGTCAAAACGTAAGCATCCATGTATTTCATTCAGAGTATTCTATGTATTATGTGAGTTGTGGCATTAAATAAAGCATTAAAGGGATTGTTCACCCAAACATGAAAATTATCCCATGATTTACTCAACCTCAAGCAATCCTAGGTGTAAATGACTATCTTCTTTCAGACGAACACAATCGGAGAAATATTTAAAATATCCTTAGTCCTCTAAGGTTTATAATGGTTGTGAATGGAGGGCGAGATTTTAAAGCCCCCAAAAAATGCATCCATCCATCATAACTATAATCCATACGGCTCCAGGGGGTTAAAAAAGGCCTTCTGAAGAGAAGCGATGGGTTTTTTTAAGAAAAATATCCATATTTAAAACTTTTTAACTATAATATCTAGCTTCTGACGCACTGATGAACACGGAGGCGCAGAGGATAGAGCAAAACAAATCGAAATAGAAGTCTAAAACGAGAAATTTTAAAGAGAAATGTCAGAGGATTTCGATATAAGAGAAGAGGAGGTTGAGTTTGTTGCCCAGCTCTATTTGTTTGAACCACAAGAAGCGTCTAAACTTACGATACTCCTACATCCTGTGTTATACATCGCGTCAGAAGTTACTCTTGTGGCACAAGTCGACATGTGCAGTATTCGTACGGTTGTTATTTTAGTTTATAAAGTTTTAAATATGGATATTTTTCTTACAAAAACACATCGCCTGGCTTCAGAAGGCATTTTATTAACCCCCTGGAGCCGTGTGGATTACCTTTATGATGGGTTTTAAATATATCTCTGATTGTGTTCGTCTGAAAGAAGATAGTCATATACACCTACGATTGCTTGAGGGTGAGTAAATCATGGGATAATTTTACTTTTTGGGTGAACTAACCCTTTAAAAACCTCAGAGTATTTCAAAATGTCAGCAGGAAACCTGAACAGACTCATTCTCCTCTCATATTTGAACTTGCCCTTTGGCTGTACGAGATGATATCACATGTTTTATATTTCTTGGGTCAAGAAAAGTTCTGATTTTGCAATATATTTCTCCTCCCCTACTGCAAAACACTCGCTGTGGCTGGATGACCTTAAATCTGCTGTACAAGGATGCTTTCCTATCACACATGTGCACTTCAACAAGCCGACAGAACGCAGGTTAAAGTGTTTACATGCCTGGCAAATTATACACACAGTTTAAACAAAACACCTGAGATTGTCTGTCTGTGAGTGATTGTGTTAGAGACCGTTGTCTTGAAATTTGTCAAACCTGTAAGAAAGTGAGAGCGGCTCTGTGTAGTAAACACTCAGCGTAACACACTTCAGCATGGAGCTGCTCTGTAACACATCAAATAGAAATGATTCGAAGCTTGTTTGTAAAACACTTCATCATAAAATGGTTATGCAATGCTAACTGTCAGTTTCCAGTCTAAACACTAGCTTCTAGCTTTAGCCACATAATATGTTTGATTAAGTTTTATTTCTCTCATAATAGCAATGTTGAGATAGACATTTCTGGGAAGAGAAAAAAGGCACCTTCTGAGAGGTCATCATCATTTGCTCCTCGGCTCCTCAGACCACCAGACTTCTTACGGAACCTAAGAGAGAACAGCAAGAAATTAGTGTTCAATCACAATTAATGACGATTAATCGCATCCAACATAAAAGTTTGTGTTTACATAATATATGTGTGTGTACTGTGTATATTTATTTTATATATATATATATATATATACAGTGGGTACGGAAAGTATTCAGACCCCCTTAAATTTTTCACTCTTTGTTATATTGCAGCCATTTGCTAAAATCATTTAAGTTCATTTTTTTTCCTCATTAATGTACACACAGCACCCCATATTGACAGAAAAACACAGAATTGTTGACATTTTTGCAGATTTATTAAAAAAGAAAAACTGAAATATCACATGGTCCTAAGTATTCAGACCCTTTGCTGTGACACTCATATATTTAACTCAGGTGCTGTCCATTTCTTCTGATCATCCTTGAGATGGTTCTACACCTTCATTTGAGTCCAGCTGTGTTTGATTATACTGATTGGACTTGATTAGGAAAGCCACACACCTGTCTATATAAGACCTTACAGCTCACAGTGCATGTCAGAGCAAATGAGAATCATGAGGTCAAAGGAACTGCCTGAAGAGCTCAGAGACAGAATTGTGGCAAGGCACAGATCTGGCCAAGGTTACAAAAAAATTTCTGCTGCACTTAAGGTTCCTAAGAGCACAGTGGCCTCCATAATCCTTAAATGGAAGACGTTTGGGACGACCAGAACCCTTCCTAGAGCTGGCCGTCCGGCCAAACTGAGCTATCGGGGGAGAAGAGCCTTGGTGAGAGAGGTAAAGAAGAACCCAAAGATCACTGTGGCTGAGCTCCAGAGATGCAGTCGGGAGATGGGAGAAAGTTGTAGAAAGTCAACCATCACTGCAGCCCTCCACCAGTCGGGGCTTTATGGCAGAGTGGCCCGACGGAAGCCTCTCCTCAGTGCAAGACACATGAAAGCCCGCATGGAGTTTGCTAAAAAACACCTGAAGGACTCCAAGATGGTGAGAAATAAGATTCTCTGGTCTGATGAGACCAAGATAGAACTTTTTGGCCTTAATTCTAAGCGGTATGTGTGGAGAAAACCAGGCACTGCTCATCACCTGTCCAATACAGTCCCAACAGTGAAGCATGGTGGTGGCAGCATCATGCTGTGGGGGTGTTTTTCAGCTGCAGGGACAGGACGACTGGTTGCAATCGAGGGAAAGATGAATGCGGCCAAGTACAGGGATATCCTGGACGAAAACCTTCTCCAGAGTGCTCAGGACCTCAGACTGGGCCGAAGGTTTACCTTCCAACAAGACAATGACCCTAAGCACACAGCTAAAATAACGAAGGAGTGGCTTCACAACAACTCCGTGACTGTTCTTGAATGGCCCAGCCAGAGCCCTGACTTAAACCCAATTGAGCATCTCTGGAGAGACCTAAAAATGGCTGTCCACCAACGTTTACCATCCAACCTGACAGAACTGGAGAGGATCTGCAAGGAGGAATGGCAGAGGATCCCCAAATCCAGGTGTGAAAAACTTGTTGCATCTTTCCCAAAAAGACTCATGGCTGTATTAGATCAAAAGGGTGCTTCTACTAAATACTGAGCAAAGGGTCTGAATACTTAGGACCATGTGATATTTCTGTTTTTCTTTTTTAATAAATCTGCAAAAATGTCAACAATTCTGTGTTTTTCTGTCAATATGGGGTGCTGTGTGTACATTAATGAGGGAAAAAAATGAACTTAAATGATTTTAGCAAACGGCTGCAATATAACAAAGAGGGAAAAATTTAAGGGGGTCTGAATACTTTCCGTACCCACTGTATGTATATGTATATGTATATATATATATATATATATATTATATATTCACACACACTTTTATTTTGGATGCGATTTATCGCAATTTATTGTTTGACAGCACGTTATAAGTGAACAAACACACAATGTCTAACACACTTGACCTGACTAAGATCAGCCAAACGCACTTTCTTATGGAAGATGAGGGGGAAAATAAACTCAAAAATAAAAATGTTAATACAGGCACTGCCATTCAAAAGATTTTTTTAAAGAAATTAATACTTTTATTCAGCAAGGGTGCATTAAATTGATCAAAAATGACAGTAAAGACATAAATACTTATGAACTCAAAAAAATATAAGTATCAATGTTTCCACAAAAATATGAAGCAGCACAACGGTTTTTAACATTGATAATAATAAGAAATGTTTCTTGAGCTGCAAATCAGCATATTAGAATGATTTCTGAAGGATCATATGACACTGAAGACTAAATTACATTTTAAAATAGTAAATTTTTTTCAAATTTGTTTTTTAAAATTGTAATATTTCGCAATATTACCGTTTTTACTTTCAAAAGAATTACAAAACCCCAAACTTTTTAGTAGTTTTGTATCTTTTCAATTTGACATATGCATTATATTTAAAAATTAAATTTTATTTGATAAATGTTGAAGTTAAATTTAACTAAAATAGTAATTTATGCTTTTAACCTGTTAAAATGCATTAAAAAATTTTTAAAAAAAAAGGTATACTCAAATTGCTTAATTTGTTTGCCAACTGACTTAAAACACGCTACTGGACACTGGATATGCATCTTTAAAGGGATAGTTCACCCAAAAATGAAAATTTGATGTTTATCTGCTTAACCCCAGGGCATCCAAGATGTAGGTGACTTTGTTTCTTCAGTAGAACAGAAATTATGATTTTTAACTTCAACAGTTGCAGTCTGTCAGTCATATAATGCAATTCAATGGGAACTTCGTCTATAAGAGTAAAAAAAAAAAACATGCACAGACAAATCCAAATTAAACTCTGTGGCTCGTGACGACACATTGATGTCCTAAGACACGAAACGATCGGTTTGTGCGAGAAACCGAACAGTATTTATATAATTTTTTACCTCTAAAACACCACTATGTCCAACTGCCCTGCGCATTCGGTTTGTGAGGTCAGAAAACGCGTTCTGGCGAGACATCACTTCCGTTGTCAGAGCGTGATCAGACCTCACTAACCGGATGCTGAACACAGTTAGACATAGTGGTGTATTAGAGGTAAAAAATGATATAAATACGGTTCGGTTTCTCACACAAACCGATTGTTTAGTGTCTTAGGATATCAATGTGTCGTCACGAGCCACAGGGTTTAATTTGGATTTGCCTGCGCATGTTTTTTTTTTACTCTTATAGATGAAGTTCCCATTGCCATGCATTATACGACTGACAGACTGCAACGGTTGGAGTTAAAAATCATCATTTTTGGGTGAACTATCCCTTTAACTACATATTTCATATCAGTTATATAATTTAAAATGTGTCCATTTATTTGTCAATTTGTAGACAGATTTATGTATTCACACTTCATCAATGTCTTTTTATGTGTCTCTCCTACTGTTTTAATCTGAGCAATGAACACATATACTTCAGTACAAACTAACGTCACTCTCTCAGTAGGATGTTTGGAGAGGTTTAGGAGGAGATCACAGAGTAGGATCTCCCTTGTGACTCACTCCTTCTTAAGCAAACCGAAAGTGAGCTGATGTGTGACCGTTGCTACACCCACATACGCTCGTCTGGATTAGTGCTGCATGGTTACATGGGACATATAGGCCTGTGCATCTCTTCTACTCCATTTAATGTATGTTATGTCAGGCCAATAAAAGTCCCCATTAGACGAGACCAGCTGTTTGTCATTTAAAGTCACATCATTACATCTTTATGCAAATACAAGCAAATGTCAGCTAGGTCAGCTGACATGGAAATAACCCCATTTGCCTAAAAATGAAAGGACAGAGGAAAAGTCTCTCCGTGACAGAAACAAATGCATTGTTTTGGTTCTCTTTCTACCTCTGGCACACCTCCTGAGCACTCTTCATCGTGTTCCCAGCATGCACTATGTCGTCGTGTTGGAAGGTCATCATGGCCTGCATCTCTAATACTGTGGCATAGATCAGAGCGTGATACATGCTCTCTTTAGACCTGGAATACAACACAACACATACTTTTACACTCACACTTTACAGCAGGATACTAGTTTAGAGAGGAGTTTAGGGAAGGTTAATGCCTTAAACTCTTAAACGCTCTTAAACAAAAATACTAGCTACATAATCTCGATTTCACATGATGGTTAACATGGTTAGCGTGATGCAAGTTTCACATCAAGAATGATAGCCTAACTGTAAAGATAACTATATTTGCATGCACACCAATGGATGAATATAGTTCTGTTTATTATAAGCGCGTGCTGGAGTTTTGTTGTCTGCAGCTTTAAAAGCTTGAGCTCTTCAAAGTTGTAATTGGCTGTTTTTATCGTTCATCATCTGGAAAATCGCTTTGAAAGTGATTCAAGCTATATCGTTTGTCTGTGTCGTTATCGTTATAGTTGTGGTGTGGTCTTCTCATAAAATAAGAATAATTATTAAAAACGTATCCGTTCGTTATTGTGCTTGGTGTGAACGGGCCGTAAATCTGGCTTATGATTTTGTTAAAAGTGAAATGTGTAATATCTGCGACGGGTTGATTTTTATGGTATGATAACGGTCTCCGAAAATATCACAGTTTCACAGTATACAGTATTAAACAATCAATCAATCAATCAATAATCCAAAATATGTCTAATCAATTACATTTAATAATAGATTATGGATTAGATTAACAACTAATTTGTATCATCATAATTTATTATTTTTTTAATACAGACCTATGCAATGTATTTTATTCAGAAAACTAAATTAAATTAATATAATACAAATATATTAACAAAAATGGTGGTAATCAAATGAATGCATAAAACTAACAATTTATTTCATGTTTTAAAATATAATTAAATGAAAATTTAACAACTTTTATCGTTTTTATTTATTTTTTGTTTTGGCAAAGTGCTGAACAACAGAGATTTAAAACATGGACAAAAAAAATGATGTTCCTTAAATAATGTTTAAATAAATTGTATTATTATTATTATTAAGAAATACATTCTATTGTACAATAGTAATATATTTCTGTCATAATTTCTTCAAGTTAAACCGAACTTTTATTTTGACGGGTTGTAGTGAAGACCTTTGAGTTTCAGAGTGTATTTGACAATGATTTGATAATTTCTCAAATAAAATGATGAAATGTTCATTAAGCGTTCTTTCAGAGCAGCTCTGGATATGTTCATGTGTTCACGTCCTCATATTGTGAGACGGCAGATGCTGAAAACACCTGAGAGTCACGAGTACTTGAGTATGCAGTAGCCGAAACGGCACAGCTCATTCACACAGAAGTGGAAAGAAGTTGCTAACGCGCAGGTGAGATTCTCCGTCTGATTTTTTATTTTTCTTCAATTACCGTAGATAAGCAATTGTGCACAATATGATAATCGTACGTGTTCATACAGTGATATATTTTCATATCGGTATACAGTTACAACCCATGTGACACTAGCGTCACCAAATGGAATTTAAGAAGTAATGTCCGTTTTTAAATAGGGCTGCACGATTTAACGCGATTCATTTGCACGCGATTTGGCAAAGACTGCGATTATTTAATGCGCAGCTTGTCAGAGCTGTACGGCTCTGTGATCAGTAGTAAATTCTTCTCCATCTGAAAGCCAGAGGGCGCTCTTGCACAGAAACTCTAAATATGCCCTGCCGTAGAAGTAGATAACCACACCATATTGCTGTAGTTGAATAAACAGAAGACTGAAATGCTTTGATTAATTAAACATGACTAATAAACACACGACTGCCTTATTCTGTGTAAGAAGCCACATCATCTCACAGAATGATGCTCAACTGTCGTTATGAAGTGAGTTTGGAGTAAAAACGTTATTAAATGTTGTCTTTTATTGGACAAGATGTTAATAAATGCTTCTCATGTCTGGAAAGATGTTTGTTTTTCAAATTTTCACACTTACATTATAAGCGACTCAAACTCGCAGTGCTTTCAGATGGATTAGCATTTAGAGCCATACTTCATTGACAAGCTGCGTTCCATAATCGCACTAAGAATCGCGTTTAAGTTCAATGTTATTTTTCGTATCGTGCGATAAATCGTGCATCCCTATATTTCAACTGATTTCACCAGTAACTTCCCCAGTCTGTCATTGGTCGATGTACAGATAAACCCCACCCCCACCCCCCNCCCCCGAGTTGTTGCCATGCCACAGTTTTCAAACAAACAGAGCAAGGTTGATAGTTTTTCATGGAAATTAACCTATGAATGGCTCTCTGTACATTAATGTGGGATTGGAGAAAGCATTTTAGCAATCAATCAAAAAACACAGACCAACCAGCCAGTCTTAGCATACTAATAAAAAAAAAAAAATGTTTTTATAGCCTGAAACCAAGCATTATGTACTTCCTGTGGGGCCTGTTTTATAAAAAAGGAGGGTTGGAGCCACTTAAGCATGTAATTTCCTTCCCAGTGTTAGCTTAGTCAGTCTTTTGGCTATATATTAATGAGTCTGTGTGCGGGACTATTGTCAAGCGTGAGGGTGTGTGATCTTTAGGTAAACATCCTGGAGAAGGGAGGGTGCCTGACGCAATTCTCTATCACAACTGGAATAAAGCATGCTATCATTGGATGACATCTTAGAATTAAAGAAGTACTTCACAGGGGAGCTCATTTCAAGCAGCAAAAGACAAAATTTGCTGGTGCATCTGACAAAAAAAAAAAGAAAGCACATTGCAACATGGGCTTGGTAGGTACCACACCTTTACTAAACACCTCACCTGCTCTTAAAAATACAGATACTAGAGGGCTGGAGAAATGGGGGAAGAGAAAGACAATAAGACTTTTCTCACCGTGGCCGTAGTTTATCCAAACTCTCATTAAAGTGGTTGTTGAGGAACAGATCCAAGGCCTCCATGCATTCATCAAGACAGGCCTGTAGGGAAATCTGTCTGGAGCTGAAGATACACACACACACACACACACACACACACGCACAATGAGTACAAGCCATAGACTTCAACTGCTTTTCTATAAAGCTGATTCTAATGACTACAGATTAGTAGTCAATATGGTTATTTTAATGACCAATATGACGAATTACCAACATGAGGAATTTATGATATTATATAGTTTAATGATAGCAAAGAAACATGCAAACAATGTCTGATATTTAACACAATATTTATTAAAGATGTACACAAAAATATTTAAAAATAATAAGATAAGATCAATTATCAATAGAGAAATCCTTAAAAATAAGCAATATCTCACTCGTAGCTGTGCGATATGGCTGTATATCAGCATGGCTGTGTTTCGGCCGTAGGTAATCACAGTGTGCTGATATACAGCCATATCGCACGGCTACGAGTGTGATATTGCATTTATACAACAGTTCTTCAATATCTTTGTCCTTTTAACATTTAAGACATTCCCATGACAGCGCTAGTCAATGCATTTGTCAGTTGTGTCTTGTAAGATATTTAAAGTAAAAACAACGTCCTTGTTTCCTTTTTTCAGTCCATTTCAATATAAAAGTCTTTGCGACTGTCTGACTCACTCATAAAGACAGTCTTTGCCGCCTTCTCATGGCATATTAATGTAACTTTCACTGAAGTCGAAATCACTATTGGACTCTCTCAATACCAAAAAATATGGCATGTTATTTATATACACTATTATATTACTATTTTTAATGTTTTCGAAGAAGTCTCTTCTACTCATCAAGCCTGCATTTATTTGATCAAAAATACAGAAAAAAACACTAATATTGTGAAATATTATTACAATTTAAAATAATGATTTTCTATTATAATATACTTTAAAATATAATTTATGTCTGTGATGCAAAGCTGAATTTTCAGCATCATTAAATCGAGTCTCCAATGACACATGATCCTTCAGAAATCATTGTAATATGCTGATTTATTACAAATGTTGTGCTGCTTAATATTTTTTTTATAATGTGATACTTTTTTTTCAGGATTCTTTGATAAATAAAAAGTTAAAAAAGAGCAGCATTTATTTAAATTAAATCTTTTGTAACAATATACACTACCGTTCAAAAGTTTGAGGTCAGTATTTTATTTTTTTTTATTTTTTTTGGGAAGAAATTAATACTTTTTTTCAGCAAGGATGTGTTAAATTGATAAAAAGTGATAGTAAAGATTTATATTGTTAGAAAATATTTCTATTTTGAATAAATGCTGTTCTTTTTGACTATTTATTCATCAATGAATCCTGAAAAAAGTATCACAGTTTCCAAAAAATATTAAGCAACACAACTGTTTCCAACATTGATAATAACCGAGTATGACATCATCATATTAGAATGATTTCTGAAGGATCATGTGACACTGAAGACTGGAGTAATGGCTGATAAAAATTCAGCTTTGCATCACAGAAAAAAATTATATTTTAAAGTATATTAAAATAGAAAACCATTATTTTAAATTGTAATAATATTAATGTTTTTTTTCTGAATTTTAAATGCAGGCTTGATGAGCATAAGAGACTTCTTTCAAAAACATTAAAAATAGTAACGTTTCCAAACTTTTGCCCGATAGTGTATATATTGCCATTATTACGTAATCAAAATGAAAATTATTATTGCTGGTCTTCAATGATAATGTCAAGTTACTCTAATGTATTTGCACCAAAAAATGATAAGGATTTATGCTGATATCGTCCAAAACCACACTTTGCCAGGGGTGTTTCCAAACTTTTGGACGGCAGTGTATATACATACAGTATACAAATTTTTATGAATAATTTTCCAGATGGTGAACGTACTGAAATTTCCCAGAGTGAAGCTTCCAAAGATAAGTAAACCCATTTGGTGAAATGACATTCATTACTAAACACTAAGACAACTCAGACCTGTCAACAGCGGCCTTTATAAATTATGAACGCTACCTGATGCAGAGTTCTTCAGCACCTGACCACTGAAGATATATTTAGCAGGACTAATTAATGTCAACCGGTTGATCCTGTTTTCAAAAGCTAATCAAGATTAAAGAGCAGATATAAATTCATAGAAATGCACTAGTGAGAAATATGGGTCTCCAGCGCCCGTTGCTTATGAAATGTATAAACCAATTAGCATGCATTTGCTTAAATCCACCTGCATCCTGTTAGAGATGCAAAAACATGGTGTAAAGCAATTGCATGACTTTACAAGTCATTTAAAGGTTTCTGTAACCTTTAACTCTGTCTAAGCCACAATGACTCATGTACAAACACACACATGCACAGCAGAATATGGCTCACACACACTGTCACTAGTCAAGGTGTTTGATGTTTGCTCTGAGCACACATGCTGGGCTTGGACAGCCAGCGCCTTTGGATAAGAACACTGCACTGTGAACGAGTTTACTTTAACATTCTTGTGTGTAAATCCACCAGTGAACCTTTCTTAAGCACTATTTTCAGGGATAGTATTGCTGAGAACATGAGCTGAGCTCAAATTCTATTGCAAAACGAGGAAGGAAGAGATGTGAAAATTTGACAGGAGAAAAAAAAAAAAACTGCCAAAACTAAACGCAGACTTACTGAATCAGCCATTTAGTGACTTCAGGAACCACAAAGCAGCAAAGTTTTGAACACTGACGCATTTCTTTAGTTTTAAAATCTCCATGTACAGAAAGAAACTCACTCATACTCACTTCTCTGTGACAGGTGCGTTTTTCCCACTGGACATGATGTATTTTGTCTTGTTTGTTGTCCTCTTCTGGGCCTTGTGGCCTCACAAACACCTGTTTCGAGTGCTCAGGCCGCCTGTGAAGAGCTTTCCTTCAGATCTCCAGTGGAAATTCACTCTCACTGCGCGTGAAGGTGCTGCATTGATGAGGAGTGTTTTAAAACTCGGGCTGGCAGGGAATATGGATCAGTGTTCGGCTCAATCAACGGCTCGATTGGCAGAAGTGGGGGTGTGTGTGTGATGTGAGAACACAGACAGAGCTCTCGACTCCTCCTCGAGCTCTCCGCAGGTTCAATGGCAGGAGATCAGTGCGAACGGGACAGAAGTTCGTGGCGCCATCTAGTGGTGGGGTGAAGCAGGTATTCAGATGACGCACGAAACAATGCAAGGAATTGATACGGGTCAAAGACGAAAAAGGGTTTTCAAGCATCAAAACAGCTTTGAATTGTTGTTGTCTTTTTCAGTACATCAGAATGGGACCCGTTTAATTTGTTTGTTTTATTTTCTAAGCAAAAATTACATATACCATTATTTACAGAAGACACCCACTAAAATGTCATTCAGTGTAACAATCTTAAATCAGGCATACTTACAACAGAAATCTATTTAGGCCATGTTAAAGACTAATTACTTTTACCCCAAATGCTAATTACGTGCAATTTTACATTTTTAAACTGCCACTATCGGTTTTGCCCATTTGTCAGATTTTTTTTTTTACTCATTTAAAGGTGATACAGAGGATCTTTTCGTCGACTAAGAAACCAAAGACTGTTAGTGAGTTTTTGAAATGAGCGCATGCGTAAGAACACCCCCCCTCCTTCACAGCTCATTTCGAGGGAACGCCTCCCAAAACTCGTGCACGAGTATTGGAACACGCGAGTCTCTCACAAGGAACGTAATGGAAGTGATTGACAAGCCAGAGGGCCAATCGTTTACGCGATCATTGGCTGATGTTTTTAAGGCCCTACCTCGTGCACAGATGATGTATATTAATAATATTCCTTTCAGTGCACCTAATAAATAGTCTTTTATCAGTTAGTAAAGACAGTTTCAAGTAATATTGCAAAAATGTATAAAACAAAACTTCCTCTGTAGCACCTTTAATGCAATTTTAAAAATGCAAATTTAGTATGTTCACTTATTGTTTTATACATTTAATTACACACAGGTCAGAATAAGTATGTTATTTTAAATATAAGTGTTACACTGAATGACAATGGAACATTATTTCACCCACATTTTGACAAGTCTTTGACCCATATACAGCTATGGAAAAAATTAAGAGACCACTTAACATTGATTTCTGAACTTGGAGTGGTCTCTTAATTTTTTCCATTGCTGTATATATATATATATATATAT
>RJVU01019149.1:30109-42068 GCA_003731715.1 Anabarilius grahami
TGACAAGTTTCCTCCGGCATTTTCTTTATTCAGAGAACAATAATGTTGTTATACAATCACTTTTAAAGGACATTGATAGATACACAGGTATATATAAAAAAGGAAACACGTGATAGGGTATACAAATAATTCCCAGATATTTTGTACATGCGATTTCAATAATTTAATCATCACTACAAAGGTTATATTTAGGCCTATATAAAAAATACCAATAAAAATAATTAAAATTGATTATCAATATTTTTAAGATAAGCAGCGACACCAAAAAGTTTTTTTTTTTTCCAAAATAATGAATACGGAAAATATTCCTGAATATATTTCAGTTCTTTACTACCACCTCCAACATCTTTACTTTAGTTTGACGTCTATCCACATCATGCAGCTGTCAGTCATTTTGCGGCATCGTAAAATATAGTATAACACTAGAGGGCAGTAGAGTCCTATGAGACATGACGCTGTTCTGCGCCGGGGGCTTTCCGCCATTAGAGGGCGATAGTAGTAGTAGAATCATATTCAAGATTCAAGATTCAAGAATTTTATTTGTCACATGCACAATTATATAGAGCAGATATAACCAGCAGTGAAATGAGAGTCAGGTCCGCTCCATGGACAGTGCAATTATTAAAGAATACAACACAGATGAAAATATACATAACTATAGCTATGAAAGAATTAAATAAAAAGTAAACAATAAAAATATAAGAATAAAATATAAAAAAAAGATGTATACTGTAGAATTAAATATAGAATGGAAAATAATGTGCATGAGAGTAAACTGTAGTCTTAAATATTAAGATACACAGGGATGTGCAAGAGGCAATGTGCATATGTGCATTATACAGTAGTCTTAAATATTAAGATACACAGGAATGTACAAGAGGCAAAAGTGCAAACAGGTTAACACTTTCAATATCATATTATTTTTAATATCATAATATGATATCCTCCTGGATCATATTATCCTGGCTCTGCAGAGATAACAAATTTTAAGAGTTTTCCCTATGACAACAACAACTTCTTGGTCTTTAAATATGACTGAAAATGAAAATTAGCATTCTTATGGAAATATGATAATATTTTGCAATTATCATTTAAATCGGACTAATTTTCAAATTGTTTGTTATAGATCAACATCTCAGGAAAATATTATGGGGTTTCAAATCAAAATATGACTTTCTGTTATGAAAAAAGGGCATTGATTTTATACATGTCCTCTGTAGAGGACATCAGGACTTACATCATGTTTATCAGGCATTTTAGGAGACAACAAGTGAACAGGGAAAGAAATTATATATCAATATTCCTATTAATTATTAGTTATTATTATGAAAATGTTGCCAATTATTACTCCCATTATTACACTTCTTTTTTCATCGCATGGTACTCCAAGAACACATTAATATGCAAATTAGATACAGTATTAGATACATACATTGTATTGAATGGGAAAATCCATGTATGACTATTTTACCCACATATTGCATAAAGTAAAATGGTATATCAATTAATTCCATTATATCTTTCATAATATAGTTGAGAATCATCTTTATACAAAGTTTGGTTAAAACAATCCTGAAGCCTAAAAATTGATTGGTGATTAAAAAAAATCCCATTGCTTTTGCCTCTACATGTTATTTCATGCCATGTTATTTTTTAAACAACTTAGTCCTGGTGTCCACCACAGAGGACATAGCATAGGCATATGAATAAAATATAATTTTTCAAAAATGTTATTTTTTTATTTGTTTCTTATGCTCTAAACAATATAATGACATGAAAAAAAACTAAATTCAAAAAACTTTTTTCTGGGTCTCAGGAGGATAGGATAATAAAGCTGTTCAGTTTGTTGTCTAGTCAGAAAACAGATACAGTGGTGAGTAAATTATGACCACCAAAAAAATTAAAATATTAAAAGAAATTAATTAATAATATGTGGGAGTTTGTAACTTTATTCATCCATCATTTTCAACCCATGATTTGTTTACCCTCTAAAGTGAATTCATCATTTGAAAAATCATCTTGCTACTCTAAAAAGCTACAAAATGTTTTTTAAAATGTGATCATGTGATTTGTAATAATGACAGGCTGAATGTACTTTAGTGGAGTTGAAGTGAACTGAAGAAATGACAAATCACAAACAAGTCCAAATATTGCCTTTATAATTATTTTCAAAATAAACATTTGACATGAATATTTTAGATATAATCCATTTTTTTAAACTCTATACACAGACTTTAAAGATAAAACATTGTGCTTTATTATGAACAGGCACATTTGAAATGGTTTGTAAAAAGTTTACAATAAATTACAATCAGCAACATTTGATAGAAAACATTTGGCCTTTTTTTTTTTGGTCATTGCACATATAAAGACATAATGCCATGGGTGTTATGCGATTAAACAAAGCATTTTGTTTTTAAATAATAAAACATTGCATAGGCAAAGTAAAAAAAATAAAAATAAAAATTATTATAAGTCTCAGGGAAACATTAAGCATTAAAACAGCTAAGAAAGCTTATTTTAACACAACTATAGTAAAAATGGGATCTCTCAGAACTCTCAAATTTTAGGCTTAACAGTCTGAATTTACTTCATTCAAGGCATTTAGCAGACACTCATATCCACAACAACTTGCAAAGTCAAATTGTTTGATACATTTGGAAATGGTTGAAGAAGTCACAGTGATCTCGTTTCGACAGATGATCCACCTCATCCTCAGTAACAGAGGAGTCATCAGAGAGATTTTTAAGTTAAAGTGAGACGTTAATCAATTTTAGACCCTATTTTACAATACAGGGTCATGGACACAATCATCGCCGCAAGCTGAAAATGAAAACAGAAAGAGAAATAAATACCATTAGCATCACAGGACTTCATACACATCATAAAGGGCTTTGTATTATATTTTATCAGTATTTATATATTCAGTTATTTACATTTATATTTAGTGTTACAGTCAGGTATATTAAGGTTGTGATTATTCTCCAAACAAAGGAAATAAATGCATTACCCACCAAAGACAACAGGAAATCAAAATTTACTACATTTATTTCCTGAAGGACCACACCATTCCACTGTGCTACGTTTTAACTGCAAAAACATCTGTGTGAACCGGCCCTAATAAATGACTTTGGTCTTATTTAGTACATGATTCATTAGGCACATGTTACTATAAAGAAAAAGATGTTTGTTTTATAATCTTTCATAGAAATGTGAATACGTTTCTCCACCTCTGAATTGGACTGATTTCTTTCTTTTTTTTTTACACAAAACAAAATATCCATTTTTATTTCCAATGTGATAACTGAAAATGAGGTAAAGTGACAGAAATGTAGAATACTACTGCATACTGTATCTAATACTGTTTTTTACAAACAGTGGGCTGCAACTGTTTATAAAGTCAGAATGAAATATAAAATTGCAATTGCGAGAAAAAAAGCTGAATTGTGAGATATAAACTCAGAATTACGAGAAATAAGTTTGAATTGTGAGATATAAACTCAGAATTACGAGAAATAAGTCTGAATTGTGAGATATAAACTCGGGAATTACAAGAAAAAAGTTTGAATTGTGAGATATAACCTTGGGATTATGAGAAAAAAGTTTGAATTGTGAGATATAAACTCGGGATTACAAGAAAAAAGTTTGAATTGTGAGATATAAACTCAGGATTACGAGAAAAAAGTCTGAATTGCGAGATTTATACTCGGGATTAAGAGAAAAAAGTCTGAATTGCTAGATATAAACTAAGGATTATGAGAAAAAAGTCTGAATTGTGAGATATAAACTCGGGATTAAGAGAAAAAAAAGTCTGAATTGCCAGATATAAACTCAGGATTACGAGAAAAAGTCTGAATTGCGAGATATATACTCGAGATTAAGAGAAAAAAGTCTGGATTGCGAGATTTATACTCGGGATTAAGAGAAAAAAGTCTGAATTGCTAGATATAAACTCAGGATTACGAGAAAAAAGTCTGAATTGTGAGATATAAACTCGGGATTAAGAGAAAAAAAAGTCTGAATTGCCAGATATAAACTCAGGATTACGAGAAAAAAGTCTGAATTGCGAGATTTATACTCGGGATTAAGAGAAAAAAGTCTGAATTGCTAGATATAAACTAAGGATTACGAGAAAAAAGTCTGAATTGTGAGATATAAACTCGGGATTAAGAGGAAAAAAAAGTCTGAATTGCCAGATATAAACTCAGGATTACGAGAAAAAGTCTGAATTGCGAGATATATACTCGAGATTAAGAGAAAAAAGTCTGGATTGTGAGATATATACTCGGGATTACGAGAAAAAAGTCTGAATTGTGAGATATATACTCGAGATTAAGAGAAAAAAGTCTGAATTGCGAGATATATACTCGAGATTAAGAGAAAAAAGTCTGGATTGTGAGATATATACTCGAGATTAAGACAAAAAAGTCTGAATTGCGAGATATAAGAAAAAGTCACACTAGATTTCCTGACTTTTAAAATGAAGTGTGTCTGGTACCTCAAGAGCAGCGATGCCCAATGCCACAGCTATGATGATAACTGCATTCTCATCTACCAGCGTCTTCAGTGATGGAAAACAACCTGGTACAGTCTGAGTGAGACAGAAAAAAGAAAGATACAAAAATATAAATGTCAAAGAGTGTGCAAACCTTGAGAATCGACTGGAGACCATATATGAATAAATACTGTCCTCAAGCCTCACCGAATTCATAGCTGCGGCCTCATTGCAGGGAACTCCAATACAGCACTGAAATGGGTAATACTTGGTTTCGTTCACAAAGTTAGAATTTGTGAAATCTGTATAGTTGTTGAATCCACAGCACTTCAGCTAAAGGAGAAGCAATGAGAGTTAGATTTAACTTCAGTCTAATTCAGCCAGAAGTTGCTATTACAGACAGAGGAGCTCAATGGAAAAAAAGATGTTAACATATGAATGGTTAATTATTTTTGGGCAGGTGATGTTTTACACTGCTAAACACTATGGTTTTATGAGAGAAAGTGTTATATTCCTTATGAAGCACGGGTCCTGGTGTAACAAATACTCAATATTAAAAAGGACTAGGATTAAATCTGCATTCTCTTTTTATGAGCCAAAGTGTCACAAACCCCTTTCATAGTCGTGTTCCATAGTCCAGTAAGATCTGCGTTTTTCCCATAATCTTTTCTGATGCTTTTCACAGCTTCATCTCCCAATTGCTTTATAAGGTTTTCTGCCTGAAATATACAAACAAGGAGGTTTAAGTGGTATGTGATTATATAATTATGCCTTGTCCTTATATGTTTCTTAAGAAGGTTTGAGTATTTACTTCTGCACGGACAAAGTGGAAAATATTATGTGTAAAAACTTACCAGAGGCTTAAAGACCAGAAGCACGATCGCTCCAGCGACTTCAGCAATGAAGACTATCAGAATAATGATGAAGAACTGAGGAGAGAGAGAGAGATTGAGAGGCAAATTGAATGAATGAACAAATACGAAAGTAAGTCCACTGCAGTATACGGTGAGCTTAAAATTATACTTCATTCAGAAATTCAAAAGACACATTAATTGATCAAAAGTGACAGTAAAAGGCATTTATAATGTCACAAAAAAATTCCATTTCAAATAAATGCTGTTCTTTTGAACTTTCTATTCATCAAAAAAAAAATCCAGATTTTCTTTTTTATCACCGTTTCAACAAAAATATGAAGCAGCACAACATTGATAATAATAAGAAATGAATTAGAATGATTTCTGAAGGATCATGTGACACTGAAGACTGGAGTAATGATGCTGAAAATTCAGCTTTGATCACAGGAATAAACTACATTTTAACATTTATTACAATAGAAATCAGTTCTTTTAAATTGTAATAATATTTCACAATGACTGTTTTTACTGTATTTTTTTGATCAAATAAAGCCAAATAAAGGCTTTATGCTCATTATTCTTGAGCTTTTGATTTACATTTAAAGGTCTTGCATATGTAATGTATAATATATCTAAAATATTAGATATAATAATAGATATACAAATTATATGTATAAAGGATTTTTCTAGTTAACTACAACAACTCCTCTGAGAGGCTGATTATGTAGCAGTTGGAGTCATGTGTTGTTCCTTTAGGACCCAGGCGGTAATGCCTAATCAAAAGTTGTTATCATGATGTCTTGACTAATTATAATCTATTTCACTATTGTATGATGTTTAATACATTAAGTACACAAACAACATGCTTGAAATATAAAATGAATGCCTGTGTATTGCATAATAAAACAAACTGGAAACAGATATTGGAAGCAAAAAACATACCTAATATAATATAAGCTAAGCTAGCAGGCTAATCGGGTAGATGTATGCTATGCTGGTAAATAACTAAAAAACAGTAAGAACGAGAAATGCTTGATTTCACAGCCTATAGCTTCAGTTATATACTAGTATATGAACCATATAATTTAAAAGACATTAATGGTCATTATAACACATTTTAAATGATATAAATCATAACGTGATTTTGCAGGAATTATAATCAGGCGCTGAAAATACATCCCATTAAAAGTCTGTTGAACCAATGGGATCACTCTGGGTCCTAAAGGAGACCTGATTCCTGGGGGGACTCGATTTCCCACCACACAGGCCTGCAGTGACGTACCATCAGCAGCATACACCTGCTCTCTCTGACCGCTCCACAGCAGCCCAGGAAGCCCAGGACGACCAGCACAGCGCCCACCGCGATCAGGAGGTATCCCACGTTCAAGACCTGTCCCAGCTGAAGTGAAGCTCCTGGTATATTCTGCAGAAAACCCAGGATAGATCCACTGTCCACCTTCACCCAGATCCCCACACCTAGAATAGCTGCTCCTGCCAGCTACATCAACAAAAAAAACACAGACATTTTGATATTTGAACTGGAAACTGGAATGGGTTTACACGTTTTGTTTTATACATCGTATCATCATACAGAGGCCCTGAAATGTCAAAGTAAGCATGAAATCAAAATGAAAAATTATTGGTTTTTTATGGTATATTGCAGTATTATAAATGATTTTTCCGTGCACATCATTATTTAAAAAAAAAAAATCATGTGCCCTCAAAATTTTTAATCAAAATTCCTTCCCCTCCTTTTTGCAGCTCATCTCTTATCTGATGACATGTTTACTGGTGCAAGGGCGGGGCAACCTGTCACTCACATGAGACTGACCAATAGCAAACCACAACCATCCAATCAATTTCACACGGTCAAAATTAAGCTCCGCCCAAAGTGTTTTTGTTCGAGAAGTCATTTCACTCATATATAAAAAAAAATTATGCAACTTTGTACGCGCAAGGTGGCAACCATGCCCTGGGGCCGTCGATTCACAAGGTAGTGGAAGAAAAACTGCATAAACAGAAGTGGTGTAGTGACAAATTGGTTCCCCCCCAAAATCGGGTCTCCATTAAGACCCCATTGGTTCTCTTTAGCACATGATTACAATTCCTACAAAATCATGTTATGATAAATGCTGTTTCAACTATGGTATAATGACCATTTATGTCTGTATTAGTTAGCTTATGTACTAGCATAGCATATACAGATACCGGTTAGATACACATTTGCACTACCCTACATGTATTCACAATCATCTTTAATAATTAAGTTCAATTAAATGTTAATTGTCCAAATATTTCAGTTATGAATAAAACAAATTAATGATGTTACATTTTTCACCTAATAGGCTAGTAATATATTATTAATTAAAGGTTAACCAAGTGTAAGAAATTACATTCATTTGGTTTTATTATGCACTAATTTGATTTCTTATGCATTATATTTGAAATTAATGTCATTCATATATACTTAGGATAGTCATTAGACGGTTTGTGGAAACCCGATTTTGAGGGAGGACCCAATTTGTCAAGACACCGGAACACATGCAAGCTACAGCGACAATGGAGGCCAATAGCCGAGAGATTGTGCGAAGAGGTTAAAAAAGTACCCTCATTTGTACAACTCTAGCATGAAAGAATACAAAGATGTTTACATTGTAACTCGTGGCGAGAGATTACTCAAAACTGCACATGCGTTACATACGAGTCAAATGAAGTATACTTTGGGCTTTATTTTTCTCATATCCTCCATTGTTGCAGCACCTCTCTTTCCAGTCTGTCAGTATCGCTCTGTATAGTTCCTGTCTCTATGAAGCCCCTCCTTCTGAAAAGCACAATGTGCTCTGATTGGTCGGCTGGACCAGTGTGTTGTAATTGGTCAACCGCTTCAGGAGTATTTGAGAAATGTCATGCCTCTCATCATAACCGTGAGTTTCAACACACTACTAACTAACTCAACCAGGCCCTGTCCCTTTATTTTGTGTGTGCCTTGGGCAGGAATTATTTAATTGAGGAATATTGGAGAAGGAGGTTTCTGCGGAACAAAAATTTAATTTTCCAATTTTGGGGTGTTTTTACATGGGAATAGGTGTTTTTCAACCTCTTTACCTGATTTGCTCAATCGAGTGGGAGATTTCCGGAAAAACAATAAGAGATGTGTCTTGTATATGAATGTAAGTGTATTGTTGTAAACTAGCAGTTGTTTAACGTTTCTTTTGCGTGAATGTGCTTGCTATCCCATTGTAAAAAGCTCCAAGCTCCACTCACTTCTAGCGACAACTATTATTAGCTAACATTCGCCATTCTATGTGATGAATCTGTTGGTCACTTGATTTGTTTTAGTTTTGCCATCAGGTTGAGGCTACAGTGTCTGTGGTCAATAAAATGAATATGAAGTTTAAAGTCTTCAGAGTCATCATTTCAGGTTAACACATTTTCTTTTTTTTTAATGCTTGTACAAGGTCAGTAAATAGTCTCATTAATGCATATGAAGCTCAAACTTATACAATATTATACGCTGAAGCAGTCATGTGTTTCTGTGTTGTTGATAGCCTATAAAAAACAATTACACTTCAAATTAAAGTTAATTATAAATCACCAAATGTAAAGCACTGTCTAGCCTACGTATTCGGCTCTCTCTGCTCATCTGTTGACTACAGCGCAGTAGTTATGTCACTTTAATAGCTTTTATGACAAAGGTTTTCGCGTGCCATTGGTTGTGTTCTTCTGCGTTATTCATATTGAAGAGCATCAATTATTATACAAGACTTGTAGCACAAGGCGGCGAAATATCTAGCCTTAAGAAACTATTTGACTAATGATAATTCTTGTAGCCCTCCAGGTGAAAAAAACGCTATAGTAATTTATAGTAAATACTATAGTGTTTTTGAATCTTACTATAGTAAAGTACTTGAATTAATTTGTTGTGGTAATTCTATAGTTGCTGTGATAATATAACAACTATAGTAATATAAACAAATTACTTTTTACCCAATACTGTAATAAGTTTTCTTTAATCTAAAGGGTATATTATATTACAATACACTACAGTTTACTGTAGTAAAAACTAAAGTATACTACAGTATGTATTACAGTTGATCAGTTCACTATAATTAATATTACAGTATGGTGTAGCATTCATTAACAAAGTGTTGTAAATAATAAAATATAGCCTACACTACAGTTTACTATAGTATGGTTAAAAAAACACTATAGTATTTACTATAAATTACTATAGTATTTATTCACTTGGGCCATGTCCAAACTCAAATGACGCCGATTGGATGAGTTAAGACAAATGACGAATAAAATGTGTAGCCTATGTAAAATATAGACTACATTATAATTCGTAGTTTATGCAAAATAATAATAATAATAAAAAATAAAAAAATAAAAAAAATAAGCAAACAAAAAAATGGAGTAATCTTTAATATAAAAAAAAAAAACTTGCATAAATCATATATTTCACCTTCTCGGGGTATAAGCTACAGATCTTGTATAATAGTTGATACTCTTCAAAATATGTGAATATATTATAGTAAAATGTTTCCATATATCTAGGCAGGCACTCGGGGAAAACCCTTTTTTTCCCTGTTACGAAAGTCAAGCATGCAGAATTATTTTATTTATTAAGTTGTTTCTCGTGATCTAAATATTAAAAAAATAGTAGTTGTGATCATGAGAAAACAAGAAAAAAATAATGAATGGCCTTTCAGACTTCTGTACTGTTTTATTTAAAAAAAAAGAAAAAAAACGCCTATCCCGGCTTCCGTTCTTTTTTGGTTGGATCGTTAAAAAACACCTCTCCCGGTTAGAAAATGCCCCAAAACTGGGAGACGCTCCTCTTTTGTTCCGCAGAGACCTGTACTTGGAATATTGTGACATGTTTGTTCCTGGAAGAAAACTCCAGACTACAATGGAGGCATTTCAGGGAGATACTAATATAGAGAAGGGAGTGACTGTATGCTTTGTTACTTTACAGACCTTTTTCATGCTCAAACAGCAACAGTACACACTAAAGAAAGCTGAACATGCAAAAGAGCATTACAGGATCCCTTCATATGTGCCATTGTCCTCGTACCAACATATAGAAGCCCTAAAATGTATTTGCACCACTAAGTCACACTTAAAATGCCTGAATGTCACTGTTGAGCAAGATAACAGTGACTTACATCTTTGTAAGTATTTTGTCTGCACAAAAAAGGCATGTTTGCAGCAATATGATTTGCATTCAACCCACCTAAACCACATGAAAATGAGATGATTTGCTTGTTTGTTAGTTTTTTTTTCTTCTCTATAGATCTGGAGAAAAGGCAACACTTTTATCTCACTCAGTATTCAGTATATAGAGAGTGTATAGCAGCTGAGAGCATAAATGTAAATAGATGTTTTGGATTTAAATAAACTATATACAGTAGATACATGTCATCATGCAAAACACGGAAACAGTCACAGGCAGTTAAAGCAGGTAAACCTGAAATGACTTTCACAGAATTATTTTAACTCATAACTTTTCTGAACAAACATGAGCATTACTTACAAAGATGATCCCATTGAAGATGAACATCATCGTTTTCAAAAATCCAAAGCAGCCCATTTTGATTGGATGGATATGACACCTGAAAAAAAAAAAAAAGAGTTAACAACAAAGAACTTATAATTAGAGGACTTATTTTGCCTCAACTTCCACCTTGTGTTTTGTTCCAAAGTTAATCTTTCTTAAAAACTTGAAAGATTATTAACAGTTTTTAATGAATTTCTGGACACCGAATAAACAATAAACAATTGCTTGGATGATATTGTAAGACAAAGTACGCTGTCCAGGAAATGCTGTGGGGGAAAAGAAGGTGGTTTTGCTGTAGTAACTGATTTAACTACAACTCTCGTTAACCCCAGAACGCTGGTCACGCCGGTCACAGCTTCATGCAAACCTTGCAAATTGAGTTGGTCACTTATACAGGAAGTGGCTCTTTAACAAGATACGCCTGAACAGTGTAAACCTATTACAAATACAAAGTCACACCCCAAAAATATGCCTCGATCCAAGTACATGAAACTAGTGTTTGTTCTTTTCACAAATGCTAATATAATCCAGTGCAAACAGCAGCACCTAAAGGACTGGCCAGCTTTATGTAGTCAACAAAGGTTAATAAATGTGAGATTTTATTTGAAACAAAGATGTACTCTATATGCATCACATTATAGGCTATGTCTTTAATCTAAGGTTTATGATCCGTAAAGTTCTGATGTGTATAAATAAATAAAAAAAACTTTTTAGGAACTTTTAGTTTAGTCAGTAAGCTTTGTGTGACCTAAATAAGGAGTGTAATACCTATATAAAACAATACTGTACATATATACACACTATTGAGTTCTCTTAAAGGTCAGATCCGTGTTTTAATAGACCAAAGGACCTGAGCTAATATTTAAAGAGTCTTTTGAGCTTTTTGTGGGAAACACAATTGGAGCGAGACAAAAACCTCCCTTTACTCTTTCATACCTAGAGCGAGGTCCAAATGTTTGAGATAAGAAATAACAAGATTTTGCACTATTCTAGCTCACTATTCAAATGCAAGAAACTTAGAGACACTGAGCATGTGACTCCTCACACAGA
>RJVU01019149.1:54223-66230 GCA_003731715.1 Anabarilius grahami
AAAGTAGCTAGGTTTGAAAAAAAGGGAAAGAAAATAAAGGCAAGACAAGGAAAAGCGAAAGACTTTTATAAAAGCATTACTTAGTCAATTATGCAGGTACAATATGTAGATTAAGAGGAACATTGACGTCATTGTTGTTCCATCTGTGGACAAACCTGCATTTTCCCAACTTCAGCCAGCCAATTAAACAAGCGGCCGTCACAGTTCCTGACAGCTCAAGGCCGCGTGTGTAGTTATGACTCAACGCCTTCATATCACTTCAAACAAGGCCACTGTGCTTTCAGTCACTCTTTAATTCGTTCATCCACTGCAGCGAAACTTTCTCTCTTAATAAAACACACCAGCAACTTGAAAAATGTAGGGAAAACATGATGCACAAAAATGGAACATTTGCATCAAAACAACAACACCACAAAGATATTCAAATGAACGCGGCACAAAGGGAACTTTCTTTATACCTGAGAGTTGAAGTATTCGATAACACTTCCCTTCATTGATAAAACAGCATCACAGCGTTCCCAACTTTTCATGGAGCAAGAGGCTGTGCTCGGATCGTTCTCAATAAAGGATTTTAGATTACGCTGCAAGATTTACTCCTGTTTTAGTGCACGTGACTCTGAGCGATTGTGTATCTGTTGTATTTTGGAATGTTTACATGTCTACATTTACATTAAAAATACTTTCAGGTAGCTGAAATATGACGTTTTACTTACTAATGAGACAAGGGGGAAAAAAACGATTAGAAGCAGGAGGAAAGGTTGATATTATCAACAGCACCAAGGTGAACCAAAAGAATCTACAAACGAAAGCATGTATTTGCAACAACAAACAAATATATGTTGGATTGTGTTGAACCTTGAACCATAAAATTTCAGATTAAGTTTGGAAAACTGAGTTAAATAGAAGAAAATAAACTGGTAACACTTTACAATGAGGTCTCATTTTCAACAGTAGTTAAAATGCATTAGATGACGAACTAACATTGAACAATATTTATTACATTTATTAATTTGGCAACTTTTTACAATAAGGTTTCATCTATTAACATACAATAATATTAGTAAACATGAACTAACAATGACAACACTTCAACAGGATTTATTAATCTTTAGTCAATTACAATTTCAGCATTTAGTAATACATTTTTAAAATCCAAAAGATGTATATGTTAACGAACAATTCGATTTTTGCTAACATTAACAAAGATTAATAAATGCTTTAAAAATATATTGCTCATTGTTAGTTCATGTTAGCTAATGATTGTAAAGTTTTACCATTCATTCTAGTCAATGTTTATTTCAATATTTATTAATAAAATTTTTACTGTGAACACGAACAATGAATTGCTTTACACTCATTTTTATTAACTAACATTAACAAAGATTTTTTACTCTAAATGTGCATTATTAGCTCATATTAACAAATACAATAATGAATGTTAAAGGCACAATATGTAATTTTTCGCCGCTAGAAGTCGCTTATTCAAATCAAAAAGGCGTAGCTTGATGTTGCCTTGATTTCACGGAAACATGGGAGGTGTTGTCTTCACGTCTACAGCTGATGGAAAATAATCCAACGGGACTCGGGCAGGAATCATATTCAAGGATGAGCTAATGTATTAAAGATTTATTAACATTACTGTAGTATGAAGGTGTGGCTGAGTGCCGTTGGAGCGGTTGCTAATGAGAGACGAGCATGACACACGCCTCAAGCGCAGTGTAGCTTTTATTACGTGGCAGACAACCGCTTCCGCTTCTTCTTGTCATGCGTATGTGGGGTAACGCAGCGCTGTTTATCATATCAGATACATTTGTGTGTTGAAAGTTGTTATAGTGCTACTCTGTGTTCGCTTGGCGGCTGCTATGAGACACTTTCTGCACACTGCTGTAAGCAAGATCAATATTAGTCATGGTAAATCATGGTACTCGCTGTAAATCAAGAAAATGAGATTTAAACAATAAGACTTAGTGTTGAGCTATATAACATGATTAAATATATATATATATATATATATAACATAAAACCGTAAATCGAGGGTAACACGAGTATGATGTCATTGATAGGCGACGCACGGACACGGTCCGTATCCTGGTTAAAATTGCTTATTTCTCTGGATTTAAACACTCTTGGAAACATTTGGGATACTGTAAGTACACAAGTCAACAAAATATATAATACTGTTCTAGTGATTTTGGGATATTTTAATCTAAAAATCTTACATATTGTGCCACAAATGAGACCTTATTGTAAAGTGTTACCAAGAAAGAAAATCGTAAAAAAAACGATGTGTTGACAGTTATATGCTTACAATTGAAATGTATGGTGAAAATGCACAACCGCCGAAGTTCCATTGTCTGTTAATATATATGACAATATATAATAACTTAGGAATTTTTCAGGTTACAAAAGAGGCTACTTCCTAACATAAGTTTTTAAACATGTGGATAGGACAAGACAATTTAAAATAAAGGGTTTTATGAAGCAGTGTGTTTTTCTGCGAGGCACAGCAGATGTACGTTAATTACATCACCCTGATTTGGACTGTATGATTAAAATATGGGATTAACAAAAAAAAAAACAGGTGTAAACTTTAATATGTTTGTTCATGCAGTGACAGCAGAAGTAGTAGTTTTGTTTTTTCTGTGTCCAGCACAGGAATGAGAAAAAAAAAAGAACACTTTAGACAGACAAGAAAACGAATGGTTTTGATTCTCTGGATCAATGTCTCTCTGTGTTTTTGCAGGTCCATTTGTCCTCTATTTGATTATTTATCAAGGAGGTCTTGATTTTTACAAAAAGTTTTTACTAAAAGTGCACAAATGCAATTACTGCTAAAGAAACACTTTGTTTAACTTTATAAACATACTATTTCTCTTTTCCCCCTTTCTTTAAGCATCTTTCAGGTGGGCTGTTTGTCTGGATGGCTTTTAAGTTTGTGGAACTTGACGCTGTCGAGTTTCTCGAAGCGTTTGCCGCAGTGCTCGCACGTGTAGTTGAAGTGTGCTTCAGACGTGTGTTTCCTCATGTGCCAGTTGAGTGACGCTCGCTGTCGACACTGATACCCACAAATCTCACATCTGTAGGAACAGGTTCAAGAAAAACACTTTTGTTGCGAGTAACCACGTTCACTATGAAGTGACATTATTAAATATGGCAGACGTGTCAATATGAGTCTCAGTTGTGTCACTCACTGTAACGGCGTCTCTCCCGTGTGCGTTCGTCTGTGCACCTCTAAATGATTCTTGCGTTTGAACGACTTGCCGCACGTCTCACAGATAAAGTCTCGTACACCTGCATGAAAGAAGGTAAATGTGTGTTTTTGATTACTGATAAATATTAGTCGATTAAGAAAAGCATCAATTTAACCCTTGATGTGTTCAGGGTTCCCACTCTTTTTCAGCGATCATTTTCCAGGACATTTTCAATTTTACTATGGCAGGAATAAAAGACAAGGATCACACCCTAAAGTAACATATTGCTCTCTAAGTCTTTAAAAGGCGTACAGTTTATTGCCATGACTTAACTATAAAATCAGTTTTTAATATGAGCTCTTAATCATACATTATGACCATGGAAGCTTGTTTCCGCCACAGAATAAGAAGAAAGTCGCAATTACCTTTTTTCTATCTCACTATTCTGACTTTTTTTCTCGCAATTGCGAGTTTATATCACAGTTAGGCAATTTATAATTCTGACTTTATATAATTCTGAATCACAATTATGTAAGCTCGGAATTTTTAAGAATTTTGAGATAAAAAGTTACAATTACCTTTTTATTTATTATTCAGCAGCAGACACTTCCATAGTTTATTGCCATTACTTAACTATGAAATCAGTTTTTAATATGAGCTCTTAATCATACATTATGACAAATTGTACTCGTTACCAGTGTCCATATCATAGCAAAAAATATTGGAACTATTTTAATGTCTTGTTTAACTATTTGAAAATAAAAATATTAGTCAAAGACAAAGTCGATGAACAACAAAGAAACCCATAACACGTAATAGAATATGTTGCAGGTCTATTAGTTATTTCTGTCCTGTCCAATGCTGGTCATCACCATGTCAATCAATATAATTTTGGATTCAATCCCACATTTAAATAAGTTAGTGTTGTGGCAAATTCGATGTCTCTGTGTACCTTCAGTTCTGGTCTCAAAGAAAAACCCACAGAGTGGAAGTTCCAGGTCTCAGAAGTATTTAACTTTATTTTCAAGCAACAAAGTGAGTTGCCAGCTCCACATCTGAATCTCTCTAGCCAGGGCACAGTTTTTATACATTTTTCTTATCTGTTACAGTGTGAGATCCACCCCTACAGTTATTTTCCATGATCTCATTTACAGGAGCTCTTCTTCCTTTCTCTTCTTGGAGTCTCCCAAGTACTCCCCAACATTTTAAACTGCAGGTGTTGCTTATGCAAGAGATAATTCTCTTTATAAGGGTGGCCAACTGCCAACTAGTCTACATCTTTTGACTTTATCTCTCATGGGCCTTCTGCCAATTGATGGTCAACCCTTTTCCCATGGGCCAAATGAAACATTGTATCCAAAACAATCTACACTCCTCGGAGGCATTAGCCTTCACATGACTTCCTTAATAATGGTCTTATTCATTTCACAGCCACCTGTTGTCTGGTGGAAAATTACCAACAAAATATGCTTAGTGGCCAAGTTCACTTCTCAGACGCATCTGAAGTGAAGTGACATGTGGCCAAGTATGGTGACCCATACTCGGAATCTGCATTTAACCCATCCAAGTGCACACACACAGCAGTGAACACACACACCGTGAACACACACCCGGAGCAGTGGGCAGCCATTGCTGCGGCGCCCGGGGAGCAGTTGGGGGTACGGTGCCTTGCTCAAGGGTCTCACCTCAGTCGTGGTATTGAGGGTGGGGAGAGCGCTGGACATTCACTCCCCTCACCGACAATCCCTGCCGGACCTGAGACTCGAACCCATGACCTTTGGGTTACAAGTCCGACTCTCTATCCATTAGGCCACGACTGCCCCGAACCCTAATCTGACCCTTATAGTCACATAGGCCAAGAGGCCTCAAAACACTTCTAGCTTTTATAGTAAGCAAACTAATTCTACAATTGTTTTCTATAGGATGGATAAAATACTCCATCATTCCCAAAACTTTGCAGTGTGTATACTTAGCAGCATGAGCAACTTTCAAATTGCGAATGGGTTATATAAATGTTCCTTTTTTAATCACTGCAGCCGTCAATCACTTCAGCGCAAACTCACAAAGTTCTGCACTGTTATGAAAACTCCTGTTATAATCAATCAAGATGGCTACACTGCACAATGAATCTCTTATGAATCTCTTATAGCAAGTTACTGAGCTGCTTACTAATTAACATTTTCTGCATACATTTGAGCAGTTAATAGCATTAGCTAACTGCTGCAAGTGGCAACACAAGACTAAACATCTTCATTGTCAAAACTCAGCATTCCTGAACATCGTACTTTCTGCAACTAAGGGTAATTGTTTTTGGCCAGTAATAAACTTTATAATAAAGTTTGTCATCAATTTTCCAGGTTTTCAAGGTTTTCCAGGACGAGTGAGAACCCTGTGTGTTGAAAATCCTTGACCTAATTTGGGGTTTCATACGAGAACACTTTTTGTGCGTGAAAACAAAACAAAAAGAACTACTTTATTCAACAATTTCCTCTCTACCCTGTCATTCTCCTACGCAGTTTACATTGAAGACACATTGCAGTGCATGAGAATGACACAGAAGAGAAGATATTGTTGAATAAAGTCATTATTTTTGTTTTGTTTTTGCGCACAAAAAGTATTCTCGTCGCTTCATAAAATTAAGGTTGAACCACTGTAGTCACGTTGACTATTTTAACGATGTCTTTACTACTTTTCTGGACCTTGAATGTGGTAATTTCGTTGCTTTCTATGAGATTAAAAAAAAAAAAACTCTCGGATTTCATCAAAAATATCTTAATTTAACATCTCCTAATAAGATTTGGACATTTATAGTGTTTGTTTCTGGATTAACACAGTGAATAGCACCAGAAGCACAAGTAATATTTGATGCCTGTACCTGAGTGTATGATCATGTGTCGATGAAGATGGTTGGACAGATAAAACTTCTTCCCGCAGCCTGGATGAGGACAGACTTTGGTCCGGCCCTTCCTGTGCACCAGATTCACATGATTCTGCCCAACATGCATCAGAAAACATCTTTTAAAATCATGATTCAGAAGCAGAAAGTGTGATTTTTTTCCTTTACTTTACAAATGCTACTCTTCCGACATGGACTCCATGAGATCTTGCTCGAGTATCAATATTACTAAATATGATCTCTTGAACACGAGCCACATAACATCACAAAGCCTTTTCAGAAAAATAGTTGACCCACATTATAATTACATATGCATTTATCATCAATGCAATTAATCTGATGTGCCAAAAATTACTCAAACTCAATAAATATTTAGCAGAATTACATTCCAGAGTTTGCGACATTTAACCCATCCTGTGCGAAGGGAAAGTTTATTTCCTGTTGCTAAGGTCTGGTGAACAATTAGAATGTTTCCTTTGTGATGAACAATGAAACAGACAAAGCACCTGGCTCTTCAGGTTTACATCAATACATTTCACAGGGTATAATTCCCAGCTTCTATTTTTATCTGTTTGTACTGTGGCGTTGGGATTGTCTGGCCACAGGCTCATTAGACATGCACCGCACACATGACCTCACCTGGAAACTGCTGATGGCCACGTACACCTGGCTGCAGCCTTCATACGGACAGTGAAACATCTTCAGCATGCCATCTGCCTCGATAACTGGACCCCTCCGGCTCCTCTTAGACCTGCAACACAAACACACACCACTGAATTGAGATCAAATTACATTTCAAAGACTTCATACACCCAAATACTGCTGATGTCCCAAACTGAGTGGCTTCAATTATTCAATTCATTATGGCTACGTCTACATTTGAAAACGCATCTTTTTCTCTAAGTTTTGGGCTTCCGACCACACCGAGATTTAGTAAAGCGAAAACTGAGCTTTTTGATGACACTTTCCCAAGCGGAAAAATTTGAAAATTACTTATTCGCATTGTGGACTGCAAAACAATAACGTATGTTTAGTCATGATTTTAACCATAGATATCTACGTTAATAACGGTATATGTTAGGGCTCGGTATTGACAAAAATTTCACAATACCGATTCACATGCTTGCGATTCAATTCCAATTCAATATCGATTAATTGGGGCCAATCAGGTACAGTACATGGAAAATATGATCAAGGAAAAATCTCTCTCAACTAATGCTGTAAACTATATAGGAAACACCTGTTGGTAACCTACATTACTATAAAATTAAAGGTTAAAATTAACTGGTATAGGCTACTTACATTTAAAGTACACAAAATGACGTTTTTATAATAATAATAATAATAATGTTATAATAACTTTTTAATGACATAATTATGCTTCTACTCAGTTTTTGAAATATAAACATTTAAATGGTGGCTGTCATAAAAACCATGACAGATTTATTCAAA
Source organism: Anabarilius grahami (assembly GCA_003731715.1). Classification (NCBI taxonomy): domain Eukaryota; kingdom Metazoa; phylum Chordata; class Actinopteri; order Cypriniformes; family Xenocyprididae; genus Anabarilius; species Anabarilius grahami. The sequence continues at coordinate 61,763 of RJVU01019149.1, forward strand.
CATATTATTAAATATTGACAAACAGGTTAAGTAAAAATACAAAGAATATGCGATGTAGTGCATTTATTTAACAAAATGCTCTTATCTAAAGATAATTTTTCCAGCTGACTAACAAGTTTGTAGTCATTGAATGGCTTTTCTGAGGTAAATGTAACATTATGTGACATAAACTAAGCTGTTATTGACATCTTTCTGCTGTTGAAACGCAGATTGAGTGATTACATGAGACATGATACGGATTTTGGTAAGTTGTACTGTTTTTTTTTTCAACTTACCTTCTGATGTTCATTCATGTTTATTTCTTAATGTAACATAGTAGTAAGGTGGAAAAGATGATCAGTTCACGTGTGCTCTGCGCTGCCACTTCACTACTTCACTTCTCTTCGCTCTTTAATGTGGCGATCTGTCACGCCACATTAAAAAGCGCCAAAACGGTATTTATTGTTTACATTTTAAAGCACATTTGATAGAAATTGAAAGCTGAGACTGTTTCATATCAAAAGTAACAAAGCGTATTGCGATTTATTGGACGGGAGCCATGCTGAAAAATTTTGTTCATTCATCAACTTCAAAAAGCAAATCGAGAAATATAATTTCTCAATTAACATTGAGAAATCAATATTTTTAAAGCAGCCCAAGTAGGCCTATATGCTATGTGCTATTGATTTTCACAGAGTTGCTAAAGATACGTTACTTTGTACGATCTTCATATTACATTCCTGCAAAGATGACAGTAAATGTACTTGCAATTGCTGTCCTGTGGCAAAACATGAGGGCAACTGCGTGTGAGTTCAAAGTAGCAACATAACATAAACATAACTTCAGCAGTGCTTCATTAAAAAGAATCGATAACACTTAAATTTAAGGTGATGTAGTTACATGTTACTTCATGTACTTACTATAGTAATAACAGTAAATTATGCATAATTACAAGTAAATTACCCTAAACCAAACCCTAACCATAACTCTATAGTAAGTACATGTAGTTAATTAATATTACTCAGGATGTATTTGAGTAAGTACAATGTTACTAACTCACCTTAAAATAAAGTGTAACCAAAGAATCTTTATTGAAAAAAAGTTTAAAAAAAACTGGCACACTGCTATTTCATTAAAGTTATATGTCCAATTTAATAAATAAAAACCAATAAAGTTTTTTTATTCCCCATTTTTTTTCTCAATTGCACCATACATGTAATCAGGGGTTAAATTGGGCCGGGGCCGCCCGGGGCTGAGCCCCGGCACATAGGCTTATCAGGGCTCAACATTAACGCTTAATTTTTTGAAGGGGCAAGAGAAAGAGTTTTTACTTGTCCTGATTAAAACATCAATAACAAAAAATAGCTAGGGAATCACCAAAACGTAAGCATGATTCTATTACATTTACTGTAAGTGGCGATTGAAAATGGATAATAATAATATATAATATAAAATGTGCTGACAGTAACAAGGTTGCGCTGTTGAGGCTCGCGGAGCCTCTCGAGGAGAAATCGAAACAAATGAGTGCAGCACAAAGAAAACATGCTGCTGTAAAAATTCAAAATGTTGAGGTTTTTTATATTTATAACATATGATACAGTTACGTAACATCACACGACCAAGAGTGCTGTTTTCCGCGTTATTGGAATCACGATTGAAAATGTGACACTACTTTTATACATTCAATAATAAGTTGATTAAGTAAATTCAATACAAGTTAATAAAGTCACTTACATTTTAGACGCATTACTTACAGTTTTTGTTTAGCGAAAATAGTTCCAAACAAAGATCACACAGCAGAACCATAGCGCATCTCTTACAGCGACACTCAGCTGCATTTTATTACTGAATGATTCAGCGTTTTGAACGAATCGGTTGAGTCAAAGATTCAATGGCCCATTTTAAAACACCTGCCTCATTCTTGAATGAATCAGCCGTTTGAACGAATCGTTTGAATGAATGACTAGGACAGTCACTTGCCGCCACCTACTGGCGGTTCAGTTTCATGTTTAAATTTTCCCAACATTTCTAATTTGTATATTCAAAACTATTTAAAGAATATCATAACATTATTTAACGCAGTTGTAATTTTTCAGAGTCAATTATTTAATTTGATTCGTAACAGTCCTGCTTTATTTTTCTTATTGAATTTATTGATCAAATGAAAAAAAAAAATGTAATAAAAGATGAAGCATGTAATAAGATTAGGGGTAAAAATGCCCTTGGGGTAAATATCACAAATATGCAGATATAAAAATGCAAAAGCTGATGGAACACTGTTGAGAATATAGCTTCAGAATAAATTATTTACACCAAAAAAAAAAAAAATCAAATTTTTTCCAGACAAGCAACTTTTTTGCTCGGACAAGTGACCAATTTACTTGTCCAAAGGACAAGCACATGACAAGGCTTAATGTCGAACCCTGTATTTTGTATTGATACGCTCTCCTTTAGGCCTACAGAAAGATTTTATTGTTATCAGATGTAGCTTTGCACACTGCCAGCATCTAGAATGATTTTGATCTGCATTTTAGTGTTCATAGCAGAGGGCTCTGTCAACTTATTTTTTACAGTTTGTCAACTGATAAGATTTTGTAGGCTTTGCATACACATGTGCACTCCTCGAAAGCCTGAAACCACAGAGCCCCCCCACATAACAAATCACAATTTAACCCCTGCATGTAATGGTGATTGAGTGTGACCTGAACACACAAGTAAGTAGTGATATATTTTGCTAATAAAATGGTTGTGCCAGAAAGATAGCGTGAGAACTTTGTCTGGTCTCTCTGTATCGTCTCAATGAGCGTTTATTACATTTCACACATATGCAGCAAGATGATTTAAGCATCTTCTGATGTTTCAGTGTGGACTAGAAACTTGACAAAAGAAAATATTGTATTCAAACGTGTCCAGATCAATATATACGTGGCCTATGAAACACGATATGCCATTTGTGAGGAGTTATTAGCCAGCAGTCAAATAATAAAGCACACTTCAATATGATAATTTTATTTTTAATCGAGCAAAAACCAGCCACAACAATGACTATAATGAGCACCGCGGGTAACTGCTATATAGTTTTTTAGGTGTTGGGAGAAGTTGTTAATGTGTTGCTATGTGGTTTCTAAGGAGCTGCGAGAGCTTGTTTAAGCATTTTCACGTATATATCAAAATAAATTTTTAGAGGTGTATGAATCTGTATGTCATGTATGAACCCAACCCAATCCAACACACACTTCCCATAATTTCTTATCAATAAGGAGTCGTTTAATTGCTGGAACATCAGGCATGTGAACAAAGGCATAATAGCGGTTATGGCGTGTACAAAATTACGACATTCAGATGTCTGAAGCCTGATGTCAAAGACTTTGAGTCAATATACACTACCGTCAATAAGATTCTAACGTTTTTGCAAGAAGTCTCTTCTGCTCATCAAATACATAAATTTGATAAAAAATACAGTAAATTTGTGAAATATTATTACAATCTAAAATAGATGTTTTCTTTGTGAATATGTGTTAAAATGTAATTTATTCCTGTGATCAAAGCTGAATTTTCAGCATCATTACCCCAGTCTTCAGTGTCACATGATCCTTCAGAAATCATTCTAATATGATGATTTGATGCTCAAGAAACATTTCTGAATATTATCAATGTTGGAAACCGTTGTGCTGCTTGTATATTTAATATTTTTGTGGGAACAGCATTTATAATACAGAAATAAGAGGTTTCATGTTTTGTGTTTTCACAGTGGTACTAACCTACTGAGAGATTGCTGAAGCTCCTTCGGACAGTGTGTTTCTTCACTGGAATCCAACAACTGCTTCTCACCCAGATCTGAAACCATTAAACATCAACAGAGTGTCTTCATAATATAAATCCTTAAAATAGCTTATATTACTGAAACTGGTTAAACTGACACTAAACTCATAAGGAAGTAGTTAAAAACCGGTTAAACTGTTTCAAAACACACATTTCTAGTACACTATGATTGCCTTATGAGTCATGCTTGGAGAAATACAGGTCAGCAGTTTCTGTTGATGAACATGATCGGACTGAAACCTGTGTCGACGTTGGGCTGTGACGTCACTTCTGACTGGCACATCTGATTATACGACATGTCTCCGATCAGAGTACACGTGACCTCCTCAACATCACCGCCACCCACGTTCAGTTGAATGCCTTCGGACGCCAGAGCCTCATAACTGGGGCCTGTGATTATGATCAGCTACGGGAAGGAAGAAATAGGGTAGTAGTGAAGTAATTCAAAGAGTTTATCAAATTCTAGGATTTAACATTGAAAACTGTGTTTAACCCATATGAAACCTTTTACATACAGAGATGGCTATATTACACATCTGAAAAAACATAATAGGGGCACTTTTAAAAAAAAGGGCGACGTGCTGTCGTGCTGAAAAGACATACACCTGACATGCAAATGGACTCATTTGACTGCAAACGGTCAACATGTCCTAAAAAAGCCCTAAAA
>RJVU01019149.1:67533-85075 GCA_003731715.1 Anabarilius grahami
TTAAGTCATCCTATACATTTTATGAAGTCATCCTCCGAGGCTGTGCCGGTTCTAGACTTCTGGGGGCCCTAAGCAAAACTTAGGCAACAACACCCCCATTTGATTCCCAATTGTTTTATTAACATTAAAAGGAACACTCCACTTTTTAAAAAAATAGGCTCATTTTCCAACTCCCCTAGAGTTAAACAGTCGAGTTTTACCGTTTTCGAATCTATTCAGCCGATCTCTGGGTCTGGCGGTACCACCTTTAGCATAGTTCATTGAATCTGATTAGACCGTTAGCATCTCGCTCAAAAATGACCAAAGAGTTTAGATATTTTTTCTATTTAAAACTTGACTCTTCTGTAGTTACATCGTGTACTAAGACAGACAGAAAATGAAAAGTTGCGATTTTCTATGCAGATATGGCTAGGAACTATACTCTCATTCCGGCGTAATAATCAAGGAACTTTGCTGCCGTACCATCACTTTAAGACCGAATGCACAGATCGAATATACTGATAAGTGATCGTTTACATTCACTTAATACAGAACCAACTGTGTTTAAGTGAAGACTTGCCAAGATGGGCATTTTGACATTTTTGCGTATATCTGGTAGTTCAAGCGCATGCCCAAAGCAGCCTACACTTGTCCGTGTTTTGCTCCGTCTCGGATCGCACGCACAGAAATCTGCCTGGGGAACAGCAACTCTTTGGCAGCTCAAAAAGCTTTAAACTCTGTATATTCCGAGTCATGTTACACGATTTGACTGATTTGGATGTTACGTAGGAAAGGGTGACAGTGCTCCGCTTTAAAGGAAAGGAACAGAAAGCGCCATCATGTTTTCATAATCGTTGGAAACGAAAATCAAAACCTAGACTATCACATCCCTAGTCATTAAATCATCTTTGAGAGCAAGGGGGCCCCCTGGTGGTTCGGGTTCCCTACGCAACTTGCGTACTTTGCATAATTGGAGGACCGGCACTGCTCTGAGGTTTACGTCATCCTCCAACCCGCTTGTAAGTTTGCTGAGGCCCCCTTTGGGCCCCGACCCCCTGTTTCTCTTGTGCCCCTTTGACCTACTTGAGATCCTTCCAGAGTAGAGTGCTGGTCCGGTAGTTCACATTCGCCCATCACCGTCTGCAGATCCTGACTCTCAAATAGTTCGCTCTGCGCTGAGGCAGCCGCTAATGACGGGATGCTCTCTTCCACACCTTTTCCAGAATTATCATCTCCATCCTCCCTCTCCCGCCTGTCTGTCAAGGGCGCTGTGACAACCATGCATTCATATCTCTCCGAGGAGCCCCCTCCACCTTTTTCCTCGTTTTCTAATGTTCTTGAACCGTCCGCCTGCTCCGTGACAGGGTCTGCCTCTCTCACCGCATCTCGATCCGAGGCTTTTCCATCAGACTCGGCTTCTCGGTTCATGAGCACCTCCATCTCCCACACGGCCTGGTCTCCCAGACAGTGCTCTGAGTTGGGAGGACTGCTGTGGGCCGCAGGAGATCCTGGGAGATCATTGAGGGATGTGCATGTCATCTGATGGTCCATCTGGGATGCATGTTCATCATCGTCTTCCAACTCACTGACTGCATCTGAAAGATTAAGAAAAGATTCAATTCACTGTTCAATGTTAAATCCATTATAACAGGGGTTTGTGAGTTGATGAAAAGCTAATCATTTTAAAGGGGGTAGATTATGATTTCAGTTTTTTTAACTTTAGTTAGTGTATAATGTTGCTAATTGAGCATAAACAACATCTGCAAAGTTACGATGCTCAAAGTTCAATGCAAAGAGAGATATTTTTTCTTTTACAGGAATCGCTTTTTAAGGACTACAACAAACGGCTGGTAGGGACTACAATGAGCTTCTTCCTGGGTTAGTGACATCACAAACACTAAAATTTACATAAAGCCCACCCCGAGAACACTCAACAAAGGGGGCGAGGCCATGTTGTGCTGATTTTAGAGAAGAGGAAGAGTTGTTGTAGTAGAGTGTTGTTGCCATGCTGTCATTTTACGCCGAACTGCTTCACAAACGAGGGTCAATTCATTGCTGGATTTGCACCGAAGATTAACATGATGGCACATGCTAGTCGATGAGTTGAATCAACTCCACAACAACTACATAAATGAATCCACTAATCATTCAGAAACGTCGAGATTCATTCTAAAAGCTGTAACTTCTTCCTGAGTATCTCCATCAGTGTCCGACTCCGGTTTGAACAATGTAAGTCTGAACACTGTTACTAACAATCCTCATTTTGGCTGCGTGAGATTCTCCAGCTTTGTTGTTGTTGTTGAGCAACCAAAGCATCACATATCAAAGTAAATGATTTCATACTTTGTCAGTAAAAGATGGTTTTATATGGATAATGTTTTCAAAACACTTACTCGCGTGCAATAGTGAGTGGGCGTTGATTCTCTTTCCTATGCAATGATGGTAGACAATCATAACAGTGGCCTTATACAGACAAGCCTTCAAGGAGCCGCTTCTTAAAAAGTATCATTTCAGACAGAAGGTCAGAATGAGGGTTGAATTTTTTTGTGTGTGTGTGTGTGTTAACTTTATTAACATTAATAAGAACATATTAAAATAATTTTAAAAAAAATACATGTCATAACCCCTTTAAAAATGACAAACACAACAAAATTACTAAATTTTTAACTCAAATTAAAATGAGAATGGAAAATATGAAAATACAAACTGATTCAAAATATTAATAAAAAACTACAATAGTATCTCAATACTAAAATAACACTTATCAAACAAAATGTTGTGATTTAATTAAATAAGTATATAGTTTATTGCACTGCGTGTTTCAGAGCAAATATCACTAACATTTTCATTTTTTAAATTAAAATAAAGCTTAAATAAAAATAAAATAAATATTAATTGATAAACAAAAATGTAACCTTGACTAAATGAAAGTAGTTGAAGGACTAAAATTACTAACTGGAATTAAATAAAAACTAAACTAATATTAAAATAAACCTAAACATTAATAAACTTTAGGTCATAAAACTGCTAAAAGCACATACTAAAGATGCTACTAAAACTAAAATGAAAACTAAAAATATTAAAATAAAAGCTAATAAAACAAAAATAACACTGGTCTCACAAACTTCTCTGCATGTGCTGCGAGTTTAACGTTCATTGGTATCTCAAGTTTAACAGGAACTTAATGTGTGCTAGGTTGACCTTATTTACATAATTTCAAACATTCCAAGTTTACAGCATTAAAATCTCAATGGTTTGAACATTTGAAAGTTAATAATTTAAGACAATTATTAATTATGTAATTAACAAAAGTATATTTCTGTCTTATTTTTTACAGAGTTAATACTACTACTACTAATATATACAAATATGTTCAAACAAATAATTTTAAAGTAAATACAATAAAAAAAAACACTTAAAAAGAACAAATATTCTATCTGTTTATTTGCATGTGACCATTAACTGTCATCAGAAAACAGTGAACATGCAAATTTGTAGTTAAATATGCCTGAGTATATTATTTTAAAAATATTTAACATCTAAGTAGTTTGGCTGACAAAAAAGTTTGGGAACATACTGAAAACAGCGTAAGATTTTCCTACCGTGCAGCTGCCTGTGGTTTTGTAGTCTCCTTCTCCTGGTGTTGATACTCTCACAGTCAGCATCTTTCTTCTCTGGAGGCCTGTCCTCCTCATCTTTCTCCACAGCACTGTCCTCCACGTCTGACTCAGACTCACCCCCTGCAGGCCAGGGCAGGTACTGCACAAACGAGTGACCAGCCACACACTGCCACAGTGCAGATGTAGATAAACCCACAGTGGGCTCCACCGCCTGCAGCTCAGGCTCATGCGGGCAGGACTGGAGGTGACACTGGTACCAGTTCACCACGTTCTGCAAGCTGGTGGCAGACACCTTCTTCCCTGCGAGGAGAAACAATCTCTCTCTTACTCGCTCGCAGAGACAAATGAACATCAGACACTAGTGCTGCTTCTTAAAAAATAAATGAATACTTTTATTCAGAAAGGATGAATTAAATTGATCAAAACTGACAGTGAAGACATTTATAATGTTAAAAAAATGTTTCCATTCCAAATAAATTCTTTTAAACTTTCTATTCATTTAAGAATCCTGAAAAAATGATTTTCACCAAAATATTAAGCAGCACAAAGAGCACGAAAAGCCATGCCAACATAGCTGGGAGCGTCAGACCAGCAGCAACAACAAGTAAGTAATGACATTTTAAGATGATTTTGGGCATATTGGCTGAAAATCATAAATAGTCATTAGAAATATAATTGAAAGGTTCATCGCAGTCGACCAATAGGTGGCGCTGTGACCAAACTGATGTGGTGTGGTCGGAGTAAGCTGACAATGAAACATGCAAAGTTTGGTGTCAACAGGGCAAAGCACTGCAGAGATACAGCTTCAGAGTCATTTTGGCATCCTGCGCTTTACGAAAACGGTTTTGTCTATCGATGCGAAATCCATAGCTTTTTGCTGGCATGGTCTGAAGGTGATCTGACTCAAATTCAGTGAAAATCAGACTAATGGTCTAGGAGGAGTTCGAAAAAGTAGGTTTTTAAAGACAATAAAAATGGCGGGTAACACTTTATTTTAAGGTGACTTATTACATGTTACTACATGTACTTACTATGTAATAACAGTAAATTATGCAGAATTACAGGTAACTAAACCTAAACCAAACCCTAACCCTAACTGTAACGCTATAGTAAGTACATGTAGTTAATTAATATTACTCAGTACTTAGTTGAGAAAGTACAATGTAACTATGTCACCTTAAAATAAAGTGAAACCATGGCGGACAGCAAGCTTGGACAACTATGACAACATTGGTATTTATGTTCATGACCCAAGGAATCTATTAAGACCAGTCTCATTACAATAGGTTAAATTAATCAAAAGCTATAAGCATTTTATTTTTAAATTTCATTATGACTTTTGACCACAAGGTGGCACTGTCTCAAAACCTGTGTGCTGATGGTCCATATTGAGTTCCGAAATGGTACGCCAATGCATTCGTAAAGTATAGCATGTTATATCATAATAACAATTACATGTTTTGTTCTATTATAGCGCCACCAAGAGGCACAATCCCACCATTTTTTTTTAGGTATCCTCAAAGTGAGTCCATACATGTGTGTCAAATTTGATGAAAATATCTTATTTTGCTTTGGAGTTATAGACATTTATATCTATGAGAACATACTTTTTTTTTTTTTTTGCCACCTTCAGTGCTTGGACCCTAAAAAGATATGTTACAATAATCAGAAATGTTTCTTGAGCATCACATCTTCATATTAGAATGATTTGTGAAGGATCATGTGACACTGAAGACTGGCTGCTGAAAATTCAGCTCTGCATCACAGGAATAAATTACATTTTACAATATTACAATAGAAATCAGTGATTTTAAATTTTAATAATATTTCACAATATTACTGTATTTTTTATTTATTTAAAATCATACCAACCACGCTAAATGTTTGAATGGTAGCGTGATTCGTTTTCAATGACCCTACATGTTCAATTAAACCATCAAAATATTAGGAAAATATATGTATATGTTTTTTAAAATATTTTAAATATGAGGGAAGAACAAAACTCTAAACTTGGTTTAAGGTATTTATCCGACCAAATTATTTTGCAAAAAAGGCAAAGCATAGAAAAACAAAAAGCTCATATTTGACTACAACATAATCAGTTATTCATATTTTGTTGGTTTGCTCTTGTTTTAGCATGTGTTCATCATTTCTTTGTCTGACACATTATGCCCGCACAATTTGGCATGTTTCATTGCGTTTACATTTACATTTACATTTATGCATTTGGCAGACGCTTTTATCCAAAGCGACTTACATTGCATTATACTATACATTTGTATCTGAGTATGTGCAATCCCTGGGATCGAACCCATGACCTTGGCATTGCTAGTGCCATGCTCTAACCACTGAGCTACAGGAAAGCAGGAATTGCGTTAATATCACAAATAAAACTATTGACTCTAAGCACAACTAAAAGGGTGAAGACGTCAGTTTTCTCAGGTCGGACATCACTTTTGACTAATATATATTCCGAGAGGCTTCGGAAACACTACTTTGTGAAAAGTGGTTTGGGTTACATGTACCTGTCAGTAAATGAAACCGATATAATGCATATAAATATTACTCACCTTTCCTTTGACTGCTGCATTGTTCAGGAATGGATTTCTTCCTGTCCATCACAACACGAGACATGTTAAAAAGAGAAGCTACATGAAGCTAACTAGTGTCCACTCACTAAAACACCTGTGTGTGTTTTACAAGCCAAAGGGGTTTGGACAAACATGAATGATCTATTTACAATTCAGTTAAACAAGGAGCCTATATTAGGCTCATTCATCACAGTAGACATGAAAGGCCAAGTCAAGCACATTGCATTGAGGGATGCATATGGAAATGCCATGGTATACTAAAATTATGACCATATTCATGTACCATGGCGTTTGCATTATACTCTAAGATGCTTCATGAAAATATAATGGTACTATTATAGTAAAGATACAATGTATAGTAAGGTATAAAGAAAAATACATGTAAACAAACTAAAATAAAGCAATAAATCAATAAGGTAGAGTCTAATCAATGGCAGATTCAGATAACCAAAGAACACTCTCAAGATACAAAAAGAAAACGAACTTGGTTGTATCAGACAAGAACAGTTGTGCACATACAGTGGTGCTCTGGATTATTGGCACCCTTGGTAAATATGATCAAAGATGACCATAAAAATAAATCTGCATTGTTTAGCCTTTTGATCTTTAATTCATAAAATGAGCAAAAATCTAACATTTCATTGAAGGAAAAGAATTGAAAGTGGGGGAAAAATAACATTAAGAAATAAATGTTTTTCTCCAAAACACGTTGGCCATAATTATTGGTACCCCTAGAATTTTGTATGAGTAAAATATCTCTAAAGTATATTCCCATTCATATTTAATTTTTTTAGCACACCAGGGTGATCATGAACATGAAATTGTCCAGCCATGACTTCCTGTTCCACAGGAGTATAAACATGAGGAAACACAAAGGCCAAATTCCCTTAATCATTCATCACAATGAGAAAAAACAAAGAATATAGTTCTGATGTGCAGCAAATGATTGTCGAGCTTCACAAAATAGAAAATGGCTATAAGAAAAAAGCTAAAGCATTGAAAATCCCCATATCCACTACCAGGGCAATAATTAAGAAGTTCCAATCAACTAAAGATGTTATAAATCTGCCTGGAAGAGGACCTGTGTCTAAATCGTCCTAATGCGTGGAGAGGAAGAAAGTTTGAGTGGCCAAAGACTCTCCAAGGATCACAGCTGGAGAATTGCAGAGGTTAGTTGAGTCTCGAGTCTCGAGTCTCAGAAAGCCTAAAAAAAAAAATGATCAAAGAGCACCTACATCCCCACAAGTTGTTCGGGAGGGTTTCAGGAAAAATCCTCTGCTCTCATCCAGAAACAATCTCCAGCATATTCAGTTGTCAGACACAACTGGAACTTCAAACAGGACCGGCTTCTATGGTCAGATGAAACTAAAAAAAGAGATTTTTGGCAGCAAACCCACCAGATGGGTTTGGTGCACACATGGATAAAAAGTACCCAATGCTCACGGTTAAATATACTGCTGGATCTTTAATGTTGTGGGCCTATTTTTCTGCTGGAGGTCCTGTACATCTTGTTCAGATACATGGTATCTTGGATTCTATCAAATACCAACAGATAAAAAATCAAAACCTGACTGCTTCTGCTAGAAATCTTATAATGGGCTGTGGTTGGATCATCCGTCGGGACAATGATCCAAAACAAACATCAAAACCAACACAAAAATGTGTCACTGAGCACAAAATGAAGCTTCTGCCATGGCCATCCCAGTCCCCTGACATGAACCCTAAAGAAAATGAGTGGAGTGAACTGAAGAGAAGAAGCACCAGCATGGAGCTGGAATCTGAAGGATCTGGAGAGATTCTGCATGAAGGAATGGTCTCTGATCTCTTGTCGGGTGTTCTCCAAACTCATCAGGCATTATAGGTGAAGACTCAGAGCTGTTATCTTGGCAAAAGGAGGTTGCAAAAAGTATTTAACAAAACGGTGCCAATAATTGTGGCCAATGTGTTTTGAGAAAAACATTTATTTCATAATGTGAGTTTCCCCCCACTTTCAATTCTTTTCCTTCAATGAAAGATTAGATTTTTGCAAATTTTATGATTAAAGATCAAAAGGATAAACAATGCATAATTATTTTTATTGTCATCTTTGATCATATTTACCAAGGGTGCCAATAATCCTGAGCACCACTGTAACAGTCCACAAACACATGCATGCATGAATTTATTGGACAGCCAGCTGAATTGCAATGCTACCCAACTTTTTGATTTTGAGTGATGCATGATCAAATATGGCTTTTATGTGTCACTCATAAAGCATGCATACATACCTGCCGTATTTCTGCTGGTATTTTTCTCCATATGCCGAATTGAGGAGGATTAAATACTCCGCGAGCCCCGCGTCGCTCATGCTCGTGTGCCGGCGCAGCTCGCTCCAGACCTGGTGTGCTTCTCCTAGATAGACCCGCCGCACATCGTACTTCTTCCGCGATTCCAGCCGCCGCTGCGCCCGATCCGCGTCTGTCAGCCGGGGTCGACCTCTGCAGCGGCGTAAAATGGCTTTAATTTGCTCTCCGGTGGCGTTGGAGTCTGTGTTTACCGCCGCCATGTTTTGTATCAGCTGTTGAGTTGTTATGTTTTGTCTTAAAGGGAAGTGCTGTGTGTAGCCTTAAAGGAAGTGGATTTTTTACATTTTCGTTTTATTTTAGTTAGTTTTTTTTATGATTAATATTTTTTGTAGATGAATAACGCGTGAAATTTACAATAAAATATATAATATTTCGAAATTAAAACGAGGATAATTTAGTTTATATTTGAACCGACACATAGATTTGACCAATCAACCGTGAGCTCTCTTTTCTGACAGCCAATCAGATGCGTCGTTCCAACAGTAGGCAGTGGGACGTCAAGTTCGCGGGAGATGATGATGCGTGTTACCTTCACGTTGTTGTTGTTGTTGTTAATAAGTCATACTTATGTTCAAATGAATAGTTGCTAATATCATATCATTTTACGCAAATTGTAATGGCTGATATTTTAGGAGTCGTTTTCAGACGATTTGCATCAGGAAGTGTAACGAGTGATTTACTATTTCCCTCTAGTGTAGAAGGCAATACGTTAGTGATTGGGGACGTGAACATCAGTAGATCAGTGTTATTTCTAGCCGCGGTCACAGCTGCCACAGATCTGGGGCTCAAAGTGCTGTTTTTCACACAGACTCCATTTCAGTCTCTACCGGTTTCTCTGAGGGCTTCAGTTCCTGGACTAAAACTAGAGAGTCTGAAGGTAATAAAAATGGTTTGTTTGAACAGCGTCAAGATAATTAATACATGATAATTCAGTCAGACAGGTCAAAAGTTTGCTGAAAAACCTGTTACAAACAATATACTATATGCCTTCTGTGTTCTGATAGTTTATACATTTTTAATAAAGTCCCCCTGTAGTCAATAATTGTATTCGTTAAAACTCATCTTTGATCACCAAAATTAAATGTAAAAGTTTATTCCTGTGAAAAAAAAAATGTAATACTTTAAAATTACCTTGAATGTAAGTGTATACTTTATTTAGTATATGTGTATCTATGAATATGCTAATTAGCCCCGCCTCCACTCACTTGCACAAGCTCAGAGATCCACTCGGTCAACTTACTGAGGTAAACGCTGCACAATAGGATCGCTTTTTAAAACGTTGGACACAAAACGGTAATTAATATGATTAGACTTTTGCTTGACTTTATCAAACAGCTAATAATGTGTTGCTAATGTTACACAACGACTCCCTTGCTTCAGAGCGGTCCTATGCTAAAGCCCGCCAGCACTTTGACGTGATTGGTTACAAGGTAGTTTGTGATGTCAGCAGTGCTTGAAGTGGAAAAATAAAAGTGCCGGTGTTGTGCCGTATTTCGTTGAAGTCGCTACCTGATTGTCTAATCTAATGCTGCGTTCCAGGCAGGTTTTTGAGCCCTTAAGTCACGACTTCAAATCACGAATCACGACTTTGTAGCGTTCCAGGCAAGTCAAGCAAAATACTGCCTGAGTATAAACAAACCAGCATGGCGGACCGTACGGGGCTTAATGCTCATTAACAATTATTTCTATCGCCAAAGGTGCTTATCCTTTCTTATTTGAGGGAAACGGAGGAGGAAAATGGCGCATAAGGCAAGAGAAGCTGTTATACCTTGTATTTTACGTTATTTTACCGTGCACTTGCATAAACACCGCATCCGTAGGGGCTGCCATTGTTGTTTCGCGGGCTATGTGACATCAGAACCCGTAACTGGGAGTACATCGATCTAGTATGAGTTCACGGGTGGGAAGTCACGACTTTGACTGCTGTTCCAGTGCACTTTCACGGGTAGAAGGTTGGAAAAACACGGGTTGCGGGTTGCCTGGAACGCAGCATTAACCCCACCCCTAATCCTAACCCCTACCCCTAACCCCTACCCCTAAACCTACCAATACTAGGGGGGTAATTATCTGGCAGGGGGTCGAAATTCGGCACAACACCGGTACTCCCGATGCTTGCTTTAAAACGCGTTCCTGAAGAAGGGAGGGCATGGCAGGCTTCCGTACATGCAACATATCAGAACCGCTGGTTCGCATGGAAAACTGCCGGTACACTGAAGGTAAAAATAGAGAAGTGCCGGTACTGCATACTGTGCGTACCGGCCCACTTCGAGCAATGGACGTCAGTTTTTTCACTGCAGTTTTAAGGAGAAAATACTCAGCAATGGTATGGACTTATGCATTTGCACATGGTTTGTTTTAAAGCATATTTAAAAACACCACATAGACATATGAACAACGTTAAAACTTGATTTTCACCACAGGGGGACTTTAAGTAAAATGCCTTTTAGTGTAATTGTAAAAAACGTCATGGTAAATGTAAACCTTTATATTGTTATTAATATTTCAAAATTAGCATTTTTCATTGGACTGAAGCAACTTAGGTTTACTTGATTATCCATTCATCAATTCATTTTTAGAAAAATCATGTTAATATCTAAGTATCAAATATGATACATCAGACTTTCGAGGAAGGTTTCTTTGTTCATCTCTCAATCATCATTGTATTGCATTACATTACATGTATATATGTTACATGTTATAAAGATCTCATTGATTTACATTACAAGCTATTAGAATTCCATCTTACTTTTTGGCCAAATATCAGCAACTGCACCAAATAGCATATTTTTGCTCAGTTTGGGACTCTGAATAAAATCAAGGTGTTTTTTCTGGCTGTTATTTCAGGTTTTACATGGTTAATGAGCGAAAAATTATTTGTTCTGAATAAAAGTCACCTAATTCATGTTTTCATGCATCTTCACTTACAGAATGTGAAGTTTGTGTATGTGAAGACTTTGAAGGAGCTTGTTGAGGATGTGGCTTCCCTTCATGTGCTGGCGTCCGAGGCCGCGTCTCCTCCCTCTCTGATCATCGTGGACGGTCTGGAGCGGTATTTACACGGGCCTCAAGGCGGACCGCTACAGGACGACCTGGGCCCTGTGGCCCATGTGGCGGCCCTCCTGCATGACACCGCTGCTTTTCTCACACAGATCCAGCAGAACAAAGCAGATGGACAGGGCCTGTGCAGGGTCATGGTCTCCTTTCAGAGTGAATGTGAAGGCAGTCGGGACAGTGAAGCCCCTGATCTTCTCCTTTCTGTACTGGACCGTTACCTGCGGGTGAGGTGCACCTTGGAGGAAATGGCGGTGCAGAACGAGTGGCAGGTGTATCTATCAGGCACATGTCCTTCATTGGGCCATCAGGGACAGCAGTGGCACATGGTGCTGCAGACAGGAGGTGCTGTGGAGTTTCGTCCAGTCATCATTGGAGAACAGCAGATTCTGAACCAGCGGGACAAAAGCAGACAGGAAAATGAGAGACGTGAAGATGGAAAATAAAATGTTAATATTCCAATGTACTGTAACCTATTTCTATTTCTCAGTTCAACTGGCTGTTCTTGATTTATAGGAATGTTGGTGTTTACTTGTAATGTTGACAAAGTAGCAAACTTTGACTAAATACAGATATTTTGCATCTCAGTCAACTATACTTGCAGAATTTATATAGTCTTGAGCTTCTGACCAGGGCTGTGTCTCAATACTAGTGTTACTTGATCTCAGTGCTGCGTTCGACACTATAGATCATAAAATACTCCTAGATCGACTACAGAATTACACTGGTATTCAGGGACAGGCTTTACGGTGGTTTAGGTCGTACCTATCAGACCGTCACAATTTTGTTTATATAAACGGGGAAAAATCTAAGATAACGATAGTAAACTATGGAGTGCCGCAAGGATCAGTGTTAGGCCCTCTGCTATTTTCAATATACATGCTGCCACTCGGCAATATTATAAGAAAACATGGAATTAGTTTCCACTGCTATGCTGATGATACTCAGTTATATATTTCAACACAACCAGATAAAATCTCTAAATTATCCAATCTGACAGAATGTATTAAAGAAGTAAAACATTGGATGACTAGTAATTTTCTTCTATTAAATTCAGATAAGACTGAAGTATTACTTATTGGGCCAAAAACCTGTACACAGAATCTCTCAGACTACAATCTGCATTTAGAAGGATGTACTGTTACTCCATCCTCGACAGTTAAAGACCTGGGTGTTATATTAGACAGCAACTTGTGCTTTGAAAATCATATTTCATATGTTACAAAAACAGCCTTCTTCCACCTCAGAAACATTGCTAAGATACGGAATATGTTATCTATTTCTGATGCAGAAAAGTTAGTTCATGCTTTCATGACGTCTCGACTAGATTACTGTAATGCATTATTAGCTGGTTGTCCTGCTTCCTCAATAAATAAGCTACAATTAGTACAAAATGCAGCTGCTAGAGTTCTTACCAGGTCAAGAAAATATGATCATATATCACCAATTTTATCATCTCTACACTGGTTACCCATTAAGTTTCGTATCAATTATAAAGTATTGCTAATGACCTATAAGGCTCTAAATGGTTTAGCTCCTGTGTACTTAACCGATCTTCTATCGCCCTACAATCCTTCACGCTCCTTAAGATCACAAAACTCTGGACTTCTGGTTGTACCTAGGATATCTAAGTCCACTAAAGGAGGGAGAGCGTTTTCACATTTGGCTCCGAAACTCTGGAATAGCCTTCCGGATATTGTTCGGGGCTCAGACTCGCTCACCCAGTTTAAATCTAGATTAAAGACGCATCTCTTTAGCCAAGCATTCACATAATGCATCTCATATCAGATCAATTGCACATGATTATCTTTGCTTAATGTTATGAAAAGCAGCTACGCTAATTACTCTCCATTTGCTTTTCTGTTTTGCCTCGGGACACCCGTCCCGAGGTGACTAGAGAGGACATCAGCTTCAGTTTAGATCCGGCCTCTTAAGAAGACCTCAGATGACCAACACCTATGAAGAGACGGCGCCAACTCCTGCGAGGATTTCGGAAGACGCAATCATCTGGATCAACATGCACATTGCACAAATTCTATATCTTGATTATTGTTAACCATTATTTGCTAACTGCATTCTTTAATTTGTAATGTTGACACGCATTCTCTGTAAAGCTGCTTTGAAATGATATGTATTGTGAAAAGCGCTATACAAATAAATGTGAATTGAATTGAATTGACAATGTAGAAACTATTTGAATGTTTAAAGTTTTTTAAAGTTTGAAAAGAAAATGTCAGCATTCATTTGTTGTACATCAACTATGCTTTATTATCAAACTGTTATTTGTTTACTTTTGATGACATTGCATTTAATAAAAACCCTTGCATTAACTTAAACTCACAAAACAGATTAGAAAACATTTGTTTAACAACCGTTTTCTAATCTCTAACCCTAACCCCACATGGTGCAAGCTGATTGGCCTCTGCTGATCCTGCAGCCAATGAGATTGCTTGCTCAACATTTAAATAGCCTGGTTCAGTGTTTGCTTTAAGCTATTAGAGTTCCTCTGAACTCCTCCACCTCCCCAGCTCCACCTGCCTAGATCTGCTATGGGATTTGTCTAATTATGCAGCAGCAGCATGTCTTACAGGTTCACAGCATCGTCTGTGTATCTACAGGGCTTGGACAATGAATCTGAAACACTGACCAATATAGTGTTGGAGGTGTCACGCCTATGGCTGAATCCCAAATGGCACACTTCTGTGCACTTTCGGTCTTGTGGAATTAAAAATGGCTGCCGTGTGCATGTCTGTTAAGTCCACAAGGCCATCGGGTGTCTCATTTGTCAATTTTAGGCTTTAGAAGGGTGCTCACAAGTGGCCGATATGCGCCCTCGATGCACGCCTTTGCTGAGCCTGCACTGGGTGTCTCCTGCTGTCTCCGCGGCAGACTTCTTCCCGGCAGTCAAAGCGGCGTTACATCACGAAATTGCGGACTTGTAAGAAGACCGCAAGTGTTTATAGGTTGCCATTTGGGATTTAGCCAAAATATGCATAGCCTGGAGGCCAATCTTTACTCAGTTCAGAGTTCAAAATAAGACAAATTGTTGGTGTGCATCTCGCTGGCTCATCTGTGACCAGGACAGCAAGCCTTTAGCCTCGTTTCCACCAAAATTACCCAAAACAATTTGTCCCAGGAACTTTTTTTCCCCCCAGACCTGTTGCTGTCTGTCCAGGGATGTTCAGGTGCTAACCCAGATTGTATCCAAAAAACATAAAACCACATCTGCCCAACTCACTGCAGAATTAAATGCACTCTCCTTCTACCAAAATTGTTCTTCGGGAGCTCCACGGAGTCAATATTAATTGGTTGCGCTGCTATAGCCAAAACTTTCATTGGTGTCAACAGTGCAAATCTTGGGCTGTGGACAAGATGAAATATCTCTGATAAGTCCATCTTCACTTTCTTTCCCACATGGGATTTACGGTGTGGAGAAGCTCCAAAGAGGCAAAACCCCCGGACTGTCGCTGCCCAGAGTGAAGCACAGGGTGGATCAGTGATGTCTTGGGCTGCAATATCATGTCATTCCCTACTGTGTTTCATGGGCACGACTACTGAACCATTCTGGAGGACTGTGTGCACCTAATGGTTTAAACACTGTACCCTGAAGGGGGTGCTGTGTATCGCATGATAATGCACCAATACACACAGCAAGACTTGTGACAGAATGGTTTGATGAAAATGAAAGTGAAGTTGAACATCTCCCATTGCCTGCACAGTCACCAGATCTAAATATTTTGAGCCACTTTGGGGTATTTTGGAGGAGCGAGTCAGGAAACGTTTTCCTCCACCAGCATCACATGGTGACCTGAACACTGTTCTGGAAGAGGAATGGCTGAAAATCCCTCTGGCCACTGTAAGGGACTAGTATCTGTCATTCCCAAAATAAACTGATGTTATTTGGCTGCAAATGGAGGCCCAACTCTACATTTATTGTGGTCTAAAGCCAGGTTATCGTTAGTACTTAATTTGAGGTTTTTACAATTATTTACGCTAACCAAAATCAATCTATTTCACACTTTAATAATTCTTCTCCATGTTTTTTCCTAATTTAACATGAGTTACTAGCCATTTTATGAGTTACTAGCCATTTCATTAGAGGCCCCACCCCCTTGTCATTTCAAACCTTTCTTTGTTCTGTGGAACATAATAGAAGATATTTTGAGAAATGTCTGTTTAATTTTTCTCCATACAATGGAAGCCAATTGTCACCACAATGGTTTGGTTACCAACATTCTTCAAAAGACATTTTTACACATAATTCATTCATTTTTGGATGAACTACCCCTTTAAATGCACAAATACATTTATTTTAGACATCAGAGAATAGAAAATAACACAAGTGTAAATGAGAAGTCTTCACTGAAATGGATGAGATCCTATCTGTTTACGCAATAAATACAATTCCTTTTTATTCTTAAAAAAATATAGCTTTATTGCTGATAGAAAAAAGTGAAAGACGAATAGTTATTTTAGAAACTTGATTAATAGGCTTTCAATCGTATTGCCAATGCTATTATGAAATAGAAAAACACTCAGTGATCGTACCATTAGATAGAAAGGACTACATGTGAAACATTTTCTGCTTTTTATCTACATTCTTCAAAATAAAGGTTCTTTATTGGCTTTGATGGTTCCATGAAGAAACCTCAACATCAGTGGAATCTTTCCATTCCACAAAAGGTTCTTTAGATTATTAAATGTTCTTCACACTAAGAAAAAAAAGTTTCTTTTAAGAACTGTTCACTGAAAGGTTCTTTGGGGAACCAAAAATGGTTCTTCAATTGCACCACTTTTGGAACCTTTATTTTTAAGAGTGTAGTTTCCATACTACAGATGGGATTAACAATTCATCTTGGTTAACTTGTTCAGAAATTAGAAACAGATTTGGTTTAACCTTATGCATTACAGAATATAGAACACAAAAAGAAATCCTGACAAACTAAACTGCTATTATAAGGTCAAAGGTTTCTGTACAGTAATTTGAGCGTACTGCATATTACAAACTTTAATGTCAACACTAAATCAAAATGGACTTCATTAGTAGATGTTCCTGGTCTTATTGTGAATGATTCAGCAGTGCACATTATTCAACAGAACTGAAAAATGACTTGTAATATATTATCGAAAGTACAAAGTGCTTTCTTTTTTAGTTAATGTCACCAAAGCAAGTTGTGTGCTAGTGGTGTTTCAGGAAGGGTGTAGTCCTCCATAATCTACAGCAAACTCTCGTATGGAACGCCCACTGTTCACGATCTAATCAAGTCTGCCTGCTATATCTGCGTTACATTGTCCCACTCAGAAAAAAACACATTATGAAAGTGAAATGGGTTGCAAATGCCAACAATGTCATGGTGACTTAAAGAGAAATGGTCAATCATACAAGCATTCCCAGAATGCACCACAAGAACTATCCAAATGCAAACACAGCATCTAAGGACATAAAGCATGAAAAAGATGGATGGATGGATTATCCTTCATATAACTCAACAGACGTATACATAACATAAGGTCTAATGGTTGTTCAGACTGACTTCCTCCTCTAGGCTTTAATGTTTTACAGATCCGAAAGATACATATTGCTGTAACTTTAACCACAAAAACAGAGTAAAAAAAAGTGTTATTTACATTGAAAAATATATATGTACAATTTACAAGACAAATTTAGACTTGGAAAAAAAAAACATTATGTTAACAACATAATGACGTATGAACTGCAATCAGGCACTTTACACAAAGTGTAAAAAAACTGTCATTTTTTTTAGTTTAGTTTCATTGTTTTTAGGGTTTTTTTCTTTTCTTTCTTTTTTTCCGTGTTTCAAATGTGATGCTTTTTAAATATATGATTTATTTTACATTTTGTACAGTTTGTAATTTTTGCAATCCTTTTACAAACATTTGGTGACGTCTAAATACAGTTTAAATCTCTGATGTGTGTGTGTGTGTGTGTGTGTGT
>RJVU01019149.1:85173-124722 GCA_003731715.1 Anabarilius grahami
TTTATAGATATTATAGATAATTAATTTTTTATTTATGTTTTTTTTTTACCACAATTGAATTCAACAGCATATGTCAAACCCATAGCATACATACAAAATAGGTATTATTCAATAATTCAGAGAAGTTTTTTTATGCTCCAATAATGTCCTATTTTCCATGATATATTAAATAATTATGAAACGTATTTAATATTTCTCCCTACAAAAATGTAGACATTTAGCCTGTAATGTTTTTTTTTTTTTTAAAGGGACATCAAAGCAAACCCTTTTTGTGGAAAGTGCCACTAATTAAAGCCTTAGTTCACTTCAGCATTAAATTTTCCTGATCATTTACTCACCATCATGTCATCCAAGATGTTCATGTCTTTCTTTCTTGAGTCGAAAAGAAATTAAGGTTTTTGAGGAAAACATTCCAGGATTATTCTCCTTATAGTGGACTTCAACAGTTACCAACGGGTGACTTCAACAGTTACCAACGGGTAACTTCTGCCTATGTGACCTTTCTAACGTGATTACGTAAAGCGTGGCGCATTGCAGAGCTCGTGCAAAACGAGCATCTGTGGTTAAAATGTAAATGTAAAAGTTTGTAAATGTTTATTTTTTTTAGAAAATGACCAATCGTTTCACTAGATAAGACCCTTATTCCTCATCTGGGATCGTGTAGAGCTCTTTGAAGCTGCACTGAAACTGTAATTTTGACCTTCAACCCTTTGATCCCTGTTGAAGTTCACTGTATGGAGAAAAATCCCGGAATGTTTTCCCCAAAAACCTTAATTTCTTTTCAACTGAAGAAAGAAAGACATAAACATCTTGGATGACATGGGGGAGAGTAAATTATGAGGAAATTTTAATTATGAAGTGAACTAATCCTTTAATGTATTAAAAAATAATGGTATTTTAGTGGTACATGACACACTGTATTAAAATGTTTCATTAACAGCTGCCATAGTAATGCTATAATATTAGCTTATTTCATCTGATGGTTTTTTTTCTCCTGAAAGATCCTAGTGTTTTCAGATGCCGTTAAACATCATGTGTCAAACAGAAATCGGTAAGATTCTGAAATAAAATTGTAGTATCAGTATCCAGATTCGATGTGTTGACAGGAGAACGGCCATTTATGGGCAAAAATCTCGTTTTTGTATTCATTGGTGTAGATCCCGCGTTTCCCGAGCTCCGCGATGCTGCTCGAGCTCATCGGGCTGTAGTCCATGGAAACCCCAGAGTCTGCGACCGCCATATAGGCATATCCCGGCCCTTTGGGAGGCCATGTGTGGTTGGGATACTCGAAGCTGCATTGTGAGGACAGTCTGCCCGAACCCGAGCTCTGCGGGAGCGAGCCGAGGTCGGAGTGCGAAGCGCTCAAAGACGACGTTCCCGTGGTGGTAAAGAATGTTTGGAGCGGTAAGGTCTCTTCAAAGACATCGTCCACCTGCTTCTCGGTATCTCCTTGCACACGCTGGGAGTTTTGATTGAGAGCGACATAGGTGTCATGTGACTGGAGTAACGTTGACTGGGAGAACGATTCTGGGTTTTCTTGAAGCGCCCTCAGTTGCTCCATGAGCCACTGAGCGTGAGGAGGTTCTCGCCATCCTCCCATTAATGCCGAATCCGTACGCTCGCTCCCCTCTTCCTTCTCCGCAGGTTTTCTGCCCTCTCTCGGGGACGTACTGTAGTTGGTCAGAGAAACCTCGGACAAAACCTCCACAGTTGAAGGAAGCTCCTCCGTGTACACATGGACTGATCTTCCCCACATGCTGCCATTATTTTGGCTCATCCACTCCTGATGGCCGAGGAAATACAGAATAGTTAGTACTAGTACTAGTAATGATCTCTTTTTTCAGTCCCAATCCGCTTTTCTCCAATTAAGTTTTCACCTTACTTTCATAAATTAATTCTAACTAAACTTTATAAGCTCAATTATCTAAACTTGTCAAGTAATAAAAACTTAAATAAGTCAGTGGACCTCAAAAAATTGAGTGAACAAAACTTAAAAAAGTATGTTCACCTTACTTTCGTAAAGGTAATCCAACTAAACCTTATAAGTTCAAACAACATTAAATTTGTCAAGTTAAACATACTTAATATTCTACGTAAATACAACTTAACTGAGTCAGTGTAAAAAGATAACTAAAAAAGTTAAGTTGAGTGAATGATTTGTTTTTTATTATATGTAGGCTAAATAATTTTTCATTTACTCCTTTACCAATCACAGTTTGGAAACCATTTATTGTCAGTTTTGTTAAAACATGTTAAATTACACATGGTACCGTGTAAATGGTGCAGTGACATTCATGCATGAATTACCTTGAAATCCCCTTTGTAGACTGTGAAGAGACCTGGAAACTTGTGCTCTGGCGTGGGGATGTCAGGCCACAGTTTCTTCAGAAGAAACCTGAAATAATCACAGAATTGATTCATTATTCACTTGTTCCTATTGTATCTGCCCAGTAGTAAAATTGAGTCTGCAAATTTAATGCATGTGAAGTTTTCTAAAAATGTTAAATGTTCTCCTTTAGAGAATGAGTTACTGTTAGTCTGAAGTGATTAACATTTACATTATATAATAACAATATGGTATTGTATGTTCTCATTAAGCATATATTTGTGAGAACTGACTTGTGGTGGGACAGAATCAGAGTCAGGGACAGCAGGCAGAGGATCAATCCGATGAAAAGCACCAGTAACACAATCAGCGGATCCATGTCTGTTACAAAAAGAGAAACAAAAATGATTCCTCATTCCTAAATGACAACGATTCGCCTGTGTCTATTAAACCTTTGGCAAAATTGCAGCGGAAGATTCAGATCTGTGTTCACGCTGCCACTGAGCCAGAGAGAGCAGTTGTCATTTTTAGATATGAAACAGCTTATAAAACAGTCTTTTCAACCACACATTATCTTTATTTCTGGGTTGCAAATGTTCATATTGTCAAAGAAGTACTGGGATGAAAGTTTATAGTTCAGATATAAACACTGATGCCTATGGTAGGGTGATACTGTTTGTACTATATAGCAAATCTCAAGTGATTGACTGCTTGTATCGTCTCAAAATGTAAACTATATTATCACTCAGCTCTAATCTGCTAAATGTGATTGTAAGGCATGAAGATTGTAAACATTAACATCATGAATTTCTGTAAAGTAACTTTGAAAAGACTTAAAATACATTTGAATTGAGTTTTTATGGAAATCAGTTTCTGCCACAGTAGAAAAATATCATGATTTTGTAAATCTTGACTATAAAAAATAAATAAAAAGACAATAATATGACATACTAAGTCAAAATTTTGAGAGTTTTTATGTCATTTTATAATGTACTACAGTGTCATAATTATGACAGTAAGTCACAGTTTTGATAATGTTAGATAATTAGATCACTAGAAGTTGAAATTATGACATACTAAGTTAATTATGAGATAAAATGTCAATATTATGACATTCTAAATCATAATTATGAGATTAAAAAGTCGAAAGAATGAGATAAAAACTGACTTTCTATGTCAATTGACTTTAAATCATAATTTTCAACTTTTTGTTATCATTTTGACTTTTTATGTCATATTTTTTACTTTTTATGTCATTATGACTTTTTATGTCAATTTCGACTTTTTATCTCATATTTATGATTTAGTATGCCCAATTCTGCAATATTAGAAAAAAAATCATTCTTTGGCAAATAAAAGTCATAATTAATACATAAAAAGTCTAAATTATGACATACTAAGTCATATTTGTAATGACATAATTATGATACAAGTTAAAATTATAATTCATAAGTCATAATTATGACATACTAAACTATAATTATAAGATTAAGTCCAAATTACTTTCTATTTCATAATTTACTAAATCAGAATTTCAACATTTTCTCATAATTATGACTTAGTATAATCATAATTATGGTTTACAAAAGAATGATTTTTTTCTTGTGTGGCAAAAATGGGCTTTCATATGTTTTGCTTGTTGAATGTACTTGCAAAAAGCTTTGAAATCCACGTACCGGTTGGCGCTGTGACTGCAAACACAGGATCGGTCCAAGAACTCCAGTAGCCATCGTAGGCGACGCCATCGAGTTTGACACGGACACACACCTCGTATCTGGTGTCGGACTGTAAGCCACGCAAAACCAGCGTGGTGCTGGCCTTTACCTTCTCCACCTTCAAAAGACAGCTCACTGATGAATTTCGACAAGAAACACAATACTTCGGCTTCATGAAAAACAATAAAGAACACATACCTTGCCCATGTGACTTCCCTCCACTGCGTATCTGACCTCATATATCATACTGTCATCCATGTGTTTGAGCGGAGGAGGCAGCCAGCTCACGTTCAACTGCCCTTCCTTCCCTGAGCTCATGACCGTGAGGTTGCTGGGAGGATCTAGGAGTACTGTGAGAGGAAAGGCATTGGAAAATCAGCATGAAATCAAAATGGACAAATCATGTTTTTCAAAATAACTTCCCCTCCCTCTTGCAGTGACATCTCTTCTCTTCTCCGATAATGTATTTACTGATGCGAGAGCAGGGCAACCTGTCACTCACATGAGATCCACCAATAGCAAACCACAACCATCCAATCAATTCCCCATGGACAAAAACCAAGTCCCGCCCTACAGGTTTTCTTATCCACTGTAAACCCTAACGCTCAAAATAATTAATTGGTTTGAGTTGGACAAACTTAAATTAAACAAATTAGTTCACTTTTATGAATATTTAGCACTTTCTTTTTCTTTCAAGTTCACAGAACTTATATATTTTAAGTAAACTGAACTGTTTCATTGTTTTGAGATTTATTAACTGATTTCTTTTAATTTAGACGATCTTTAACTCTTTAACTGAAACTGGGCTGGGATTTCTTTTTGTGCAAAATTAATGTTAAGTGGGAGATAGTAGTGATTAATGTTTTGTTATGCTAATTTAGAAGAGTTTCTGTTAATGTGGGAGAGTTATGGTATCAGGTGGTGCACACGGCTTGGTTTGAGAGCGAGTATGTTAAATCTTTATATTGCTGTACTCATTCAGCAAATGCTTTACCATGCTATTGTTAACATGTTAACAAATTAGCATTTTCTAAATTAGCTTGTTGTAGCTAACTAAGTTTACACTAATAGTATATTAGTATACTCAAACATTTCAGGTTAAAGGCCCACTGAAGAGTGTTGGAACGCGCAGCATTATTCAATGTGTTGACGTAATTTCAACTGAAACAGAAAGACAGGACGATATATCGAACAGCCCCGCCCCTTTTTTAAAATAGCCAATAGCGTTTTTTGTTTATATCACAGCTCGGCCAGAGCTGTTGAGCTTGGTAAAACCTCAGTTTCCTTCTAATCTCTAACCGTTTCTCCTCCGAATGTCCTTTCTATCGCTTTAATATAAAGCATTCTGTGCAGCATTCAAATGGGTTCGATACATGTTGTGGTCTGTGCCGACTCGCGCATACGATCCGCTCTGTGCTCTCGTGTCTCTGGACCAGAGCAGACTGTGCTCGCGTTGTGGCAGTTCATGTGACACTAACGTGAAAAAGGACTTCATTCGCGTCAAAGGAAAGCATATTTACGCTGAATCGTTCCCTATTCTCTGAATAGTGCACTATGTGCCATTCACCATGTAGTAACTAGTAAATGTGTGAGCAAATGACCGATTTCAGCCGCTGCTCCAGCGTCTGTAAGTGTGTAGGAGGAGGCGGGACTTCAGATTCTAGAGAGCATTTGATTGGACCGAAGATTTGACGAGAAACTGAAGTGTGATCTGATGCCATGAAAATCCGTGATCCATTTTAGCGGAAGTGAGAGACTGTAAGTTATGAATGCTTATATCTCCTAAATGCGAATTTTGTCATTGTTTTGGAACACACCAGCTTATTCATAACATTAAGGCTAACATATTCATACTAAAAGCTTAAAAACTTAAATTTTGATTTCAGGGGGACTTTAAGAACAATTAAAAAGTAAAAAATAAATTTAAAAATAAAAATCTGCCAGTTCTGCTTACTTTTGAATTTCTTTCATTGCCTCAAATTTTTTGTTTTGCCAACTTATTCGGGTTTAAGTGTTCAAGAAGCTGTTTCACTCGGATATACATCACAATAGCAAAGAAAAGATTATCACATCTTCCATTTCATGCCAACTTTAAACGTGTGCTATACCTGCATTCTGCTTAGTATTTTCTTCATGTATTACTTGTGTAAAGTTTTAATAGACTTACAGACGTTCTCAACGTTGAAGATGCGATTATAGAGAATCTGGCCATAACGGAAGACCTGCACGTTAAGAGGCGTGAAGAACAGCGCTTGGGGGAGTTTGCAGAAGAGGACGGTTTTGTTACTGGCCCGTAAAGACAGAGATGAAACCACACAAGCCATCTTTTTCTCATTCCTGAAAACACATGAAAAGAAGCAATAATGTTGATTGATATTTTCAGTTGAACTAAACAGATAACATATGAATAACATATGCTGTCTTTCAAGACTAAATATATTTAGAAAAACAATATTTTTTTGTAAATTTGACCAGCGTGAGTTATATCAGTTTCTAAGGATAATTTCGGTAACAACACA
Organism: Anabarilius grahami; assembly: GCA_003731715.1. Lineage (NCBI taxonomy): Eukaryota > Metazoa > Chordata > Actinopteri > Cypriniformes > Xenocyprididae > Anabarilius > Anabarilius grahami. The sequence goes on from RJVU01019149.1 coordinate 91,734, forward strand.
CAATATAAAATGTAAAAATAATAGTAACAATTAATCAGCCTCAAAGCACTAATCAGTCACTTACTCATATGAATACATGAAGGTATATCGATCATGTAAATTCCTCTCTTCCTCCACTTCCCAGAAGCAAGTGAGATCCTTTTTTCCCTCCACAAAACATTTAAGATCCTCTGTTTTGTCTTGGAGTAACTGGGCCACTGAACAATCATATCATATAAAATTGAATGCTTTGTCAAAAGACAATTGTAAATTCATTTTGTAATAAGCAGAGTACAAGAAGCACAGGTGAACACAAACAAATGTTTTTTCTTTCATTTTTGAACAAAGCATTTTTTTTTAATTCAATTACTAAATTGTAAAATAAAAAAGTACAGATTATATAAAATAATTTTTAGATTATATAAAATGCAAGCATATTTCATGGCTTTTTAAATTAAAAACAGGAAATTATTTTGTTAGTGGTCAATTATTAATAATAGTTCTTATTATCAATGTTGATTTTTTGCTGCTTAAACTTTTTATTTATTTTGTTAACTTTTTTTCAGGATTCATTGATGAATATAAAACGCAAAAGAACAGCATTTTGTTTTTAAATGGAAATCTTTTGTAACATTATAAATGCCTTTACTGTCACTTTTGATCAATTTAATGTCCTTTCTGAATTAAAATAAAAAAAAATTCTGATTTTGAATCTTTTGAATGTTAGTACAAGGTTTACACAAAAATATGAAGCAGCACAACTGTTTACAACATTGATAATAATGAGAAATGTTTCTTGAGCATCAAATCATCATATCAGAATGATTTCTGAAGGATCATGTGACACTGAAGACTGGAGTAATGATGCTGAAAATTCAGCTTTGCATAAGTAAAAAGTTATGAAATATGCATGTAACTTTATACTGAAAAACATTAGTCAAACAATTTAAAAGAATCAGCCTCATTTCTTACCTTTTCTTTCAAAACTTTTTCCTCCTGCAGTGACGAAAGCAAGACACAGCATGAAAACAACTTGCAATCTGTCGCTCCTCATTTTTCTCGTCCATTTACATCACTATCCGTGTAACGGTTCCGAAAGGTGTATCCGCATTTCCAGGTGGGCTTTTCGACCAAATTGTTTTGTGTACACCATAAACGGTTACGTGCATCTCATCCGATAAGCTGATAGTATGTTCAGACAGAGTGTTTACGCTTTTACTATTTGGAGGCGGAGCATCAGAAAGTGTGTTGTTTACTAGTGGGAGGAGCTTGAGTGAGGACATGCTGTCATGAAGTGCTCAATATTTTCTCAAAAACAACATTACATGCTCAGCCTAAAGGACTGAGTAGGACATAATAAGACTTTTTAAACATTCTTTTAGCATTAAGATGCACCAACGATCAACATGTGCTCAGTTACGTGTGTTTTTAAGAGTGCAGACTGCCCTGGTGTTGTTCTGTAGCAAGTAACTGGTTCTTTTTATCACAGCCTGACACTCATGTTTTTTTATGCTCAACCTGCATTATCAGCGCACCGCTGAGCTTCTCTTACGCACAGATAAGCGCAAGCATTGCGAGCCGATCCAGTCTGACTGCAGCTCACTGTCCATTATCACTACGACAGGACTGTACCGTTATTTCAACCCATGACACATTGTTAAGATGGGAAATGTGACACCCGATTAGGCCCACAGGTGGTTTTAATCATGCAAAGGCTTCGTCTGTTTAGTAAAGAATGAATTTTATGTGCATTAAACAGATGTTGCTCCTTTAATGCACACAAAACCTATTGTAAAAGGCATAAATGGTCTTCAAATATAAATATGAAGTGTGTTGACCTAAAACAGAAGTAAAAAGAGGTGACACTCTGGTCAACAGTGCATATTTCCTTTGTTTCCTCTGGCTCTGGGGGTTGTGGGTTAGTGGTGGGTTACAGGAAAATGAAATTCAGGAAGTTCCTTTGTGGTAGTTTTCTGGGTATGTAGATAGAAGAAGAGGACTTGGCAGAGAAACAGGTGTAAAGTCATAAATTACTGATGTTATCAGCTCCAGCAAGTGCACAAAGTCACTTTTCTTTTTGTGTAAATGCAACAAAAGCCGTATGTGTTCCTCAAGCTGAGCTTTAATTTGTGTTTTAAACATGCTGATGTTTTGTAGCTTTCATCCAAGGTCCCTGGCAAACCCATTTCGGTAACACTTTACAATAAGGTTCATTAGTTAAACATTAGTTTATGTATTAACTAACATGAATTAACCATGAGCAATACATTTGTTACTGTATTTACTAATCTTCGTTAACGTTAGTTCATGAAATACAGTTGTTCGTTGTTTGTTCAGTGCATAATGTTAACAAGATTTCAATAAATGTATTAGTAAATGTTGAAATTAACATCAACAAAGATTAATAAATGCTGTAGAAGTGCAGTTCATTATTAGTTTATGTTAACTAATGTAGTCTAATGTTAACTAACGAACCTTATTGTAAAGTGTTAGCCACATTTCATATGTGGTTAACTTCAAAGGTCCTATACTTTTCTAAGTGATCAGACTTAAAAGAGGCGAAAATTCCCATAGATTTACATTGAAGCAGAGCTCCAAGCCATATTTAGCGATCAGAATATTAAGGGTCAGTAAGCAACCACCCTAGTAACCACCTAGCAACCACACAGCAATGCTCAATAGCATTCCTGGGGCTCAAACATTAGAGCATGACATAGTTATTTAAAGCTGCAGTCCGCAACTTTTTTTGTTTAAAAATGATCCAAAATCAATTTTTGACCAAGAACATAACCAGCCAGTGTTCAAAACTATCTAATTTTCTTGTCTCGATTCACAACGGTAAGCTTGTAATAATGTTTTATAATAAGAGCGACATGGCGGATTTCCGCAGGAAATTTGAGCATGCAGCAGTTCCTCCGTGCGTCATTACGTCACGTCCGTAAACAGAAAGAAGGAGTTCAGGCTAGTCGGTTTTATCATGTGAGGATGCTGCTTGTAGCGGATCATTTATAGCTTTTTCAAACAGCAGCTTAAATAATTAAACTTATCACTTATCCATTAGGGGCAGTCGTGGCCTAATGGATAGAGAGTCGGACTTGTAACCCAAAGGTCATGGGTTCGAGTCTCAGGTCCGGCAGGGATTGTCGGTGAGGGGAGTGAATGTCCAGCGCTCTCCCCACCCTCAATACCACGACTGAGGTGAGACCCTTGAGCAAGGCACCGTACCCCCAACTGCTCCCCGGGCGCCGCAGCAATGGCTGCCCACTGCTCCGGGTGTGTGTTCATGGTGTGTGTGTTCACTGCTGTGTGTGTGCACTTGGATGGGTTAAATGCAGAGCACAAATTCCGAGTATGGGTCACCATACTTGGCCACATGTCACTTCACTTCACTTCACTTGATGGCGGATTATAATCCAGAAAAATCCAAATGACAATCATCAGTGACAACTGGAGATCCACCCGTAGTCAAAAAGCAAAAGACTTTGGACTGTGGAGTGACTACAGAAATTGAAATCTACAGGTAACGCTAATATTTACATTTACATTTACATTTATTCATTTGGCAGATGCTTTTATCCAAAGCGACTTACAAGTGAGGAATACAACAAACGAGTCGTCATGACGAGGCAAATAGACAAGAAGTGCTCACAATAAAAGTTATAGGCAGTGCTCAGAGTATCATAAGCTACAATAGAGAGGATAAGATACACATAGTCACGCAATATACGCAATATACACATAGTCACGCAATGCTGATGTTGTTAACATTAACAATTTGAGAACAATATAACAGTAATAATAATTTTGCCCGGTTTTGCGTGATCCGAGCTAAGCGATCGTTAGATTTAATCATCATTGGCAGCACGATTTATTGTAGGCCTAATGCTTTTTTCCTCAGTTGGTCAGAACAAAAGTGGCAGAAATGTTACTTACTTGTTCAGATGATATTTTCTAGTGAAAATTCTTATATTGGTCATACTTTCAAGACGTAGAATCTGTGATTCTGAAGTTCAGTATCCACCGGTGCGGTGACTGACAGCAAGCATTAGATTCATCCGCGCTGACGAGCTGTGCCGAGGCACAACGCACGTACAGACAACTGTTCCGCATATGACTGCAATCGCAGGTTTCAAACAGAGATGGCGACAAAGAGGAAAAATCGCGGACTGCAGCTTTAAGTTTCATTGATATACTATTATAGTTTAATATTTTTACATTTTCTGTTTTAATTTTAATTTTCAAGTTTTTAATAATTTTGTTGTTTTGCCATTTCAATTATTTTTATTTTTTAATATGTCTATATAGTTTTTATTAAGTTTAAGTTAGTTACTAATTGAAAATAGCAATGTTGTTTTTATATATATATATTTTATTCTAGTTCAGTGCATGTTTATTTTATTTCAGGTATAGGTTATTATCGTTAACTAAAATCAAAAACATTTCTGTTAATTGACAAAAATAACATAAAACATAAATATTAGTTAAACTTAAACTAAAAGAAAATTAGAAATGTTGCCTTAGCACTAAACTGAAATGAGTTTAAGTTGAAGCACTAAAATTATTAACTGGAAATAAATAAAAACTAAATCTAAAGCTGAAATAAACCTAAATAGCAATATTTAAATGGGCTACATCTAAGAATATTCATGTATCGATTTTTTACTGGTAACGAAACTTAAAAAACAAGACCTTCCTGACGTTTCAAATCAAAAGGATGTGACGGTTACGCGCGCTCCCGAGAGCATCTCTATGAGGGGTCGTATAGGCCATAATTATTGAAAAGCCTCTTATAAACATTAGTGAAACGAAAAACAATGATCGACCGTAGTGAAATTCATTCATACGTATTACTGAAATGAGAAAAGATTTCAGTAGAAGATGAAAGCTAATTTCACTGGAAAAGGAAGCTGTGGCCGCACTTCCTTTTAATTTGGCGTGTGTTTCACAAACTTATTTAGGCAATGGCGGATAGTCGTAACGAGTTGTATAGGAAGAAATTCACACTGAAAGTGGGACGAAAAGGCATGCTGTTACAGAGCTCAGTCGCGCTGCCCGGTTCACAGAGCTCGCGCCGCACTGACATGTCATTGGCACGGCTCAACTGACCGGGCCGCGCGACCGACTCGACATCGCAGGAAACCGTGTTTACTAGCGCGGAGCGCCACAGAACGGACAGCGCGGCGCAAGCTCTATAACAGGGCACTGTTTCGTCCCACTTTCGATGTGAATGGCTTTACAACTGTAACGATTATCCGCCATTGCCTAAAAGAGATTGTGAGACGCGCCAAATTAAACAGAAGTGCGGCCACAGCTTCCTTTTCCAGTGAAATTAACTCTCATCATCTACTGACTGAAATCTTTTCTCATTTCAGTAATGCGTATAAATGAATTTCACTGAGGCTGATGAATGTTTTTCGTTTCACTAGTGTTTGTAAGAGGCTTATCAGTTATACATATGAATGAATTTCACTAAGGTTGATCAATGTTTTCACTAGCGTTTATAAGTCTTTTTCAGTAATGCGTATGAATGAATTTCACTAAGGTTGTTCAATGTTTTCACTAGTGTTTATAAATCATTTTCAGTTATGCATATGAATGAATTTCAATATGGTTGAATAATGTTTTAGTGTTTGTAAGAGGCTTTTCAATAATTATGGCCTATAAGGCCCCTCATACATCTCTTCCGTTACCTATCTTAAAATCCTTATTCTATAGTTTTTGGTAATATTACACATGAAACACACACACTGCCATTCTGCACTGTAATGTCAAGGTGTCACGCAAAGAAAAGGTATAATTCAAACAATAGTCTCACCTAGACAAATATTGTTTATAGTCTCAAATATACTTTATAATCAAACTATCACAACAGTGTCATTTTAATTACCTCATTTGTCGTCATGATGCCGGTGAATTGCAGAGCTGGTGCAAATGTCCACATCGCTATGATCAAATGCTTTCTTAACTACTGTTTCCTCACAGCTGTCATTTTTGTGTTTATTTTGTTTTTGAAAGGAAAGCACGCGGCACATATATACATATTCATCTAAACGTCGCTCTCAATAGTGTGGGCGCCGTCAGGATGTTCCCAGTTTCCTTTTACTTGTTGTGGGCAAAGAACAAATAACTTCTCAGTGAGTATTGCCGATTGAAATGCGTTCAGTCTCTTGTGGATGTGTGCACGAGTGCGACTCGCGAGGCGAGCACGAGCAATAAGTTGCTGGCTGCAGTTCACTTAACGGCCACTGGTGTCACTAATAACAAGGGTTTCTACAGAAAAAAATGGCAAAAGCATATAACGAAATTACTAAACTAACTAAAATTAACAAGAAAATTAACAATATAAAAACAAGCTAATTCAAAATATGAATAAACCTATAATAAAAAACAAAAGCTGAAAATGTTGCTTTTTAAAGGGATAGTTCACCCAAAAAAGAAAATTCTGTCATCATTTACTCACCCTCAAGTTGTTCCAAACCTGTATACATTTCTTTCTTCTGCTGAACACAAAAGAAGATGTTCTGAAGAATATGGGTAACCAAACACTTGATGGACCCCAATGACTTCCATAGTATGAAAATAAATACTTTGGAAGTCAATGTGGCCCATCAACTGTTTGGTTGGGGAACCATGAGTTCTTTTTGGAGCCAAAAACGGTTCTTCATCACTGCGAGAAAACTCATTTTTGAATCTTTATTTTTAAGAGTATATAACACAACAGGCAAACACACGTTTTCTTTAAAAACACAAAAATTGAATCAATTTAAGTTCTGTTAATATCAGTCTTGAATGAACAACACTTAATCTGTGACTTTTAATGAATCTCATAAGGGACAGGAAAGGAAGAAGCTAAAAAGGAAAGCGACAGGGATTAGAAAAAAAACAATTAACAAACACACCTCAGTCTTTCAGATCGATTTGTGTTGCACAGATTATGTTGATAATGCATGGGAGGGTTGAGGGGTTGTATGAAGAAGACATGAAACCCAGTTAAACCTGTCACTGGTTTACAGAACAGTCACATGGTGTGGTATCATAACCTTATTGGATGAAGCGCGGGAAAAGGCTTCAGGACAGAACGCAAGGCCGCTATCTTTCTACACTGGACGTAACGGACAGCCAGGAGAGTGTGCAAAAACAGATAGAGAAGACGAGAGACAGAGTGTTTTAGATGGCCAACACTCGTTTCTCTTGTGACCACTGTACTGCTGAGATCTGAATCTGTTGCTGCTTGTGTGTGTTGTTTACAATATGTTTACAATTTTATTAAAGTTACATAAAAATTATTTTTCTGTTTTTACAGGTACACATTGTTTGACTGTTAGTCTGAGACTGGATGAAGTGGATCTGTAAGTTTTGCAATTTTGCCACTAATGAAAAAAGAATAATTTCTCATTACAAAGACAGTCATGGACATGGAAGACAGGGTTTTGTATGTAGGCCTATTTATTTATCCTGTCTTAAAGGGATAGTTCATCCAAAAATGAAAATTGTCCCATGATTTACTCACCCTCAAGCCATCCTAGGTGTATATGACTATCTTCTTTCAGATGAACACAATCTGAGATATATTTAAAAGTATCCTGGCTCTACCAAGCTTTATATTGGTAGTAAATGGGGGGCGAGATTTTGAAGCCTGAAAAAAAAGTGCATCCATCCATCATAAATATAATCCATACGGCTCTAGAGGGTTAATAAGGGCCTTCTGAAGTGAAGCGATTGGTTTTTGTAATAAAAAATATACGTATTTAAAAAATAACCAGCTTCCGCCAGTTCACCGGCCACTTTTATGTATTTTGTGAAAAATTGATGAATTTACGAGATGTAAATCTGACAGATCCTCTGAATTGCGGTGCAAACTCATCATGCATTATATCAACATGATCATTATAAAAGTGTTTGAAAGACAAAACACATTCACTGCCACATATTTGACAATTGAAATATATCATATAATTCATGATATAGTTAACAAGTTTGTGAATATTTTGAATAAACAAGGAAAAATTAATTTCATAGTGTGGCTGCATGACGCGTCGCCAAGGAATGAATACGTTCTAAAGTGATGTTCTAAAATAACGGTTGCCTTAAAAAAACTCATGCTGTAGGCTCAGATGGAATATAGAGCCCCTAGAATATATATTCTAGAATATAGATATATATCCCCCATGGTTTGCCATCTCTTAATTATGGTAGTTATGGCATGAATGCAGCATTAGCTTGTTGTTTTGAATCAGTAGGAACTGTAAAAGGTGGCTGCTGTTTGTTTGTGGTGCTCTGTGACTGATGTCTGTCTACATAAACTCTGCGTAGCATTAAACACGCTGATGATGTATGATGTCTGCCCGAACAGTGTGCGCGAGGGTATGTAAAAACAAATGCTGACAGGCAGGTAGGACATTGTACTATTTCATCTGGACTAAATATATAGATTGGATTAACATTTTAGGGTCCTACGCCTTCCACAGATGATATATATTCATAAAAATACATTGTTCAGTTAATATAGTGATTGTAATCAGGATATGAGGAGACTTTCAACCAGTATAACAAACATGTTTAGAGAATCACCTATGAACCTTCTACATTCACTGCTCATCGAAGTCGTCATCAATCATCTACATTAGAATATTTCAGACATGACGTTGTATGTGAGAGAAATTTGACTTTAACACAGCAGCAAGCAGATTTATTAGAACCAGAACCAGAACTTCAGTTGGACAATGAGTCCGTTCAGTGGCAAATTGCATCCCTTTTCCCTCGGATACAAGCAGCTGTACATGTGTCTCAGGAAATTGTAGAGGATTTATTTGACAAATAACTAAGCAATCAATAGAAAACATTTTAAGGAACATAATTTCACATCTCAATAATGTATCAAAGACTCATTAATTGAAGCTTTACAGAGTTCAAACGCTCCCTTTCAAGGGAAGGGCCACATGGTACAGAATACAAAAGGCAATCATTTTACAGTTATTGAGCCTGTTGAATATGTTTTGAGTGCACATGAAAGGACTCATACATTCGTTTATGCTCCTATTCTAAACTTATTAAGTGAAGTTATGAAGAGAAGTGATGCTGAAAGCAATGGTCATAAATAATACAGTTGAACAGATTACAGGTCATTTCTAGATGGTGACTATTTTAAAGAAAATCTTTCAGGTCAAGGCGTAAGTGTGGCTCTTACATTGCATATTGATGACTTTGGAATTTGTAATCCTTTAGGCACATCCAAAAATAAACTTGCCCCCTGGTTTCACAGACAAGGCTTAAGTCTAATCTCACACTAAAATGCATGTTTGATCTGTTTTAACTGAAAGAAAATTGCACTGACATATATTTAAATATGTTGACAAGTTTTGTAGGTTTTGTTTAGCTAGTCGTGCTGAAATACAAACTTGTGATGTTAGAAGTGTGAACTTGGAATTAAGAACACCAGAGTTGTTTGATGAAGCTGTGAAAGTCTTAAAGGAAAATTAACTTGTGTTTGTTGATAGTGTGAAACAAGACTGCCCTTTCAACAGATTAACATTCTTTCACACATGCAAATGTTTTCCGCTTGGTTTTTTACAATATGCTAGAAGGCATCGTACCAGTGGAACCAAGTTTGTGCTTGGAAGATTTTATTTCCAAAAAATATTTCACATTGGAAGAGCTTAAAGAGCTTAAATTCACTCAAAAATGAAAATTCTGTCATTTATTACTCACCCTCATGTCATTCCACACCCGTAAGACCTTCATTCATCTTCAGAACACAAATTAACACTTAATACTGATCCGGCGTTTTCATGTACCCAGAAGCGCTGCACTGTGTTTACAACGTAAACAGCATAGGAGAATGACAGGGAAGAGACGAATTTTGTTTTGTTTTTGCGTACAAAAGGTAATCTTGTCACTTCATAACATTAAGGTTGAACCAATGTTGACTATTTTATCAATGTCTTTAATACCTTTCTGGACCTTGAATGTGTTGATTATATTGCTGTGGACGAGTCATATACCTCTCAGATTTTATCAAAAAGATCTTCATTTGTGTTCTGAAGATGAACGAAGGTCTTACAGGTGTGGAACGACATGAGGGTGAGTAATTAATGACAGAAATTTACAACACTTTCCTTTTAACAAAATTTGTCCTCAAAAAAAATTCCATCAACTTTTTGAAACAATGGAACTCTGACATGAAAATTAGAATCTTGTGCGGTTCCTTCCACTCATCATCGGCCACCGTATTCCAGAGGATGATCAAAATTGGCAATTAGTCCTTGAGCTAAAAGACTTGGTTGGGTTATTGTCAACTCCATTTTTTACTTCCAAGTCCCTTTCTTATTTGCAATCCAAAATATCGGACCACAGGGCGTTGCTTCTGACTGTTTTCCCTGATTACAAGTTGCATCCCAAGCACCACTTTGTAGAACATTATTTTTATCGCATAAAAAAGTTTGGACTTCCAAACTGAGTTTTGGAGTATTAGATTTGAGGCCAACCATTCTATTTTTTTAGAAGGTTGTGTGTGATGCCAGCAATTTAAAAACATTTTTTGCTCACCCTGACCTCAAGTCAACTGATGTTGGCAAATTATCTTAAAATGCCAAGTATTTTCATGCCAGAAGTTGTGAAGGTGTCTACTGTGCGCTTACCACCGATGTCTTCCTCAATGGAACAAAATTTTCAAAAGTAATGAATTCTTTCTGTTGGAAGTACAAGTGGTCTTCCGGAACAGAATTTTGGAAATATATGTTGTGATGGATAATCAAAAGCCGAACGGTTCTCATTGCGTGCCGATCCGGGCCAACTATGGTAACGTTACGGTTTCATTTTCCACTGTGGGGCTGATAACTGTAATACAAAAGCGTCAGTCGTTGCCTTGGTGATGCACTCATGATGATATAAGATGTGAATAATGAACGCGTTATGTAGGATGATCAGGTATTTCTTTTAATTTTATTATTAATTTGTGTTTATGTCGCTCAAATAGAGCACTTAGCAGGATAGCCAGGTTTTCACAACAAAACCCACCCAATTGCTCCTCAAAACTAGCCCAATCGCATTTCAGGGGGTCCCATGGTAAAAAACACGTTCCGGGGGGTAAAATTAGCTTTTTTGGCGGGGCTCCCCTGGTAAAATTCGCATTCCAGGGACTAAATATTGCATTATTTTGGGTCGATTCAACCTGCGGACATGAAAAACAACCTGCGGCAACAGTGTAAAAGTAGCCCAATTCCGCGGGAAAACCATGGACTTGGCAACACTGGTGCTTAGCCAGCTATCCTGAGTGGCGACGTCACTTCATGGATTCTACCAGCACGATTCAGCACGGTTAGACAATCGTACCGAGAGCAGTTTCCAGTGTTGCCAAGTCCGCGGTTTTCCCGCGGCTACTTTTAGCCTGTTGCCGTTGGTTGTTTTTCATGTCCGCGGGTTAAAGTGACCCCAAATAGCATGATATTTAGCCTCTGGAATGCGACTTTTACCAGGGAAACCCCGCCAAAAAATTTGGATTTACCCCCCAAAATGCGATTTTTACCGAGGGACCAGGTTGGTAGGTTTTCACAACAAAACTAGCCCAAAACTATCCCAATCGGATTTCAGGGGGGGTCACAAAGTAAAAAAAAATTCCACGTTTTTGGCGGGGTTCCCCAGGTAAAATGCCAGGGCCTGAAAACCACGGCAACAGTGTAAAAGTAGCCCAATCCTGCGGGAAAACCGCGGACTTGGCAACATTGCGAGGGACCCCCTGAAACGCCCTAAAACGCTAGTTTTAGGCTAGTTTTGAGTAGCAATTGGGTGGGTTCTGTTGTGAAAACCTGGCAACCCAGGTAGTGCCGTACAGTACAGGCTCAAATGGAAACACAACTGGAAATATTCCTTACCATTCTAAGAACTGTTCGAACCGACGGTGGAAAAGCGGCTAAATATGCTTCATCACTGAAGGAATATCGCTCATGTTGTATGTTGGGAACTGCAACTGAATGTACACTATAGCATGACACTATGATATTTCTTCAGATCGTGGAGACATTTTAATCATTCACAATCTAAAAGTGTGATATTACACACCCCTAAGTAAGGCATTAACTAATATTAACAAATGAGACTTTATTGTAAAGTGTCACCGATTTCTTGCATTACTTTTATGTAAGAATGGATTTATGAAATATTTACACTGTTTTTATGAATGACACCAAATATATTTAGACATTTAATAAGTTCAGAAAGTATAATGAAATATTACAAATTATTGTGACAGTCATTTTGGGTGATAGAGTTTATTTGCTATCTTATAATTTAAGAAAATGCTCATTACAAAAAATAACATGTAAAACAGTAAAACATTCATATTTCTGAGTGTGAATGCGCAGGTTTCTATGGAAGCTTGTTTCTGCCGTGAAATAAAACTTTTTACTTTTATTTATTTTTTGCAATTGCTAGTTTATATTTTGTAATTCTGACTATTTCTTTAAAATGTTAGAAAATATGTTAGAAAATTTTAGAAAAATTGTTAGAAAAGACTTAGAAAATTATAGAAAGTCAGATTTGCGAGATATAAACTTTTAATTGTGAGAATAAAGTCTGAACTTCAAGTTTATATCTTGCAATTCTGACTTTATTTCTCAGAACTGTTAGAAAAGATGTTAAAAAAAAAATTGTTAGACAAGATTTATAAGAGTTATGTTATAGAAAGTCAGATTTGCGAGATATGAACGTGCATTTCAGACTTCTTTATATCTCATTCTGACTTTTTTTCCAGCAATTTCAAGTTTATATCTCACAATTCTGACTTTTTCCCCTCGCATTTCCAAGTTTAAATCTCACAACTACATGAATTCTTTTTTTTTTATTTATTCAGAGGCAGAAACAAGCTTCCATAAGTTTCAAACATCAGCTCATGATTGCACATATCAGAATAACAGAGCGGATTTATCTCAATAATGGTGGCGAATGAGCTGTTTAAAGCAGATGGACACCCAGATAAACAATACAAGAGCCGAACGCTCAGGGCTGTGGACGTTACGGGCCAGGTATCTGATGTGGCCTTTTTGAGGGAAAGACAGAGAAAAGATGGCGAACAGGGGTGAAGAGCGTGAGGAATTGGTGTGGATGAACCTCTGAAGGCTTGCAATATCTCCAGTTGTTTACGTCTCTGCATGTGCACGCGTGAATACGTAAGGGGCGTCACGTAGATCACTGGTGCAGACTAAACCAACCATCCTATCTCGACTTCCACTTATCAATCCACGTCAACAAACAACACTGAGTGTGTTTAGCAGATGCTGTTTGGGTTAAAAGAAGGAAAGCAAAGAATATCCCAAGTAGTAGTGAATAGTGAAGAGAAGTTCTCTGCGTGATAAAGACAGAGAGAGTTTGTTTTAGCAGGCGCAGCCGCCGTGTCCCTCAGGGAACGTGTCCTGCTGACTGGAGTCTTTATGGTTGGACACTGGACCGTCTCCGTCCAAACTTTCATTCATCTTGTCACATATCACATCCACCAGACACTCAAAAACCTGCTTCACGTTGATGTTGTCTTTGGCGCTGGCCTCAAAAAACTGGAAACCTGTGGAAACGAAAAAAAAAAAAAAAANAATAGGTTTTCAGCACTACGTGCTTGAACCCCTAATAATAAAAATCAGCACAATTACAATAGGTTTTCAGCACTACGTGCTTGAACCCCTAATTAAATATTTATAAAATGTATTCACAAATGTTATATAATTATCAAAATAAGCAAATAAAATAGGCAAAAAGGCTCAAATGTGCTTCCTCTCACCGAGTTCGTGAGCCAATCTCTGACTGTCCTCTGTTGGAACGAGTCTGTCATCTTCCAGGTCACACTTGTTGCCCACCAGTATCACCTGTGCGTTATCCCACGAGTATGTCTTAATCTGTGTGGCCCTAAGAGCAATATGTGCATAACGGCAAGATTAAAATGTCTCAATACACATGTAGGGTAAAGACGCATGCATGCATTTCACTTACCAATCCTGAACAGCACTGAAGGAGTCCTGGTTTGTGATGTCGTACATTAGCAGGAAGCCCATGGCTCCTCTGTAGTAAGCTGTAGTGATGGTTCTGTAGCGCTCCTGTCCGGCTGTGTCCTAAACAACATCATAATTACAATTATACTAATTATACGCATGGTCACAACATCCTGGGATGTGAGGCTGATGATGTAATAAATGGTCTTTATAGTGTTATTATCAATGATGACCAGCAGATGGCAAACAAGAGTTGTTGTTTTTTTTCTGGTGTCAAATTTGGAGAGCCTGTGTTGTGTAATGATCATCCATTTGACATATTTTGTTTTTAAATCCTCATAATACTTAACTTTTTAATAACCCTTAGGTACATCAAGACAACATCACCACAAACACACACACACACACATATATATATATATACACACACACACACCGATCAGGCATAACATTATGACCACCTTCCTAATATTGTGTTGGTCCTCCTATTGCTGCCAAAACAGCCCTGACCCGTCGAGGAATGGACTCTACTAGACCCCTGAAGGTGTGCTGTGGTATCTGACACCAAGATGTTAGTGGCAGATCCTTTAAGTCCTGTAAGTTGTGAGGTGGAGCCTCCATGGATCAGACTTGTTTGTTCAACACATCCCACAGATGCTCGATTGGATTGAGATCTATGGAATTTGGAGGCCAAGTCAACACCTCAAACTCGTTGTTGTGCTCCTCAAACCATTCCTGAACCATTTTTGCTTTGTGGCAGGGCGCATTATCCTGCTGAAAGAGGCCACAGCCACCAGGGAATACCGTTTCCATGAAAGAGTGTACATGGTCTGCAACAATGCTTAGGTAGGTGGTACGTGTCAAAGTAACATCCAGATGGCAGAAACCAATGTTTCCCAGCAGAACATTGTCCAAAGCATCACACTGCCTCCGCCGGCTTGCCTTCTTCCCATAGTGCATCCTGGTGCCATGTGTTCCCCAGGTAAGTGACGCACACGCACCCGGCCATCCACATGATGTAAAAGAAAACGTGATTCATCAGACCAGGCCACCTTCTTCCATTGCTCCATGGTCCAGTTCTGATGCTCACGTGCCCACTGTTGGCACTTTCAGCGGTGGACAGGAGTCCGCATGGGCACCCTGACTGGTCTGCAGCTATGCAGCTCCATACGCAACAAACTGTGAATCACTGTGTATTCTGACACCTTTCTATCAGAACCAGCATTAACTTCTTGAGCAATTTGAGCTACAGGAGCTCGTCTGTTGGATCGAACCACACGGGCCAGCCTTCGCTCCCCACGTGCATCAATGAGCCTCGGCCGCCAATGACCCTGTCGCCGGTTCACCACTGTTCCTTCCTTGGACCACTTTTGATAGATACTAATCACTGCAGACCGGGAACACCCCACAAGAGCTGCAGTTTTGGAGATGCTCTGACACAGTCGTCTAGCCATCACAATTTGGTCCTTGTCAAACTCGCTCAAATCCTTACGCTTTTCCTGCTTCTAACACATCAACTTTGAGGACAAAATGTTCACTTGCTGCCTAATATATCCCACCCACTAACAGGTGCCATGATGAAGAGAAAATCAATCAGTGTTATTCACTTCACCTGTTAGTGCTCATAATGTTATGCCTGATCGGTGTGTGTGTATATATATAAAAAATAATTATATATATATATATAGATAGATAGACAGACAGACAGAGAGATAGATAAGCAAACAAATAAATAAATTAATTAAAAATGATCCAAACACTTTTAAGGACTATTGGCCTGGGTTGAAAACCGTTTCTTAGAAACCTGCTATTGACCGAACAAATTAGCATGAAGAGCCTTCCCATCATCAGAGTGGGAGGAGAGAACGAGTTGCCTGGGCAACCAGTGGGTCACACAGGTTTACACATGATCCATTAATGCTTGGCAAGAGTGACAGACAGCAGAGATGAGATCTGATGAGCAGTCAACTTGACAAAACAAACAAACAAAGCAGTACGACTTGTCAGAATATGGAGCGGTGAAATAACCAACAAAAAAGCTTGTGCCCTAATGAATATTTATTTAGATCAATAATTATGGCAGTATAATTACTATTCTATTATTTTATAGAATTAATTACTAGTACATAAAGGTCATAAAGGCCATACATTTATAAAGGCCAACACACAAGAAACAAATGCAAGGATTTTCTATCATGCTGGCTGAATGCTTTATGAATCATGAGCATGAATCATGGTCCAAGATCACACACACACACACACACAACACGTTTGTTTTTGTGAATTGTGGGGACATTCCATAGGCGTAATGGTTTTTATACTGTACAAACTGTATTTTCTATCCCCCTACACTACCCCTATCCATAAACCTAACCATCACAGGAAACTGCACATTTTTACTTTCTCACAAAAACTCATTCTGTATGATTTATAAGCCTTTTGAAAAGTGGGGACATAGGTAATGTCCTCATAAGTCACCTCTTCTTGTAATACCTATGTCATACCCCTGTCATTATACACATTTGTGTCCTGATATGTCACAAAAATGCGCGCATGCACACACACACACACACACACACACACACACGTACGGTTAAGTGTCCCACCACTTAAGGGCTCTATGTCAGTGTCCCCTTTTAAGATTTGCACACACAACCTTTCAGTTACCAGCCCAAATTTTCAACAACTAGCCTATTTCCATATCTAAATTATGCATAAGAAACATTTATTAGAGTGATCTGCAAAAACGCATTGCAACAGAATCGCTCCAGCGCATCTGCAGAACTCTTTCTTCTGAGCTCAAGTTGTCAAACTCAAGGTCTTGTTCCAGTCAATGGCTGACAGGTGCAAAGGAGAAACTAACACACACAAGCCTTTCTAGTTCTGGATCAGAGCCACAGCACACATTAAGACTAAATGCACTGCTGTGTACGCAGCCATCCATCTCACATTCATCCCTAAAGAAAAGCTACTTCCATTTAGATTAATTGAATGTATTTAGAGTAATATTAAGAATAGCACTTACTATTTCTGCAATATATAGCTAGTATGGACAGTATGCAAATGTTTTGTATGAATAAAATTCTTGGACGTACTACAGTGTGCAGCAGGCAGAGATGCATTGCACTCGAGTTGACCTTCATGTCAAGACGGATTAACTAATGTGATAGCTAGCGATATAAGATGCATTCCTCTTATATGATCAAACTGCCAAAAGTTATGACGTTTTCACATAGAATTGGATTAAAATTCAAATAAGTTATGTATGTGAGATTATAAATGGATGACGTTTACTGAATTAAACTTGCATGAGTCATGTGATAAACATGTAGCATACTGAAGTATGAAGTAAGCATTCTGAGGTGAAAGTGCATTCTCAGATTCAGCCGAATGCACAAGCGATCTTCTTCGTGCGCATTTGAGCATGCAGTTAAAAAATAGCCTAGAGCGCCATCTGCTGTTAAAAACTAATCCGAGAATCGTTTTGCGATGCATTTGGAAAATATCAGAAACTATCCACGAATCGCGATGCATCGATAATATTGTCCCAGCCCTAATGTATAATGGAAACTGTTTCGCATACTAGTATTTAAAGTGTACCTATTATGATTTTTTGGATATTACCTTTTAATGTTTAACTTTCTGACGTGAGCTGTAAGCAGTAGACCAATCATAACAGATTGGGCCATCTGACCAATCAGAGCAGAGAAGGCTCTCGAAGAGGAGGGGTTTAGAGAGACTCTATCCTTTATAGAACCGTTTCAGACACTGTGAGAAAAGAGCTGATGCTGCAGTGTATCTTATGAGAAAATTCGAGTGATTTTTGACCTTGGATGCATGTAAACCTATTGCAGGAGACCTACAAAACAAAACGAGGAACCTTTAAAATAGCATACTAGGGCACTTTATTGCGCAGATAGCAGCACACTAGTATTATAGTTAGCACTTAGACAAAGAGCTAATCCGCAACCTTTAGAAATCATTGCAGTATTTCAGCTGAGAAAGGAATTTACTGACTACACTCCCACTCACAGTACCGTACCAGCCGGCAACTGACATTACAGCACATCTACACACCCATCTGCGGCTGATAATTATGGCTTCCTGAGATGTTTTAATAACACCTGCAATCTGACCTTCAGTTCCCGAGGCTAAAACTTAAAGCTCACATGCAAACAAATCACAACACATTCAGATAGAGGAATCATTCTCAAACGTCTCTGTTAGTCAGTGTTAGTCATTTTACTGTTTTTTGCATCTGCAAATTTGCCACTCTAGTTAATACAACAAACATGCATGATCCACTGAATCTTAAAGCTGGTTTATTCATGTACGCATGATTTGTAATGCCAGTTTACACACCTTTTGACTTCAATCTTAAAAATAAAGGTTCCAAAAAGGGGGTTTCACAGCAATGCCACTGAGGAAACATTTATGGCTTCCCAAAGTTCTTAAAAGAACCATGTTTTCCTTAGTGCGAAGAAATTTTTTTCCACTAAAAATAAAGACCCTTTATTTTTAATGAATTTCCATGACTACTGCAGTCATTTGTAATAAGGATTTAAAAAATTTAGTAGGTGTGGTTTTAAGCAGTGTTGGGGAGTAACTAGTTACATGTAACAGCGTTATGTAATTTAATTACAAAATAAATGTAACTGTAATCCGTTACATTTACTGAGATAAATATGTAATTAAATTAGTTAACTTATGAAAAAAATGTTAACGATTACAAAGGGGTTACATCTGAATATTTTCTGTAAAAAGCTAGGATATGTTAAAGGGTTAGTTCACCCAAAAATGAAAATAATGTCATTTATTACTCACTCTCATGCCGTTCCACACCCGTAAAACCTTCGTTAATCTTCAGAACACAAATTAAGATATTTTAGTTGAAATCCGATGGCTCAGTGAGGCCTGCATAGCCAGCAATGACATTTCCTCTCTCAAGATCCATAAAGGTACTAAAAACATATTTAAATCAGTTCATGTGAGTACAGTGGTTCAATATTAATATTATAAAGTGACGAGAATATTTTTGGTGCGCCACAAAAACAAAATAACGACATATTTAGTGATGGCCGATTTCAAAACACTGCTTCATGAAGCTTCGGAGCATAAATGAATCAGCGTATCGAATCATGATTCGGATCACGTGTCAAACCGGCAAACTGCTGAAATAACGTGACTTTGACGCTCCGAACCGTGATTCGACACGGTGATTCATTTGTGCTCCGAAGCTTCCTGAAGCAGTGTTTTGAAATCGGCCATCACTTTATAAGTCGTTATTTAGTTTTTTTGGCGCACCAAAAATATTCTCATCGCTTTATAATATTAATATTGAACCACTGTACTCACATGAACTGATTTAAATATGTTTTTAGTACCTTTATGGATCTTGAGAGAGGAAATGTCATTGCTGGCTATACAGGCCTCACTGAGCTATCGGATTTCAACAAAAATATCTTAATTTGCGTTCTGAAGATAAACGAAGGTCTTATGAGGGTGAGTAATAAATGACATTATATTCATTTTTGGGTGAACTAACCCTTTAAAGTATATGATAACGCTATCATTCATTCAAGTGCTAATAAACCATTCAAGTGTAATAAGATGCAAAAATAAGAACTTAAATCTGTACTGGTTCACGTCTGTGAATCTAGACACACACACACTCGTGCACACAGACAGACAGACAGTGGCCGCATTAAGTTCTCTTTCACGCTTGAACAGACAAAAACACAAACTCTTAAATGAGTTAAATAAAGTGTTAAATGAATGCAAAGAGTTGTGAGGACATCGGAGGTGTGTCAGATACGCGTTATGTGTGGCAGGTTTTAAAGTGACAGCAGCCTAATAAACCCCCTAATGTGATTGTTAAAGAACAAAAGACAAAGAGAAAATCTTAATTCAAGTGATGAAGGATTTGAAAAGTCTTAATCAGTATTGAGTAGGCTACTACTGTAAGTTTAACCCTGCCTAGTTTAAATGTTTGAAAATGATTAAAGGGATAGTTCACCCAAAAATGAAAATTTGATGTTTATCTGCTTACCCCCATCGCATCCAAGATGTAGGTGACTTTGTTTCTTCAGTAGAACACAAATTATGATTTTTAACTGCAACTGTTGCCGTCTGTCAGTTTTATAATGCCAGTGGATGGGAACTCGAACAATGAGTCTAAAACACTTCCATAGACAAATCCAAATTAAACCCTGCGGCTCGTGACGACACATTGATGTCTTAAGACATGAAACAATCGGTTTGTGCGAGAAACCGAACAGTATTTATATAATTTTTTACCTCTAAAGCACCACTATGTCCAACTGCGTTCAGCACTCGGTTAGTGAGGTCTGATCGTGCTCTGACAACGACAGTGATGTCTGGCACTCATTGAAGTATATGCGCGAGACATCACTGCCATTGTCAGAGCGCGATCAGACCTCACTTAACGAATGCTGAACGAATTCCCATCCACTCGCATTATTTGACTGACAGACGGCAACGGTTGCAGTTCAAAATCATCATCTGTGTTCGACTGAAGAAACAAAGTCACCTACATCTTGGATGCGCTGGGGGTAAGCAGATACACATCAAATTTTCTTTTTTGGGTGAACTATCCCTTTAAGAGTTGAAAACATTCGTTAGAAATTTCGAAAAGTAATCAAATGTAATCACTTACATTACTTTAATAAAGTAATTGAAATAGTCTCACGACTTATTACATTTTAAATAGGGTAACTTGTAATCTGTAACCTATTACATTTCCAAAGTAACCTTCCCAACACAAGTCAATGAAAATTTTTGGGCTGAATAGAGATACAAAAATGTATACAAATAAAATTTTTCATGACTTTTTAATATTTCATTCATTTCCATGATCTTCTCAGGCTTGAACTAGATTGTCCTTTAAATATAGTAAAAATTCTCCACTTAGTTTAAAACTTCAGACTGATCAGGTGATAACCAAACGTACCCAGATTTGTAGTTTGATCCTCTTGTTGTTGCGAAAAACGGTTTTCACCTTGAAGTCGATCCCCACCGTGCTGACGAAGGCTGAAGTGAAGGAATCATCCGCGTAGCGAAACAAGAAGCTGGTTTTACCCACACTGCTGTTGCCGATGATGAGGAGTTTGAACATGTAGTCAAAGTTTTGGTCAGCCGCGTCTTTCTGTGACTGATGCGAGTTGGTCGCTGTTGCCATCTGAAAGAGAGAAAAAGAGATTTCAAAATGAATACAAGAGCCACTTGGTAAATGTGAGAAATTCTGAAAAGTTGTCTACAACTATTTAAATGCATAAAACTATCTGAAATTCAAATGAAATATCTCAAAATCTGGTGTCTCGTTTAAAGTCAACATGAAATCAAAATCGATTTCCAAACACATACAACAAAAACAGTCCTGTCCAACAAATATCCCTTTTCACTTTAAAGTAAAATGGATTGCGTTACACATTCTGGTCTGAAAACAGATTACCCTCTGAGAACAACCTTCAGAACCAGTCATCTCCACCGACAGAAGAGCCTGAACTAACAGGCAAACTCCTGGGAATGGAAATCCAACCCCTCCACCGTTCAGCTGATACATCAGACCCTCACGGCCCACCGCTGTCTGCTGATGGAGAGGGTCTCCATGGCGACGGGCCCACAAACAAAGCACGCAGACCCATTAACAGGCGAGCAGAGCGCTCCAAACACCACTCCACTCCAGAGGTGGAGATGTTACAACAAAGAGACTGACTGCCCACAGCAGCCATTGTCTCAAGGACACGAGAGCACTTGTTAGGTAGGATCTTTTTGAACTCATTTGCAATAGTAATTTAGAACTGAAGTTTGTGAGTTGGAGGGGCTGAAGGACTCCTGGAAGTACTGAACTGTGGTACATCACTGGATATTACATTTACATTTACGCATTTGGCAGACGCTTTTATCCAAAGCGACTTACATTGCATTATACTATACATTTGTATCTGAGTATGTGCAATCCCTGGGATCGAACCCATGACCTTGGCATTGCTAGTGCCATGCTCTAACCACTGAGCTACAAGAAAGCTGTAGCTTAGTGGTTAGAGCATGGCACTAGCAATATTACTGATATTCAGTATTGCAGTTTTGTTTGAGAAGCTTGTGGCTGGTCGTTAATCCTAACGTTCAGATTACAGGGTTGCAAAATCATTGGGCAAGACCATAAGAAACACTTGAGAGGTTTTGAAACTTCTTCCTAATTTAATAGTTAAATTGCTCTAGCAAAAATGAGCACAGAATGATGCATCAAACTGATGGTTTACTCACAGCTTCTGCTTTTAAAAAATCCAATTCATACTTTTATTCATCAAGGATGCATTAAATTGATCAAAAATTACAGTAAAGACATGTTTATAGGATCCTGTAAAAACGTGTATCCCTGTTTCCACAAAAAAAATTTTTTTCAAAGTTTTCAACATTGATAATAATCGGAAATGTTTCTTGAGCATCAAATCATCATATCAGAATGATTTCTGAAGGATCATGTGACACTGAACACTGGAGTAATGATGATAAAAATTCAACTTTGATCACAGGAATAAATTACACTTTAACATATATTTAACACATAGAAAACAGTTATTTTAAATTGTAATAATATTTCATAATTTTTATTGTATTTTTTTGATTAAATAAATGCTGTCTGGGTGAACATAGACTATTAAAAAAAAAAACATTAAAAATTTAAAAAATAAATAAATAAATAAAATTTGAATGATAATATAATATAGAATGAAAGTAGAGACTGGAGCTGTTGAAGTCAAACAGTGACAAAAAAGGCATAAATGTAGTCTATACAGCTACAGTATTCCAAGTCTTCTGAAACCAACAATGACATATTTCTTATCATTTTAAGTCATTTTGCAAACAATAATAAAACCCCCACTATAACTTAGAATAATCTTTCAATTCACAATTATATGCATTTATAATTAAATGCAGATATTACATGCATACTTTACTATTCAACAATGTTTTCACTTGCTTTATTGCCTTGTTGCTCAAATGAACACTAAAGCTGAGTAAAACAGCACTTTCTTAGGCCTTAGCAAAGCATCTTAATCTCCCTAAAAAGCCCTGGTCACATGTTGAGCATGAGGCCTTCCAATACTAAAACTAAAGCCAAAGACGTCAATAAAAGTGGATTTTTTCCCCATGTTTTTTAACAACGAGACACTGGCGACTCAAATCCCCCTATAGCTACTTTGCTACGGTTTCATTTATTGTCATTTCTGCAGATCAAAAGCGCATCTGGATGAAACCACAAAACAGATCTGACAAGGCGAATATATATTCTCTAAAAACTGCTGGGTTAAAAACAACCCAAGTTGGGTTAAAAATGGACAAACCCAGCGGTTAGTTAAATGTTTGCCCAGCATGCTGGGTAGTGTTGTTTAAAAATGACCATATGTCTGGCTTAAAATGAATCCAAAATAGGTTGGAAATTAAAAATCAGACACATAATTACTAGAGGCAAAAATAATAATCAAAAGGTGATTATTTATTTATTAATAAGCAATTTAATAAATGTTTATCGTTTAATTATTATTCATTAAACTTAATAATAAATGTTCATTTATTAAACATATTAACAAATGTTCATTTCCAACATATTTTGGATTCATTTTAAGCGAGCAATAGTGGAGTTAAATAAAGCTACCCAGTAGGTTGGGCAAACATTTAACCCAACTGCTGGGTTAAAACAACCCAATCGCTGGGTTTGTCCATTTTCAACCCAACTTGGATTGTTTTTAACCCAGCATTTTTTAGAGTGTAGGCTCTGCATTCATTTTACAGCTCAATTTATTGGTTTTTATACCAAATGGCACTCAGCACAGCTCTCTGTCCATTAGTAAGAACACCGAATCCCATCCCAACTGTCCCATGAGGAAGACAAATCAATAATGCTCATGCTATGGACTTTATGTAACCCCTTCACCCAATGAACATCCCTTATATCCGCTCAGAATCAGATCACAGTAATAATACTGACCTACTGTAACACAACATGAAAATACAACAGGGCATCAGAAGTGTCGATAATACCAAGTTACCACGGTTTGATTTGCCAGGTCACCATTGCACAATTATGGAAGGGTCTTTGTGTCTACATTACTATTGTCTTGCCTCATAGACTTCCTCACAGCACATGCACAGCATTAATTGAACTCCATTGAAAAGATAAGATCTATCTGCAGGACCAAAATGCACTTCAGCTTAATGTCCCACGGCTATAGATCAGTGATCTGTAACATCTGAGATTCACCAGAGGGCCAAATGGTGTTTTGAGGGACCAGGTCTCTGGTTACCATGGTGCTGATCTGTCTATTGATCGTCTGGCAGATGTCCACAACTGTGTTCCAGTTGAGTGGAATTAAACAGGACACAGTTTGCTTTCCTACACTGCAGACTGATCACACAACTATGAAATACATAGGCTAATATCTAATGAATGCAACTAAATAATGTGTTGCTTGATCCATACATGCAGGAGGTTCACAACACAACAAAAGCAGCAACAAATAAGTATTTAAAATTAATAAATAAATTATTGAAAGAATGAAAAAAAAAAACTAAAAATGAAAGTGTATCAGTGTTTTATAGAACTTAAGAACCTCGACTTTCTTTTCAGCCTGTCTTTCCTAACAAAAGAGTACCATCCTGGTATCACATAATACTTTGATATGTATTTTCAAAGTACCTCGAAGATGATTGTAGGACCATGGTACTTTTTAAAAAGTGTTCTGAATTCGAATCTCCACTCCATGGCGTTCTAAACTATTTTAAAGAACAACAATGACATAATCAGGGCGTCGTAATGAATAAAATGTAAACAGTTGATATCCTGCATGACCCAAAGTTCATAAAGCTGCTGTCGTTTTCCCATCCGGAGACAGCGAAATGTTTGTCAAAAATAACTCTCAAACGCAAAGAATACACTGAATTGAGTTCCTACCTTCACACGCGGATATTCAGCGCTGTATCTCGTACTCCGGTAAAGCCACCGGGACTTCCTCGCGTGGGAAGGCGTATGAAACAAACTCTGTCGGTGTGTGAGTGTGATTGTGTGTTTGTGTGTGTGCGCGTGCATGTGTGTGACTGAGCTCCCGGATCTGAAGAGTGTACACAGAGGCTTCCATGCAGCTCCGTCCTAAACAGCTCTTTTTCTTCCTCTTTACACACTTTTTGTTTTGCAAATACAGTCCTATACTCTAAGAATATAGGAAATGTGAAAATCTAAATGATTTTCATATCTATCTATCTATCTATCTATCTATCTATCTATCTATCTATCTATCTATCTATCTATCTATCTATCTATCTATCTATCTATCTATCTATCTATCTAGGGTGAATTGCCCTAAAGTGGGACACTGCCTAATGTGGGACACCTAAGGTTTAGTGTTTGTAGGTCCCGCATAAATACATGAATGTCAGTGAAACTATGGGTTATCTGAAGCAGTGGTGCCATGTGATCAAAATAACATAGCTTCTCAAATGTCCAGTCAAATATGAGACTACCAATCATCAAAAAGGAAGGACCTTGTGTGAAAGCCACCCAAAGGTCAATGACATAGAGTTTTGACAAACTTGATATTAAGGAGTATAAATTAATTTTAAACAAAAAAAAATCATGATATCTTTTGGCCTAATGTGCTTATGAAATGTATGTCCATCAAAAAATACTATAACATTGTATGTGTAAACTATATATTTTATATTTTTATCAAATTTCCTAGTGTCCCACTTTAGGAAATGTGGTTTCAAAAAGTGGGACAGTATGATTCGCCTAATGTGGGACAGTACTTCAGTCAGTCAAAAATGTGTGGTGGGGCATGGTTTGTGGGACAAAAAAGGTTATTTACAGGGTTTTAGTGTTGCTATGCAATAATAGAATGATTGTGTGTGTTTGTTGTTTAGTGAAATAGAAAACATTTGGCCAAATAAACATTTATGCAGTTCACAACATTTTTATGAATTGTGACTCGAGGTTAAATCTAGCCTAAAGTTTGTTCAAGGTTAATTTTTTTTTTTTTTTCTCCAGGTTGCAAGAATTTATATTTTTCCTTCAAATAAGCCTAGGCTATGCCTGTTGAAGAGAACAGTGAAGAATTCTGACTGTGCATTTAACTCTTTTCTATATATAACATAACATAGCCTATGAAAATAGTTGCCTAATGTCTTTACAATAAATGCATCAAAACTATTATATTGTATTATTTATCTGATGATGTTCAATTATCAATCAATCCATCCATAACCAAGAGAATTACTAACTTAAGATTTTTACTTTTCTGCATGAATCAAATGATTTTGGCCTTTTATCATAGACTTTGGCCTTTTCATAAACCTTTTATTATTATGATTATTATTATTATCATTATTATTAATATCATCATCATAAATTTTGGCCTTTTATCATAGAATTTTAGTGTCCCACATTAGGGACACAACTGTCCCACATTAGGAAGCACCAGATTGTTTTAGACGACTTGCACTAAGAGCACTAATAATTTCTTTTATGAATGTGTTCTCTCCATTTTCTCTTTAGATTTGATTAGGAGACATCCTGGGGTTTTTAAAATGGAGTGAATGGTGTTTAAAGTGTGTGAATTTAATGTTTTGCTACAAATCGCAATATGTCACAGAAGACTGAAATGCAAAAAATGTCCCACATTAGGGCAATTCACCCTATCTATCTATCTATCTATCTGAAAATTGGAAATGAATTTAAAATGATGTAGCAAACAAGACGCTGAATTAAGCAGGAATTAAATGAAAGTCCTTGGCAAAAAATAAAAAAGTAATTAAATCTGAAGGTTTTATAGGCCTTAAATATAGATAAATAGGTGGACACATAGTAGAATGGATAGTGTAATAAATTAATAAATTATTATATATAATAAATAAACTTTCATTAAATGGATGAGGGTGGGAAAACACTTCATTTCCCAGGATGCCATTGCTTCCTGTAAGTTGTAGACAATTCATTTCAAATCCTAACTCAAGAAATGCAAATCTAGTTTCATTGATTCCACCTGTTAAAGGGTTAGTTCACCCAAAAATGAAAATAATGTCATTTATTACTCACCCTCATGTCGTTCCACACTCGTAAGACCTTCGTTCATCTTCAGAACACAAATTAAGATATTTTAGTCGAAATCCGATGGCTCCGTGAGGCCTCCATATAGGGAGCAATGACATTTCCTCTCTCAAGATCCATTAATGTACTAAAAACATATTTAAATCAGTTCATGTGAGTACAGTGGCTCAATATTATAAAGCGACGAGAACATTTTTGGTGCGGCAAAAAAACAAAATAACGACTTATAAAGTGATGGCCGATTTGAAACACTGCTTCAGGAAGCTTCGGAGCGTTATGAATCTTTTGTGTCGAATCAGCGGTTCGGAGCACCAAAGTCACGTGATTTCAGCAGTTTGACACACGATCCGAATCATGATTCGACACACTGATTCATTTATGCTCCGAAGCTTCATGAAGCAGTGTTTTGAAATCAGCCGTCACTATATAAGTGTTATTTTGTTTTTTTTGGCGCACCAAAAATATTCTTGTCACTTTATAATATTAATATTGAACCACTGTACTCACATGAACTGATTTAAATATGTTTTTAGTACCTTTATGGATCTTGAGAGAAAAAATGTCATTGCTGGCTATGGAGGCCTCACTGAGCTATCGGATTTCAACTAAAATATCTTAATTTGTGTTCCGAAGATTAACGAAGGTTTTGCGGGTGTGTAACAACATGAGGGTGAGTAATTAATTACATTATTTTCATTTTTGGGTGAATTAACCCTTTAAATGGCACTGAATAAATCATAACTACACACAAAACTAAGTTTTTGTGAATATGGTATTATCATTGCACTTAAAGTGTTCAATGTGTATACTCCTTTGCATCTCTTCTTTTTGTTGTTTTTGTCACTGAAGTCTCATTAGCATTTACCACATGAAAAAATACTATAGTAATTTATAGTAAATACTATAGTGTTTTTGAACCATACTATAGTAAATTGTAGTATACTGTATATATATTATAGTATTTACTGCACTGTTAATGAATGCTACAGCATACTGTAATATTAACTATAGTGAACTGATAAACTGTAATAAATACTGTAGTATACTTTAGTTTTTACTACAGTAAGCTAGTAAGCTAGTATTATAGTATAATAGTTGTAGAAAACTTAGTACAGTGTTGGGTAATGTAATTTGTTTATATTACTATAGTTGTTATGTTACCACAGCAAATATAGAATTATCACAACAAATTAATTCAAGTACTTTACTATAGTATAGTTCAAAAACACTATAGTATTTTTAATGTTTGCAAGTTTTCTGTGTATGCATCATCATGTGTCACATACTTGTCACTGTGGTAAGAAAGCAGTAAATGCAAATAAAAAACACAATTGTTACTAGATGTCTGTAACAACTCTTTCACACTACTTAAATTGTATTTATTATATATTTTTTTTTAACTCAACTTGGGCAAAACATGTACAGAATAGTTGTTTTGGTATTTCTTTAACTGAATAGATGTTTGTTCAAGGTCAATCCATATAATAAAACAAATTCTGTCAGTTTGGTTTCTAAAACAAACAAAAAAACAACAATTCCTGGTCATTCCCAATGGACACCAACACAAATGTTTAAATAAAAAGGGAAAATATTAATAAACAAGAATCAACATCTTCACAGCAGCTTCAATATGCCGAAAAATACACAAAATGACATTTGCATGTATTGAATCTTCAACATCACTCTATTCCATGTCCACAGTGATAACAGGAAGTTTACTTTGCTGTTCAAACAACACGTTTACAAAGATGATCAAGGGTTCATTGACTGTAGATTCATGCTTTCATTTTTCCATAGAGTTGAATAGCTATTTTAGTGTCATTCAAATATAGCAAAAATATAAACAGCATATGATCGTCAAACCCAAGGTTGGTCCTCTTATTCCCACAACTGTTTCCACAAACAGCCCTCTAGTGGGAAAATACAAGTATTGTTCACATTGTGAAGCATGAAGGCAAAAACAGATGAGAATTATAGTTCACACTTGACCAACAAACTAAAACACATTCTATAAGCAATCATAAACAGCTATATTATCACTAATGCATGTTTAAATAGATAGTCTGTTTATTATAAACAAAAGATTCAGAGCAATTACCCACTTTGAAACATTTTAAAATAGGGAGAAATATTGTGAACATCTATAATAATATCATTTAATATGGCTAGGCACGTTTATATAATAAAAACCTTAAAAATGAGTGTTTTATACGTTGTCTGAAAGCATCCAAGATAATTATGTCTTTCTTTCTTCAGTCGAAAAGAAATTAAGGTTTTTGAGGGAAAACATTCCAGAATTTTTTTTATTTACTGTGATTTAATTTTGAAGTGAACTAATCCTTTAATATATAGATTTGTTGGTAACACTTCACCATACCATATCATTTTTTATTTTATTTTATAATTACATTAGTTAACATGAACAGTAAAAAAATACCACATTTATTAATCTTAGTTAATGTTACTTTCAATTTTAGTAATACCTTATTAAGAAGACTTTTATCTGTTAATATTATTTAATGGACCTGATCTGACATGAACTAACAATGAAAATGAACAAAGATTAAAAGTATTGCTCACTGGTAGTTAATGCATTAGAAATGAAACTTGATTGTAATGTAAAAAATACTGTCACAAACTTTTTAGTTCAATGCAAAAAAAAAAAGAAAAAGAAAAAAAGAAGGCTTAAGGTTTTAACCTGCCTCACATTTAAAATGAAGAAATTGCGGTAGAAGAATATTATTTTAATTCAATTTCCTACTATTTAGTTTATCATTATACCTTACAAAAGAAGAATCAATATTATAATATAATATTCTAATGTCAATGGAAAATAGACTGAAACCAAGTCACATATAAAATGGACTAAAAAGAGATCTGACTCCACTTTTAGAGACAGTGTGAACACAAAATCAACTGGGCACTTTTTCACTCAGTTCACTTTTTGATCTGAATTTAGTTCTTTTAACCTTAAAAAACACTAAACACTCTTTCTGCATAAAAACTACAAGCATTATTGTTATACAAAACAGCCTGACAAAATAAAAGAGAACAGACACAGGATATTTCATCAAAAATATCTGTCTGTCCAAACTCTCTCATACTCATATTGTTCCCAAATGCAGAGCCAGGTAAATGAGATTGACGGTGGTGGAGAAAAAGCCTATGAGGTTACAGAGGTTAGACAGACCATGGAAGCGGTAGAAGTTGGATCTGTGCTCCTTGTATTTGGGGTCCTGCTCACGCAGTTTGGCGTATCCTTCCTTATTGGAGCTCATTCCCACCTGACCTCCCAGACCGTGTTCCTTCTCGATCTCCTGCATGACCAGCATGCTCTCTGTGGCAGACGGACCGAACCACTGCGCATTCAGACCGGCCATGATCACGGCCACAAAGAACAGACTCATCTGTTAAGAATAGAGAGTGTGAGAGGGGCATGATACTATAGTGGCGGGGGAAAACGAATGCTTAAATTTGTCACCTGTATGCCCTCGTGCCAGTCCAGCAGTTCTCTGGGGTGATACACAGCATATACAGACAGATTGATTGCATTTCCACCCAGCAGACAGTAGAAATAAAACGGGAACAACTTGCTTTGCACGAGACCGAACGTGTGCATGGACACCTGGGAGATCAGCACAAAACCTGGGGGTGAAAAAAAAAGGAATTAGGACCATATGGCATGTTTTATGATAATATAATTAATTGATGAATGTAACATAACACTTTACCTGCAATGAAAGACACCCACACCTGCATTCCCCAGGAGAACGAAATCACCAGGAGATGAAG
This sequence comes from Anabarilius grahami, assembly GCA_003731715.1. NCBI lineage: Eukaryota > Metazoa > Chordata > Actinopteri > Cypriniformes > Xenocyprididae > Anabarilius > Anabarilius grahami. The sequence continues at coordinate 122,601 of RJVU01019149.1, forward strand.
CACTTTCACAAAGTCAGTTGGGTCTCCCTCAGTAGCCATAATTAACTTCTGGAGGAAAAAAAAAAGTGAAAAATCAATAAATAATCAGCATATTTCATATATATTATATATATATATACACTACCGTTCAAAAGTTTGGGATCGGTACGATTTTTAATGTTTTTAAAAGAAGTTTCGTCTGCTAACCAAGACTGCATTTATTTAATAAAAAATACAGTAAAAACAGTAATATTGTGAAATATTATTACAATTTAAAATAACTTTTCTATTTGAAAATATTTTAAAATGTAATTTATTCCTGTGATCAGAGCTGAATTTTCAGCATCATTACTCCAGTCTTCAGTGTCACATGATCCTTCAGAAATCATTCTAATATGCTGATCTGCTGCTCAAGAAACATTTAATGTGTACAATTGTACAAAATATTTGTGTACAATATTTTTTTTCAGGATTATTTGATGAATAGAAAGTTCAAAAGAACAGTGTTTATCTGAAATCTAATCTTTTGTAACATTATAAATGTCTTTACTGCCACTTTTGATTGATTTAATGCATCCTTGCTGAATAAAAGTATTCATTTCTTTAATTTCTTTTCAAAAAAATAAAAATAAAAATTCTTACTGACCCCAAACTTTTGAACGGTAGTGTATAATGCTACAGAAGCTTTGTATTTCAGATAAATGCTGTTCTTTTGAACTTTCTATTCATCAAGGAATCCTGAAAAAAAAAGTACACAACTGTTTTCAACATTGAAAATAATCATAAATGTTTCTTGAGCAGCAGATCAGCATATTAGAATGATTTCTGAAGGATCATGTGACACTGAAGACTGGAGTAACGATGCTGAAAATTCAACTTTACCAACACAAGAATAAATTACTTTGTAAAATATATTCAAATAGAAAACAGTTATTTTAAATTGTAATAATATTTCAAAATATTCCTGTTTTTACTGTATTTGTAATTAAATAAATGCAGTCTTGGTTAGCAGACTAAACTTCTTTTAAAAACATTAAACGGTAGTGTATATATAATATATATACGCACTTGTATGCATGCAGATACATTTAAAGTGTGTTAACATGTTCTGTATAGATAAGAGGAGTTTTGTGCTGGACTCATGTTGATAAAATGGGAACAACACAGAGCCTGTGAACCCCACCGATCGCTTGTTTTTGAATCCACTGATATAACTGACCTCAGTTTACTCTCTGTCCCACTAACACAAGAATGACAACAGCACGTTTCGAGACTTCCGTGATGATGGTCGTTCACGCAATTTCTGTTACTTACGCAAGCATGACACACTGGAGCAATTTCCTTCTCAGTGTGAATTCTGTCGGTTTACAGAAAATACATACCCGGTTTTTGAGTCTCTCAATGCAGGTGTTTCTATGTTAATCAGTTTCGAAGAAGCCTGTAGCTTGTCTTGTCTTCTACACAAAAAATTCTGTTGCTGCTGTTATTTGATGTCACAACTCTACCCTGTTAGTCCCGCCCTCATGACGACAACATCCAATCACGCTCCATTATTCAAATATTACGGACGCATATCATCCAATCATGATGCGGAAGGAGCTACTTAACGCCCACACAAATAATATTTATCAATATTTTGAATTAGCTTTTTTCAGTTTGAGTGATTTTGTAGTGCCTTTTGTTTTATTATTATTATTTTTATTTACATTATAACTTTATTTTTCAGCTTCAGTAGTTTTAGTACTTGTTTAGGTTAGTTTAGTTGCCAAGGCAACATTTCGAATTTTCGTTTTATTTATTTATTTATTTTTAATTTAGTTTTTTTTTTTTTATCTAATATTTATATTTTATGTAATTGTATTTCAGCTTTATAGTTAATTTCAACACTAAATACATGAAAAGTATTTGTTTTGTTAGGAGTTTATTGTCCGACTTTTACAAGAAATAATATGGCTTCGTGCTGCTAACATCAATTTAACATAGGCCTAATATAAAAGCAGTACAACATAAAATGAAATAAACACATAACTCAACTTCTGTTATATAATAAGATGTTTTTGATAATGAAATAGACTTATTATTTTCCTAAAACACTAAATTATAACGGTTTGTTGCCGTTCTGATCTTTAACGGTAGCGGTCAT
>RJVU01019149.1:124917-137562 GCA_003731715.1 Anabarilius grahami
CAGTTTGGTAAGAGATTTGTTTTTCACCGAAGGCGTAATGTCTTATTTAAATGCTCGTGTATCTCGTGAGAGTTTTGACCATATGGTTTAGCTCGGGTTTTCATTGAATTTGCATTTTACTGCTTGTTTTTCTGTGTATGTTGCCTTACTTTAAGATCTTCGAGCTCCTCTAAATATCATAAAACTGTAAATTTGAGTAACAAAAGAAAGATTAGAAACATACCAGCTAGAAATACACAATTTTAAGACCTGTTTTGCTCAGTCAGCGTGGATCAATATGTTGTCATGAAGAATATAGAATAATTTTACATTACTTTCGGATGCTGAATGTCTTTAAATGAAGGTTAGCATGATCTGTGTTTATATTGTAAACCTCAGAGGCTGTTGCTTCTGTTTATTGTCAATATTTGACACACGCAGCGCCTGTTACAGTTCATGCTTTATAAACATTACTGTAAAAACTCTCATTGTGTTTGTGCTTGTCAACATGTGGTGTTTCCCCCCCATGAAGATTTTGGCAAGATGGGACGCAGAAAGTCCAAAAGAAAACCCCCTCCTAAGAAAAAGATGACTGGAAACCTGGACACCCAGTTTACCTGCCCCTTCTGTAACCACGAGAAATCATGTGACGTTAAGATGTAAGAATATAAGCTCACTACCACTCAAAGGTCCGTTCACACGATAAAGATCGTTCTCGATGTTAAAGAACAGCAGAGTCGCACAGAGAGACAATCAGAATCAATCCTGCTGTAACGAGCTCGAGCATTTAAAGTGACACGAGCACGCGCTTAGAATAAACAACGATGCTGTGGACGCTAATATAGTTATCGTTAATGGTGTGAACGGGCTTAAAGAGTTAGTTCACCCAAAAATGACAATTCTGTCATTTATTACTCACCCTCATGTCATTCCACACCCGTAAGACCTTCGTTCATCTTCGGAACACAAATTAAGGTATTTTTGATGAAATCCGATGGCTCCGTGAGGCCTCCATAGCCAGCAATGACATTTCCTCTCTCAAGATCCATTAATGTACTAAAAACATATTTAAATCAGTTCATGTGAGTACAGTGGTTCAATATTAATATTATAAAGCGACGAGAATATTTTTGGTGCGCCAAAATAACGACTTATATAGTGATGGCCGATTTCAAAACACTGCTTCAGGAAGCTTCGGAGTGTTATGAATCTTTTGTGTCGAATCTGCTGTTCGGAGCACCAAAGTCACGTGATTTCAGCAGTTTGAACCACGATCCGAATCATGATTCGACACACTGATTCATTTATGCTCCGAAGCTTCATGAAGCAGTGTTTTGAAATCACCCATCACTATATAAGTCGTTATTTTGTTTTTTTGGCGCACCAAAATATTCTTGTCGCTTTATAATATTAATATTGAACCACTGTACTCGCATGAACTGATTTAAATATGTTTTTAGTACCTTTATGGTCTTGAGAGAGGAAATGTCATTGCTGTGAATGTAGGCCTCACTGAGCCATCGGATTTCATCAAAAATATCTTAATTTGTGTTCCGAAGATTAATGAAGGTCTTACGGGTGTGGAACGACATGAGGGTGAGTAATTAGTGACATTATTTTCATTTTTGGGTGAACTAACCCTTTAAGCATTTATTTAGACTTAAGCATTTATCAAAACCATCACTAACACACAACTATTGTTCTTTATTCCAGGGAAAGAAGTCGAAATACGGGGATAATATCGTGTACTGTGTGTCTAGAAGAATTCCAGACGCCAATAACCTGTATCCTTCTCAAAATCTATCTGAAAAGACATGTGTTTTAAGTGAGTAACTGTACTCACTGCATGATGTATGTTAGTATGTTGTCCTTAAACACCCTCTCAGATCTCTCAGAGCCCGTGGACGTGTACAGTGATTGGATAGACGCCTGTGAAGCAGCCAATCAGTAGTTTCGCTGGGTCAAACGTCACAGATGACCAAATACACTTAGGCATTTTTGTTTGTTTGTTTGTTTTAAACCCATGTAATGATTTTTGCTTTAAAATGATCTAATATTGCCACAGATGGAGGCATCATTGTGATCATGGTTTAAAATCCCGCCTTTTCCTGTTTGTTTAGTTTTATAGAAATGCTGAGAAAATGCCAGGGATGTCATTCATTTCTAAATAGCCATTTTTCTTTTTTTCTGTCTTTTCTAATCTTAGTTGTTACAATTTAGGTTTTTATAAGACCATTTAGTGTCAATAAATGATTTGCATATTCTCTCGTGAAAAATTGTGGTCTGTTTCTGTTGTTTATGAATCATTTAAGGGGCCATTTTCAACTAAGAACGGAAAACTTTTTATGCATTTTGTCCGTTTACACAACGGTGTTTTTGGGCCTGAAAATGCAAACTTTTGAAAATAGATTTCAAAGTGCAAAGTGCAAGTCTCCATGTAAACTACAAAAAACACGAATTTGAGAAAACAATGACGTCATGTGTATTACGTGTTCAGTCTATAGGCGTGTAGTGTTTCTTTACAAAGTGACATCGCCACCTGCTGGCCTGGCAAGAATAATACAGCGTTTAGTTTCGCAGATCCGTGTGAACTGATCATTTTGACAATGTTGTACGCAAAACTTTTCAAAAATGCAAAGGAAAAACTTTTCCATTTTTAGTACGTAGTTTTCATGTAAATGTACCCTAAAATGAAATGTCTGTAATGTTACAAAGATGTCAGTGTTTTTCCAGTATTCATATAAATAAAGACAAGTAATTTGAAAATAGTGATTTATTAGAATTTCACTTGCTCAGTCTTTGTTGGTAAGCCTCCTATAAATAAAGACATTTGAAGCATCGATGCAAGAGGGACACGCTATATCATTTCCTGTGAGAAACAAAAGTAAGATTCACTGTTTTATGATCTTCTGGTGTTCTGCTGTTCCCAGCAGCAATGCAAAACAATGACATTCCTTAACACACAACACCTTGATGTATAAATGAAATCTAAAAGTCTAATATGTTAACAGTTTCATGAGGGAGAAATATAGTCATGTCTAAACAATTTATAGTCTCACATAAGCTAAATATATTAACTCTGCACACTGAACCTGTTATTTCTTATAGAACGGTCTCATAAACATCTCATAAATCACCGATTTTGTCTGAGATATTTTTGCATAATTATATTGCCTCTCACATGATTGGTCAGGTTTGACAGGCTGAAGAACAGTCACGCTTGCATATATGCAAGTTTATTGAATAATTTCTCATGAGAGTATATAGCCTTTGGGAGTGACAGTTGGTTCCTCTTAAAAGTGCAATTTCTGGTTCTTTCGGTTCACATGTTTTTTCACAGTATGCTTTGGTAAAATCAAAAACTGCTTTTCAACAGCCCTCTTTAACAGTAGTTTGTTCTCTATTTGTCAATTCACTTTGTCTATTTACTTTTGTAAAGGATGAACTGAAAAAAAAAAAAAGTTCAGAAATATTATTTTGCCCCAAATCCTCCCAATAAACAGTTATTATACTCTCTTAATTATTAAAACATCTCAACAATTACACTTATTTTTAATTATATAATGTAGATAAACTACTTTCAATCTTTAGCTTGGTGAAATGCTATTCTGCACTATGAAAGACATGTACTTCTCACTTTATTCACTTAATACATGAAGGCCTGGTTTCACAGACAGGGCTTAGATTAAGCCAAGATTAGACCTTAGATCAATTTAGACATTTATGTAGCTTTTATAAATGTGCCTTAGAAAAAAAAAAACACTGCTGGTGTGCATCTTGAGACAAAACAATGGCATTGATATTTTAAGATAGTTTAGTGCAAGTTGCTTTCAGTTAAAATTACCCCATGAATATTCACCCTCAAGTCATCCTAGGTGTATATGACTGTCTTCTTTCAGATTAACACAATCGGAGATATATTTAAAAATGTGTTTTGAAGCCCCCAAAAAGTTCATAAATCCATCATAAATATACAAATCGAAGCGTACGGTCGTCCGCCGGAAGATAGTTTTTGTAGTTAATAAAGTTTTAAATATGGATATTTTTCTTACAAAAACCCATCGCTTTGCTTCAGAAGGTTTTTATTAACCCCCTGGAGCCGTATGGATTTTTTTTATGAAGGATGGATGAACTTTTTGGGGGCTTCAAAATCTCCCCCCGTTCACAACCATTATAAAGCTTGGAGGAGCAAGGATATTTTTAAATATATCTCAGATTGTGTTCGTCTGAAAGAAGAAAGTCATATACACCTAGGATTGCTTGAGGGTGAGTAAATCATGGGGTAATTTTCATTTTTGGGTGAACAATCCCTTTAAGCCTTGTCTGTGAAACGGGGGAGAATTTCCAATTATAACTGTTAGGAGCACTTCAAGATTAAAGAAAGTTTCCTCTCTGACTGTTTTGGTTTTCTCATTTTCTTAGCAGTGATAACTATGAATCTAGAAGCTTAATGTGGTTACCTCAGCAAGACATGCTCCTGGATCAACATCCATGTTAGTCCCTGAATAACGTTCTTTTCAGTGAATCTGCGTTTAGGGCAGGGGTGTTCAAAGTCAGTCCTGGTGGGCCACTCTCCTGTATTGCTTGGCTCCAACTTGCCTCAACACACCTGCCTGGAAGTTTCTAGTATGCCTAGTAAGAGCTTGTTTAGCTGGTTCAGGTGTATTCAACTGGAGCTGAACTCTGCAGGACAGTGACCTTCAAGGAGCAGGACTGGACACCCCTGATTTAGGGCAACATTCTGAAACTCCATTAAACACATCTGAACCTGCTAATCAACATTCAGAATTACTTCAAAACAGGTGTGTTGGAGCAGGGTGTGGTATTACCAACCTCTGATTTAAAGGGTAGTTATTGGTTTGGGTTAACTCTACAAAATGTTTGGTTGTTTCAACCCATGTTTGCGTCAAATATGGACCCCAACTGTTGGGTTTAAAAATTTAAACCAACAATTGTACTTAACAACCTAGTATTTTTTGTCTGCCCTATGATTGTTAAATAGGGATGCTGTTCCAGAATGTGTCCTACTTTAAATTGCCTTGTGAAGTAAAGATAAATTCACTAAAAATATGAAAATATTCAGTTTACACCTTTTCAAACAACTATGCCAAATCAGCATTATTTAAATGACATTATTTAAAAGCTTAATTGCAGTAGTTCATGTGGGTTCCATGACAATAAAGCTCTATTCTATTCTATTCTATTCTATTCTATTCTATTCTATTCTATTCTATTCCTTTAGGAAAGTGATCTGATTGAGCAGTAGTATGGCGTCTTTGGTGGATCATAAAAAGAGCATCGTTTTAAAATCTAAGAGCTGTTGGCATAATTAATCCACTGGAATTACTATCATTAAAAAAAAAATTGTGCTCATACATCGAAAATACATTGAAAACAGTAATATTGTGAAATATGATCAGCATAATCAGCATATTAGAATGATTTCTGAAGGATCATGTGACACTGAAGACTGGAGTAATGTTGCTGAAAATTCAGCTTTGATCATAAATAAAGTACATTTAAAAAAAAAAATTTACATTTAAAAAAAAAACTAATGATATTTCACAATATTAGTGTTTTTTACTGTATTTTTCATCAAATATATGCAGCCTTGGGGAGACTTCTTTCAGAACCATACAGAAATCTTAATGATTCCAAACTTTTGACTGGTAGCGCATATGTAACTATGAGGCATCATAAATAATATCTCCATATTTATAATCTGCATTATTTTTTTTTCAAATATATAAAGAAAATTTGGCCATGCAGGTGATGGAAGAATGGCACACTTAAAAAAAAAAAGTAATAAAAAAAAAAAACAATGACAAGTGAGAAGCCGGAAAAGCCTGTGTTTTAAAAACAAAAAAAAGCGAAGAAATTCCTCCTAATTTTGTTTTCTACGCACGGTCAGTCACTGAAGTTCTCAGCTTTAATCGGTGGCTGTGATGTCAGAAGTCAAGCTGGTCCTACTGGTCGACATGAATTTTGGAATATCAAAAATAGTGCAGGTGAAAGTTTAAAAAAGCAGCGTGCTGACAGCTGTCTGTTCATCCTAGTCGGAATACTGATATCCGTCCATCTCTGAGTCCTGCCCGTTGTTGATGTAGTCATTCGGGGTGGAGCAGTACTTGCTGTCGTACACCTGACGTGGCAGACCGTACACCGTCATGCCGGTCTGGGACGCCACCTTGTTGGTGCCCATCTGCAGTGAGACGGTAGAGGTGTCGCACATCTCCATGTCCAGCTTCTTATCGAAGATCTGGCGCTTGGTGCCCGGGGCCGTCATTCCGGCCTGCGGAAGAAGAAAAGGAAAAGAACTAAGCGACATCTATTATGTTTTATTTAGCAAGCATGAAACCACTTAAATCATAGAAGGAAAAGACCATTTACAGGCAATACAAGCAATTTACCTTTGGAAATATATGGGTTTTAAAGCTTTTTAACAGTTATAGCGCCAACTATAGGCCCATCTCCATAAAAGTTTGCATGCATGTTTAGAATCATAAGTCGCATGTGCTCACCTATTTTCGTGAGATTACAGGCTTTTGTGAGCACTTGGCCACGCCCCTTTTAAAAATTACCCTATTATAGCTACCCTAAGGGCAAAGTTAAACTTTTTTTCATAATGATTGACCTAGAGAGTCCAGAGAATTGTGCTGCATTGGATTCATTCAGATTGAGCGAAAAACCTAGGACTAGTTCGCCAAAGTATTTATTTTTTACATAATTGTGAATATTTAATTAACAATTTGATTGACAGCAGTGGTTCTTGGGGCAAAGTTGTTCAGCATGAGGAGATCTAACAAATGATATGAATATTGTGCAGATATGTGAAACAACGTGATTACAAACGTGTAAAACTCGTTAGCGCTACCTAGTGGTCGATTTATTTCAAAGTTCTCACAGACCTCTAGGGCCATGAGTCGAACATGCCCACAAAGTTTCATTCCGATCGGCCTTCGTTAACCTTGTCTAATAGGTGCTCAAAATTTGTTGGCCGATAGCGGCCATGTTTTTTTGGATACGCCAATGTCCTCATAAACAGTCATGGCACCTTGGACAAAGAAAATTTTCAAGTCAATCGGACTAACGGTGAAGTAGTTAGCTATTTTCATGTTTTTTTTGCTGTTATAGCGCCACCAAGTGGCCAGTCACCGTGTCCTTTTTCACGTGACCACAGAATGAGCTCTTACATATGTGTGCTGAGGTGAAAATATGTCATTCCGTTCACAAGTTATATTTTAGTAAAAGTGGCTCCACTTTTAATTACCTGACTGGCTCCTTTGTTGGTGCCCATCTGCAGGCTGATTGTTGATTGGTCCAGAGGATTTTCCATACCCGTCTTAGGGTCGTAGAGGTGACGCCGTGTACCGTAAGATGTCATGCCCTTTTGACTGGCAAACTTATTGGTGCCCATCTAAAAATGCAAGAAAAAAAATGTGAAAAATATATAGACAAAGAATGTCAGTGTTGGACATTACAAGTAATGCAAGTCACTTGTAATCAGATTACTTTTGTAATGAGTAAAGTAATGCAGTACTTTTACATTTACTAAAAACATCTGAGTTACTTTTTCAAGTTACTTTGTTTTGTTGCTCCCTTGCACAAAAATAGATTCAGTAAAATTAATAAAAACAGTGAAATGCAAATTCAAAATATTACACAAACTTGCAATAAATAATACATATACTTTATGTATTTAATCTCACTTTATTAACCAATGTCTTTGCTGCTGACCTTTGATGATCCAATTGTAAAATGACTTTAGATAAACATCACATTTGTGTTTGATTTAAAAAAAAATTGTATTGCTGATTTAAGAGTGTTGAAAATTTTTCTGCGATTCCAAATGGCAGCACAGCCGGAAGGTTTGTTTGAGCTGCGCCCTCTACTGTACAGCCGTGAATTTGCATTTCCTTTTGCATTTGCACTTTTGTTGGTAAAGGGCCTTTACATTTGCCTAAAATATAACTTTTTTGTTGTTTTTATTCAAAAAACCGATCAAGCAAGCCCAGCTCAGGTGAGAAAAAGTAGCACAAAAGTAACGTAACGCATTACTTTCCATAAAAAGTAACTAAGTAACACAATTTGTTACTTTTTAGAGAGTAAACACTTAGTAACTAAGTATTTTTAAGTAAAGTAAAGTATACTTTAATTAACTTTCCCCAACACTGGCCTTATATAACTTATACACTACTGTTCAAATGTTTGGGTTCAAAAAGTGTTTTTTTTTAAATGTCTCTTATGTTCACCAAGGCTGTAATTATTTAATCAAAAATACAGTAAAAACAGTAATATTGTGAAATATTATAACTATTTTTAAATAACTGTTTTCTATATGAATATATTTTAAAACATAATTTATTCCTGTGATCAAAGCTGAATTTTCAGCATCATTACTCCAGTCTTCAGTGTCACATGATCCTTCAGAAATCATTAAAATATTTCATATTATAATCAACGTCCTGCTTAAAACAAGTCTTTACTGTCGCTGTTGATCAATTCACTAAAATAAAATAAAAGTTAATTTTTATTACTTTAATTAATTTTGTATTAATTTCTTTGAAAAAATCTTCTTGATTTCTTTTAAAAAATGAGAATTCCTGATGAACATCCACTGACCTGCAGACCAATAATGTTGCGTCCCTCCTTTAGTTTCTCAGGAGCAAATCTGCGCTGCTGTTTCTCTGCGTATTTCACTCCCATGTCGTATTTACAATGGAAGCCTTTAGATTTCGCCTGCATTTCAAAATAATGAGAAATAAATGAAAGTAAATACTAAAGGAATTTTACATTTAGAAAGTGGAAGTATATGATGTTATATAAACTAACATGCAGAAACAACTTATTACAATTTGAACACACAAGAGAGAGATTCCTTTTTTGGTGTTTGCTTGATTGCTGGTTTGCAGGAAGAAGAAAAAATCTGTTCATCTCAAGTACCACATGTTTTGATGTTAATCACTTTGCTAACAGTTAAATACTCCCATATGATTCTCCTTACTATTTCTGAAATGTAGATAAAAAGTGATAATATGCCAGAAGCTGTGTGACTCACCATGCCAGCCAGTGTAATAAGTGTGCTCTGGACCTGCGTGTGGTTGACATTCTCAAACAGGTCGTTGGCCTCAAATATATCATGTGGCTTCATTCCATACTCTTGAATGGCTCGGACAAAATTACCAATATTTTCCAGCTGCAACAAACAAGGCCAAACGAGGAAGAAAGTGACATTCTCTGTGATTTGTCCAAAATCTGAAAGTATGCACAACTGATTCAAAAGTAACAAGAAACCCTGATTAAATTTGGAATGGAAGATTATTTGATTTTATGAATGACACAAGCATTTTATTTTGCACAGAACTTCCAAGAACATATTGTAACTGTATAAATAGCATGTTCCATTTGGAATAAAACAAATACCTGAAACATGTTATGATTTCTGTATTCGTCCCACATTAAAGTCTCCAAAGTGTTTTGATCTGTCAGGCTCAACATATGACTGTGAAGTTCTTTTAAAAGGATTGTTTAACCCGAGTATAAATACTGAAGAGAGGAACATTTGGAAGCATTTCCTTCGATTTTATGTGCAGATCAGACCTGAACTGGAACAGCCAGATATGCTTGAGAAAGTGATATTGTTGCTCACCTGATGCCAGTTTTGAGGAGAGTTGTTGATCTTTCTTACAGAACCGGGCTGAAGGGTATTGATAAGCCTGTTCATAAATAATGAACATGAAGAAGAAAGAAAAAAATGACTGATTAAAAACTGAAATATATTTATGTATAAAGGACCTCCCTATGTTATTTTTTTTAATAACTGGTTGGTAGTAGGTTGTTCATCACTTTTATTTTATTTAGGAATGATAACATTCTTGGAATAATCTGTTATATCAGGCTTTTGAACTTCATAGCTGTCAAACAATGTCTTAAAGGATTAGTTCACTTCAGAATCAAAATTTCCTGAAAATTTACTCACCCTCACGTCATCCAAGATGTTTATGTCTTTCTCTCTTCAGTCAAAAAGATATAAAGGTTTTTGAGGAAAACATTCCAGGATTTTTCTCCATATAGTGGACTTCAACAGGATTCAACGGGTTGAAGGTCCAAATTGCAGTTTCAATGCAGCTTCAAAAGGCTCTACACGATCCCAGACGAGGAATAAGGGTCTATCTAGCAAAACGATTGGTCATTTTCTAAACAATTTTTTAATTATATACTTTTTAACCACAAATGCTTGTCTTGCACTGCTCTGCTATGCGCCATGCATGATGTAATCGTGTTGGAAAGGTCATTCGTGACGTAGGCGGAAGTACCGCGGTAGGGCGAAAAAATCTAATTTTCTCCTCCAACTTCAAAATCGTCCGACATCGTTGTTTTACCTTTTTTTTGTAAAGGGCGTTTGCCTTGGTCTTCACACGTTCGCTTTGCAAACACTTGCTCGGTACGTCCGCCTACGTCACGTGTGACCTTTCCAACATGATGATCGCATCGCATCGCAGAGCAGTGCAAGACAAGCATTTGTGGTTAAAAAGTATATACATTTTTTTTTTTTTTAGAAAATGACAGATCGTCTCACTAGATAAGACCATTATTCCTCATCTGGAATCGTGTAGAGCCCTTTGAAGCTGCATTGAGCTCCACTATATGGAGAAAAATCCTGGAATGTTTTCCTTTAAAAACCTTAATTTCTTTGCGACATAAACATCTTGGATGGCATGCACTGTAAAAAAGACTTGTTGGTTTAACTTAAAAAAAAAGAAAAGTAATTTACCTGGTTGCCTTGAACTTTTGAGTTCATTGAAATAAAACATTTGAGTTAATATCACAAAGTTGATTGGTTTAATCAACAGAAACTCAAAATATCATGTTATCTGAACCACATTAATTATTGAAGTTGATCTGACAAAAGAAAAAATGTTGTGAAAACAAATCATGAAAATATTTTTTACAGTGTGAGGGTGAGTAAATTATCAGGAAATTTTAATTCTGAAGTGAACCAATCCTTTAAAGGGATAATTCACCCCAAAATGAAAATTCTTTCATCATTTGCTCACCCTCATGTTGTTCCAAACCTGTTTGAGTTTTTTTCTTCTGTTGAACACAAAATAAGATATTTTCAAGAATGTCTGTAATAAAACAGTTGACGGTAGCCATAGTATTTTTTCCTTCCATGGAAGTCAAAGGTTATCATTAACTGTTTTATAATCAACATTCTTTAAAATATGATCTTTTGTCTTCAACAGAAGAAAGAAACTCATACAAGGTTTGAACAACATGAGGGTGAGCAAATGATGACACAATTTTAATTTTTTTGGGTCAACTATCCCTTTAAGATCTTCCGACAGAATCAGGGAATCACTCACTCGCAGAGGACAACTCCATCTTTCAGTCCCTCCATGAAGTTCTCGGGAAGTTTGCTGCCTGTGACCTCACTGATCCACATTCTTAGCTCCTCCTCTTTTTGTGGGTCATACTTGTGGGCCAACTAGAGGTCAAAGGTCAAAGCATCACTACACACATCAGTATTTATATACTCTACAGCAATTCTTTAACAATCATTACACATGCAGATTTATCACACACACTGCAGGGCTAGTTCAAATGAAAACTGAAAATATTAAATAAACACTTAAATATTACACTTTTATTTACACATTTACACTACCGTTTGGGGTCATTTATTTGATCAAAATAGTAATAACAGTAATATTGTGAAATATTATTACAATTTCAAATAACTATTTCTCTATTTTAAAATATGTTAAAATGTAATTTATTCCTGTGATCAAAGCTGAATTTTCAGCATCATTACTCCAGTCTTCAGTGTCACATGATCCTTCAGAAATCACTCTAATATGATGAAACATTTATTTTATATTATCAATTTTGAAAAATATTGCTTAATATTTTTAGAACTCTATGATGAACAGCGTCTCCTTCGATGTATTGCAGCATTGACAAAATATTCCCTCTCTACAGCTACGCAACAGATCTTAGTCTTTCACTTCTGAAGTATTTCTAATAAAGGAAGAACAAGAAAGAGAAAAGGAAGAGCGAGAGAGAGAGAGATCTGAGAGAGCTGTTTCTCCCAAGTTTGGTGTGCTGGTGTGGAAGCCAAACAAACGCTGTAACTTTAAATCAGTGTTATTGTTGGCCTTCTCTTTCCGTCACGGTCTCATCCGATCAGCCCTCCATTCTGATTCTTTCTTCATCCCTATTGCTTCCTCTCGCTCTTGCATGTCTGCTCGTGTGAAGTGACGTGCTTAGCACACGCTAAATGAGTCCGATAAATGGACGCCAAGACCGACAGCACTCATAACCTTCCAAGGAATTCTGCTGAGGGCTTGATTTATTGTTTTTCTCTCATTCTGGACATCTGGAACAGACCTCAGTCTAACTCTATAGAGTCCAGGCCAAAATTGGATTTTTTTTTTTCAGCAGGAATTCTGTCACAGACGGCCTGGATAACATTCCTTTATACCCTTGGTTATACTAGAAATACCTGCATGTTGTACATTAACATTTATTTTTAGCAGTTACATTGTATATAATTCCTAACTTTGAGCACACTCGGAAATAAAGGTTCTTTATTGGCTTTCCATAAAGAACCTTTAACATAAATGGAATTACTGGCCTTTTGGTTTTTTGGACGCAAAAAGTTTT
>RJVU01019149.1:137610-157591 GCA_003731715.1 Anabarilius grahami
ATATATGTATATGTGTGTATATATATATATATATATATATATACAGTGCTGGGTAGATTGCTTACAAATTGTAGTCAGTTACTGATTCCAAATTACATTACAAAAATTGTAATTAGTAACGTAATCCATTGCATTACATCCTGAACCCTGAAGGTACTTTTGGATTACTTTTGGATTACTTTTGACCTAACTCGTTTATCAGATTGATTTGAATAGGAAAATCTTGTGCCATATTAATGTAAAAATATATTTTTTATTATCAACAACATGAAGTGTATTAAATATTACATCACGTCTTCTGGAAAGATGTTGCTCTACAACGCTTTAGAACAGGTGAAAAGTCCATCTATGGAGAAAATTAAATCTGCCTGGGAAGAAGAACTTGCAGAAATTCCTAGTGAAATTTGGGAACAAAGTCTGGAACTGGTACACAGATGTTCCGTTGATGCAAGACATTGTCTTTTTTAGTTTAAAGTGCTTCATAGGCTTCATTATTCCAAGTGTAAATTAAATTAAATATTTCCAGAAGTGTCTCCATTATGTGACAAATGTCAATTTTTAGATTCTAACCTGTCTCACTGCTACGTCATGTGTCCAAAATGACAAAGTTTCTGGAACAGAATTTTCCAGGTTTTTTCCCATACATTGGATATGCTTATTGAACAAGACCCTATATTAATTATATTTGGAGTTTCCGAAGAATTTTTGAGACTTGCACGGGTACAACAACAGTTAGTTTCGTATGGGTTAATATCTGCCAAAAAACGTATTCTTTTGTTTTGGAAGAAAAAGGAAGTTCCAAGTCTTAAATTATGGCTGACAGAATTGTCAGGTATACTACATCTGGAGAGAATTAGATACCCTAATAGACAAGACTTTGTTATTTGAAAAAATCTGGTCCCCTTTTATTTCCTTTTTGCAAACTTGTGATTAATAAGCTTTCCTGTAGCTCAGTGGTTAGAGCATGGCACTAGCAATGCCAAGGTCATGGGTTCGATCCCAGGGATTGCACATACTCAAGATACAAATGTATAGTATAATGCAATGTAAGTCGCTTTGGATAAAAGCGTCTGCCAAATGCATAAATGTAATGTAAATGTAATATGTTTATCATGCCTACATTACCGACCTTTACCATTGGACAGCACTTATGGGTTGAGTTTTTGGGTGGGGGAAAGTTTATTTATATTTTCTGTTCAACTATTACTACTATGACTATTGTTTTGTTTTTTTCTTATTATTATTTTTCTACTTTTTTATGCCTATTTGTTAGAATTTAAGTTTTGTTTGCATTTTAAAAAAGTATAATTACAATTAACTTGCTGTTAAAATTTCTAATAAAATATTTAAACACAAATATTACATCACGTCAGGGTTTCTCAGACTGGGGTTCATGATGGAACTGCAGGGGTTTGTGAGTTTAATGAAAAGCTATTAAGTAATTATGCCGCTTTTACAAGACGTAATATAAGTCTCTGGTGTCCCCAGAATGTGTCTGTGAAGTTTCAGCTCAAAATACCCCACAGATCATTTATTATAGCTTGTCAAATTTGCCCCTATTTGGGTGGGAGCAAAAACACACAGTTTTTGTGTGTGTCCCTTTAAATGCAAATGAGCTGCTGCTCCAGAAGAGGGCGGAGCTTTAACAGCTCATACTTCGGTTACTCAACAACAACAAAACTGGAGAATCTCACGCAGACAAAATGAGGATTGTCAGTAACGGTGTTCAGCCTTACATTGTTCAAACCGGAGTCGGACACTGATGGAGAGACTCGGGAAGAAGTTACAACTTTTAGAATGAAACTGGACGTTTCTGAATGGTTAGTTGATAAATTTATGTAGTTGTTGTGGAGTTGATTCAACTCATCGACTAGCATGTGCCGCCGTGTTAATCTTTTGTGCAAATCCAGCATTGAATCGACCCTCGTTTGTGAAGCAGTCCGGTGTAAAATGACGGCATGTTAACAACACTCTACTACAACAACTCTTCCTCTTCTCTAAAGCAGCCCAACATGGCCTCACCCCCTTTGTTGAGTGTTCCCAGCGGCAGGGTTTATGTAAATTTTAGGGTTAGTGATGTCGCTAACCTGGGAAGAAGCTCATTGTAGTCCCAACCAGCCGTTTGTTCTGAAACATAATCAACCACCCCTTTAAAATTAAAATAAATAATTTTAAAATAAAATCAACAATCAAAATAAAACAGTATGGAGAATCAATGAATTCTAAATAATTTACTGCCACTGTGAGAATATCATGTAATCAATAAAAAAGTAACAGTAGTGTGATTACAAGTATTTAAACATGTAATATAATCTAATTACAAGTACTTCATTTTTGGAATAATCTGACTACGTAATCCAGATTACACTTAATCAGTTACTACCCAGAAAAGTATATATATATATATATACATATATATATACAGTTAGGTCAAAAGTAATTTAAAAAGTAATCAAAAAGTAGTCAGAATACATTACATAAATGAGTAGATTACATTACTAAATACAATTTTTGTCATGCAATTTGGAATTTGTAAGGAATCTACCCAGCACTGTGTGTGTGTGTGTGTGTGTGTATATATATATATATAGCAGCGATGCCATAGAAGAACCATTTTTGGTTCCCCAAATGTAAAGAACCCTTTTCCTCTATAAAGAACCTTTTGTTTAATGGAAGTTTCATGGATGTTAAATGTTCTTCATGGAACAATCAATGCCAATAAGGAACCTTTATTTTTAAGAGTGATAGTGGAAAAAGCTTTTTCAGATGATTAAAATGTTCTTCACACTAAGACAAAATGGTTTATGAAATTGTTTATGGAACCATATGAGGTCTTTCATCAGTACATAATAACAGCCAAAAAGACAATTATTGAAAAATGAATTGTGTAATGTAATTTTCTGACATTTCTATTAAGAGTAGGCCTGTATCCGCACTTTCAGAAATGACTAATGGTTAGTTGAGGCTCACAGAGATGATGTCCAACAATGCTCCTCCTTACTCTAAACTGTTTACATCATGCTCCTCTCCTCAGATATTGTGAGTGAACACAACCCTTCCTTATATGGGGACCGAAAGCCACATACCTAGTGCTCGGGAAAACACATCGGACATAATCCCAATGACAAGCGAAATCCACAGTTTGACACTTTGTCATTGTGCAGCATGACTTGTGTTATACCAGAGAATGCAGATATGTGGTGCTGTTATGACTTCTGTGTAAGGAGATACCAATGACAGCTAGAGCCAGAAAGCATTTATGTTCCAGGCTTTTCTGGACCACTGAGACTGTGATGGGAATAGATGTGGCAGAAGTTTGACAGAGGAATTAATTAAATGCCCCTTCTGATGTCATAAACTCTTAAATGTTCCCAAAGAGGGTTTTCATAGTGATGAAACGGAACAATTTTGGATTCCCCAAATAACTTTTCAGTCATCAGTTCTTAAAAGAACCATTTTCTTTCTTCGTGTTTTAATAATCTAAAGAATTTCCACTATAAGGAACTTTTTGTGCGTTAAAAAGTTTCCACTGATATTAAAGGTTCTTCATGGAACCAATAAAGAACCTTTATGTTTAAGAATGTAAGGTGCATTAGACAAACACAGACATGTTACTTTAGGATGGAATGATATGATCAAGGCCAAAAACTATGGCTGAGGAAAGCAAAACAATCAAATAATCTAATATGATTGAAATCACTAATGTTTTTTGTCATTGTATAGATGTACCTTTTAGAACAACGTGCAAATATGACTGATATCAGCCCCAACTAAACCGCAGTTTGCACCTGCACCCATGCCATTCCAAAATGAGTGCTAGATGTCAACAAGGACATCATATTTACATGCTAAATTAGTAAAGTTTAGCTGAATTTATGGTTAGCCATTAGGGAATTAGCTTTGTTACGGATGCCACCACTTGTTTATTGCACATTATTGGCAAAATGTATATGATTTAACACTTGACCATGTTGAGTTTTAAAATATTATAAAGTATTTGAGGATTAATTGTTAGCTAGCAGGCAGTCAGCTTAACGTTGATCAATTTAAGGCGTTTAAAACCAAACATAATTTCTTTATTTCATATCTGTGCGATGTAAACCTATAATAAATCATGAATAAATAACGTGTATGTGTTGTCGACGTACCGTCCGCTAATAATCCAAACGGAAAGTGTTGTTAGCTCTCGCGAGGGTCTTTTTTTAGCGCACTTACAAACTTGAAGCCTAAAGTTTTTGGTTACTGAAATGTTTTTTTTTTTTAAAGATATATAGCTCTTTTTGTTTAAAAATAATGTGTACTTTTAATACCCCCTCCTCATAACCTTTTGTTTTGACTTTAGGGCAGTTCAGACTTTAATTAGTTGTGTTAAATCCCCTTAAACCCATAATTCACACCCTGTTGTTGACATTTGAAAACACCTCAAATTCCCCATATAGAATAAATGATTCAGTAAACGTTCTGACTTCAGTAGCGCACGCGCCCCTGCGCATCTTTGACAGCCGTCAATCAAACAGATGCCTACCTTGCTCTTGACCTCCGCAGACAGTCCGAACGCAGGTCCGCTCTTGAATTGACTTGACATTGTGCTTTTTCAACAGATTCGGCGAGAGGATGGCGATGTAACGTTAGATCTGGGATCTCCGGTCCAACTGTCCGATCATGTGGGAAAGTTTGGGCCACATCTTCTTTTCCACAATCTTTTTTAAACTCTTCCCATCTGTGCGTGCGCGGAGCGAGCGCTGATTGGCCGGGGCCGACGTCCAATCGCGGCGTCACGCCGCTCTGTAAAAATGATGTCACCGTCATGGCATTAAACGCGTCCGATGTCACTTTTTCCACTTTGAAGTGAATTAGAGATGCTTCTGATTTGTCTGTTTCAGTGCTGCTCAGCTGGTTTTGCTTTAGATTTGACACTGGACATCAAGAGCTGACCCAACACAGTACCAAATATGTCTATCGAAACAAAAGTGCCCTTAAAATCATACATTAAAAATATTACCATGAATTAATAGTATTCTTGCATTCCTGTCTCTTTTTCCCCCTGGAAGTCAGGAACATTTCCACCTTTTTGTATTGTCTTTGGTAATATTCTGTGATGGAAATTAGCCTACATTATATAAAATAGGCTTTAGAATAGGAATCTCATTTTGAATAATTCCATATTTTATGAGTTCTAAATACATTCAATGAAATATATATATATATATATGTATCCTAATGTAGTCAAACCAAAAATATTCAGATATTTTTGATATATTTTTACTCGTGGGTGCAGGACACTATAGTTCATTTATGTAAGTGAGGATAGCAAAATAAAGTAAACTATGACATATTATACCCAAACATTCTTCATACAGTGAACTACCATTAAAATTTATAAAAATTTGGAACCAAAAATTATTCAGACACTTTGAACTGACCATGTTTTGCTTAATTTTTTTCTGACACAATTAAGATAATTTTTTTTCTGACAGTTTACTCTTGTCATATTTTATTACCATTTCTTTTAACTATAGTAAATAAATTGTATTAATGAATGAAATGTTTAACATTTATATGTATATATATACTACTGTTCAAAAGTTTGGGGTCAGTAAGATTTTTTAATGTTTTAAAAGAAGTATCTTCTGCTCACAAAGGCTGCATTTATTTGATTAAAAATACAAACAAAAACAGTAATATTGTGAAATATTATTCCAATGTAAAACAGCTGTTTTCTATGTCAATATACAGTAAAGTGTAATTTATTCCTGTGATCAAAGCTGAATTTTCAGCATCATTACTCCAGTCTTCAGTGTCACATGATCCTTCAGAAATCTCTCTAATATGATGATTTGATGCTCAAGAAACATTCATAATTATTATCAATGTTGAAAACAGTTGTGTACAAATTTTTTTCAAAATTCTTCGATGAATAGAAAGTTAAAAAGAACAGCATTTATTTAAAATAGAATATTTTCTAACATTATAATTGTCTTTACTGTAACTTTTGACCAGTTTAACAAAATAAAATTAAAATTCTTACTGACCCCAAACTTTGGAACGGTAGTGTTTAATGTTACAAAAGATTTAGATTTCAGACAAATGCTGTTCTTTTGAACTTTCTATTCATCATAGCATCATGAAATAAAAATGTAAATAACTGTTTTCAACATTGAAAATAATCATAAATGTTTCTTGAGCATCAAATCATCATGTTAGAATGATTTCTGAAGGATCATGTGACACTGAAGACTGGAGTAATGATGCTGAAAATTCAGCTTTCATCACAGGAATAAATTACACTTTACTGTATATTGACATAGAAAACAGCTGTTTTACATTGGAATAATATTTCACAATATTACTGTTTTTGTTTGTATTTTTAATCAAATAAATGCAGGCTTGGTGAGCAGAAGATACTTCTTTTAAAACATTAAAAAATCGTACTGTCCCCAAACTTTTGAACGGTAGTGTATATATATAATTATTTCAGTGAATGTACAAATTGGGGCTGTCAATGTTAATGTGTTAATGCATGCGGTTCATTCAAAAATCCTTAAAGGATTAGTCCACTTTCAAATGAAATTTTCCTGATAATTTACTCACCCCCATGTCATCCAAGATGTTCATGTCTTTCTTTCTTTGGTCAAAAAGAAATTAAGGTTTTTGATGAAAACATTCCAGGATTATTCTCCTTATAGTGGACTTCAATGGCCTCCAAACGGTTGAAGGTCAAAATGACAGTTTCAGTGCAGCTTCAAAGGGCTTTAAACGATACCAGACGAGGAATAAGGGTCTTATCTAGCGAAACCATCACTCATTTTCAAAAAAATGTAAATGTATATGCTTTATATAAACAAATGATCGCCTTCCAAGTGGTTCCGCCAAAACCGGACTTTCATATTCTTCAAAAAGCTTACGCTGTATGTCCTACTCCTTCCCTATTCTACTTACGGAACGAACGTGACGCCAGTTCCATTTTTTCCGTAAGTAGAATAGGGAAGGAGTAGGACATACAGCGTAAACTTTTTGAAGAATACGAAAGTGCAGTTTTGGCGGAAACACTTAGAAGGCGATCATTTGTGTTTATAAAGCATATACATTTGTATTTTTGTAGAAAATGACCGATCGTTTCGCTAGTTAAGACCCTTATTCCTCGTCTGGTATCGTTTAAAGCCCTTTGAAGCTGCAGTGAAACTGTAATTTTGACCTGGAGGCCATTGAAGTCCACTATAAGGAGAATAATCCTGGAATGTTTTCATCAAAAACCTTAATTTCTTTTCGACTGAAGAAAGAAGGACATGAACATCTTGGATGACATGGGGGTGAGTAAATTATCAGGAAAATTTTATTTGAAAGTGAACTAATCCTTTAACGCATTACAATAATTTAACGCAAATAAATTACTTCTATATATATAAATTAATAATATAATATAATATATGTTTATTGTTATTTCCACATTTTGTTTGGATTTTTTGGTTTTCTGTTCTATTGAAGTTTTCTCTTAATTTCTGATGACTACATTATAATCCCCTGGTTTCACAGACAAGGCTTAAACTATTCCCAGACTAAAATGCATGTTTGAACTGTTTTAACTGAAAGTAACTTGTACTGACAGATCTTAAAATATGTCAGTGCAATTGTTTTAAGATGTACACCAGTAATGTTTTTTTTTTCTAGTGAACATCTATAAAAGCTACTTAAATATCCTTATTGAACTAAGGCCTAATCCTGGTTTAGGCTAAACCCCGTCTGTGAAACCAGGCCAACATATTATAATCATAGTATTTTATAATATATTATAATAATATGATGCTATTCTTGTCTATTAGAAATAAGAGTTCATTTTTATTAATGTACATTGTGGCCCACTGGTGTGAACTCAATGATTTTTTAGTGTCTGTGTGTGCTCTTTATCCATCACTGTAATCTATGGCTTATCTGAGCGCAGGCTTACTAACTCCTGCTAAATGACCAAACGTTAAGAAATATGGCTAATTAAGATGTTCATGTCAGAAAACCTTTGGAGTAATAAATATGAAGGTTACCCTACTACTGATTAAAAATATATCCGTCCCTCATAATAAAAATGATAACAAAATCATTATAAGAAATAGACATGCCATGCAATCTATTTATTAGATAAAAAAGTACTCCAAAAAATGACATTTTATCCCCAAAATTATGCTTTAACAAGGGGACAATCTGGAGTACGGTTGGACGATAGAATTTGTCCCCCTGACAGTCACCAGGGTAAGATAGTTTGAGTCCTCTAAAAGTGGCTCTGTGATTTTCTGATACAGTAGCCGGTCCCAGTGAGAGAGTCATTCGGCGCGAAGCCTGATCCAACGTTCTTGTAAACATTCTAGGGGTTGAAAAAGAGCAGGGGAGGAATTTAGATGCTTTATTTGGTCATGACTGAGGCAGACTATCACCCTGCTATGAGGGTCAAGACGAAAAGGTGTTCATGCTGTACAGCTCATGAGCCTCATGGGAGGACTTTACTTTCAGTTGGATTTCACCAAGTCCAAATGACTTGTGTCTCTATATATGAATACATTATTTTGTAATGCTGCCATCATTTAACTAGCTGTATCCATTCTTAGACGCTCTGGAGATCTGTTCTGTGTTAAAGGTGTGTTTTTTTTTTTCACTGTACACCCTTAATACATTTCTCAATGTGGATGTCAGTGTGAGGTGTGAGTCGGTCACTGGTCTGTCAAACAACTTCAGCAAAGATAAGCAAATAAAAGACACAAAAGCAAGACAAGTTTCAAACTAGAAATGGAAAGCTA
The DNA here is from genome assembly GCA_003731715.1 of Anabarilius grahami. Lineage (NCBI taxonomy): Eukaryota > Metazoa > Chordata > Actinopteri > Cypriniformes > Xenocyprididae > Anabarilius > Anabarilius grahami. The sequence continues at coordinate 146,394 of RJVU01019149.1, forward strand.
AGGTGTTCTTGTGGTTACTAAGGTGCTGTTAGGCAGTTTCTAATATGATCTGAAGGGTTGCTAGGCACTTGCTAGAGGATTGCTAAGGTGTTCTGGTAGTTACTAAGGCACTGCTATATAGGCAGTTGCTAAGATGTTCTAAATGGTTGCTCCAATCATCCGATTGGTGTTCTGGTGGTTACTAAGGCATTGCTAGGCAGTTTCTAAGATGTTCTAAATGGTTGCTAGGCACTTGCTAGAGGGTTGCTAAGGTGTTCGGGTAGTTACTAAGGCACTCCTACACTCTAAAAAATGCTGGGTTAAAAAAACCCAAGCTGGGTAAAATATGGACAAACCCAGCAGGTTGGGTTAAAAGGCACCTATTATGCCCTCTTTCACATGATGTAATATAAGTCTCTGGTCTGGTCAAGTTCCAGCTTAAAATACCCCACAGATTTGCCCCTATTTGGGGGTGAGCAAAAACACGCCTTTTACTATATTACTATATTGCTGGCTAAAAAAATAAATCCAAAATTGGTTGAAAAAAATGGCTGGGTGAAAACAACCCAATCCCTGGTTTTGTCCATATTTAACCCAGCAGTTTTTAGAGTGTATATAGGCAGTTGCTAAGATGTTCTAAATGGTTGCTCCAATCATCCGATTAGTGTTCTGGTGGTTACTAAGGCATTGCTAGGCAGTTTCTAAGATGTTCTAAATGGTTGCTAGGCACTTCCTAGAGGGTTGCTAAGGTGTTCGGGTAGTTACTAAGGCATTGTTATATAGGCAGTTGCTAGGATGTACTAAATGGTTGCTCCAATCATCCGATTGGTGTACTGGTGGTTACTAAGGTGTTGCTAGGCAGTTGCTAAGATGTTCTTAATGGTTGCTAGGCACTTGCTAGAGGGTTGCTAAGGTGTTCTGGTTGTTACTAAGGCATTGCTATGTAGGCAGTTGCTAAGATGTTATAAATGGTTGCTCGAATCATCCGATTGGTGTTCTGGTGGTTACTAAGGCGTTGCTAGGCAGTTTCTCAGATGTTCTGAGTGGTTGCTAGGCACTTGCATGAGGGTTGCCAGTGTGTTATTATGGTTACTAAAGTGTTGCTAGACAGTTGCTAAGAGGTTTTATGTCATTGCTAGGCAGTTGCTAGATGCTTGCTTATGTTATGGTGGTTACTAAGGCATTGCTTTGCAGTTACTAAGATGGTCTAAATGGTTGCTAGGCAGTTACCAGAGGGTTGCTAAGGTGTTATGTATGGTGGTTAACAAGGCATTGTTAGGAAGTAGCCAGAGGGTTGTAAAGATGTTCTGGGTGGTTTCTAATATTTTAAATGGCTTTTCAATAGACTGTACATTTAGTGAATAATGTACACAAAAGGAACTGTGATCTCTGGTTAGAGATTTTGAAAGAACTCTAAGTTTGTACAATAACAGCATTTTGGCTTTGTCATGACAAAGGGAGGGAAAAATTTAATCCAGAAGGAAAAAGCTAAAGGAAAAGCTGACAATACTGATTGTAAAGAGACAAACAGCTGCAGTTTTATGTGAATGAGACTTTGGCACTCATCTGCGTCAGACATAGTGATAGTTGTATATGTGTGTTTATGGACACAAATGAGCCAGGGAAAAGTCAAGAAGGATGGAGAAATGGTGAGAAAAACAGAAATGTTACAGCAGCAGCAGCAGCATCTGAAAGCGCCAGTTCCAGAGATTTCCCTGCTCTCCCTACTTCCTTCTCTCCTTTCTAGGATAGGTCTGTCTGCCTATTTATGGTCGATGGCTCATTCAAGCTACAAAGCTTAGAGGAATTCAGTAGGCTGCTCTGGAGATCTAACAGCCACAGGCAGGTTTTCTGCACACAGTAGTCATCCATATCCTGAACCGACCAACCAAATGTACAGGAGACTATTGTAAACAAGCACATGCCAAGAGCCCATCATAAATCTGCTTTGACGTTCTTTACAACTCTGATTAGAAGAGACAAAACGACCCTCGAACAACTTTAATGCCTCGTAAATGTAACTATATAAAGATCATAGAGCGCCTGGAATGCAAATCTACATCTGGGAACAACTTCAAGATGAATGTCTGAGTGCAGTTCGGTTTCCTTCTTAACTCCTGGATGTGTGCATGATCATTATTTTAAATATCTGTGCTGTGTATTAAATTTAATATCAGAACAGAAATTCGGAGTGATTTACAGTTCTTTGCATATGCTTTAAATGTATACATGCCCGTGAAAACCGTCTCTGGCAGGTAATAGCAAAGTGAAAAGTGTATACTTGGGCTTGGTGTGAGGCATACAAAATGTCACAGACAGCAGTGCTGCAGATGTATGATATGTAGTGTTGTGTGTCTGCGTGTGTGTGTGAAGGTACCAGGGGAGATTTCACTCAGCTTCAGATGCACTGTATGACCATGTTTGGTAAAAGCTATCCACACACACAGTTGCTCTGACCCAACCCATTGACCAAGAGTACATGCAGTAGAGCTGGATTCAATCAGAGCCAGACTACAGGCTCAAAGATCTCTCATTCTCCCACTTTAATATTCTTTGTCATCCTCGTTGGCTTTCTTTACCTCTGCTTTCTTCTGTCTTATTACATAAGCTCAGAGCTGAGGCAGAACTACCTGACCTCATTTTCAACAGGTAGAGCTAAAAAGATGACAGACAGACAATACAGATAGACAGAATGATAAATAGAATGGTAGATAGATAGAACGATAGACAGACAGAATGACAGAACAATAGATAGACAGAGTGATAGAATGAGACAGAACGACAGAGAACGACAGACAGACAGACAGATAGAATGATAGAAAGACAGACAGATAGAATGATAGACAGACAGACAGAACGAAAGACAGACAGATAGAATGATAGACAGACAGAACGACAGAGAGACAGAATGACAGACAGACAGATAGAACGAAAGACAGATAGAATGATAGACAGACAGAATGACAGAGAGACAGAATGACAGACAGACAGATAGAACGAAAGACAGACAGATAGAATGATAGACAGACAGAGAATGACAGACAGACAGATAGAACGAAAGACAGACAGATAGAATGATAGACAGACAGAATGACAGAGAGACAGAATGACAGACAGACAGACAGATAGAACGAAAGACAGACAGATAGAATGATAGACAGACAGAATGACAGAGAGACAGAATGACAGACAGACAGATAGAACAACAGACAGAATGATAGATAGATAGAACGATAGAATGATAGACAGACAGATAGAATGATAGACAAACAGAACGACAGAACAACAGACAGACAGATAGACAGAACAACAGACAGAATGACAGAACGATAGATAGACAGACAATAGATAGAAAGAATGACAGAACGATAGACAGAATGAAAGAACGATAGATAGATAGACGATAGATAGAAAGAACAACAGAACGACAACCAGACAGACAGATATAGAACGAGACAGAATGACAAAACGAGACAGACAGACGATAGATAGAATGATAGACAGACGATAGATAGACAGAACGACAGAATGATAGAACGATAGTCAGTTAGACAGATAGAACGACAGACAGATTGATAGATAGAACGACAGAACAACAGACAGACAGATAGACAGAACAACAGACAGACAGATAGACAGAACAGACAGAATGGCAGAACAATAGATAGAACAATAGACAGACAGACGATAGACAGATAGAATGAGAGACAGACAGAATGACAAAACCACAGACAGACAGATGATAGATAGAACGATAGAATAATAGACAGACGATAGATAGAACGACAGAACGATAGACAGAATGACAGAACAATAGATAGAACAATAGACAGACAGACAGACGATATAGATAGAAAGAACGACAGAACGACAGACAGACAGAACGATAGACAGACGATAGAATGACAGACAAACAGACAGAATGACAGAACGATTGATAGAACAATAGATAGATAGAATTTTTTATTTTTTTTACTTTGTACTACTTCTTAAACATCAGGATGTCCATTTGCTACTGAATCTGGATAAATCAACTGCCATTTGCCAACGTTCTTGCCAACAGAAAAGTGCTCTGAATGTGCAAACAGCCAGCTAAATAGTCAAAACAGTCACTTTGTATGTCAAACATCTACTTAAACCCACATTAAACAAACATTCAGGAGATTAATTGACACATCAAAACATGTCATGATAATAAAAATGTTTGAAAAAGTGAGTAAAATGTGTGAAGTGCAAGCATGAGCATGAACAATTTGACCCATTACTAAATCTAAAATATTTCATTCACAAAATCGTTCTACTATTGAAGTAAATGTGTACAAACAGACCTAAATAAATGAAATGAAATGAGAAAAAAAAAAAAAAGGGAAATGATTAAGAAGTAATTCTTCATCCATTAAAAATAACTATAAACCTGAAGAAGAACATTTACTTTCTCAATTGTTCAAAAGTTTGGGGTCGGTAAAAAATATGAACCAAACAGCATTTGTTTGAAATAGAAATCTGTTGCAACATTATAAATGTCTTTATTGTCACTTTTGATCAGTTGAACGAGTCCTTGCTGAATAAAAGTATATATAAAAAAACATAGCTTAATAAAGACCTCAAACTTTTGGACAGCAGTGAATACAGTTAAACTGTTGAAGGCTTTCAGTCAGTCAACACGACAACTCAGGATGGCTTTTCATAATCTCATATTTATTAATGAACAAATCTGTCACTTCTTAAGGTTTGACTGCTACTTGGACAATATTATTAGTGGTCATAAATGTCATCCATCAGTTTCAAAGTGTGCTGACACTGGGGCTCTGAGGCCTCTGTTCAGTGTTGATTTTCACATTAAAGTTTCCAGAGACGATTAGATCCACAGCACATTAATGTGTTAAAAGAAGAAGAAGAAGAAGGAAAAAAAAAATCAATCAAATTAAAAAGATCAGAGAACTGAACTAGTACAATTATCCAACAGTTCTGTGCTCATTTTATTATTCTTATAATCACGTCTTATAAGCGACTTATGCTTCAAGACTGAAGGCATGTACAAATACATAGATTTTCAATACTGGCATTGGACTAGTCACCAAATTGCACATAGTAAATGATTCCATTGACTACCAGGTTGTCTGTACAAAAGGCTGACAGCATTAGAAGGAAAAAGCCCTGTCCAAACATCTGGACAGGCAGAAAAATCTGTCTAGTCACCCTCCCATAGATTATTGCTCCTACAGAGTGCAAACGTTGGGATCTGGAAGTAAAAACTCCATTCATTTTCATAAGGAAATTGATTTTGAATGAAAAATGTATAAACCCTTAAAGACAGACCGACTGTGAGCCACGAGGTTGTTGATCAATAGTATTTGCTTCTGCTGAAGTCATCAGCCTGGATTATTTCAGCTTAGTTTTAAAATAATCATGTTTAGCTCAAATTCCTGGTGAAAAACTACATTACCCATGATGCTGTACAGAAAACTCCACCAATCAGAGAGTCGAAAAAAGCAATACGCTCCAAAACAGATATTTAGCTTTAGATATTAGCCACCTCCGATGAAGCGCAATGAATGACTAATTGAAATACTGAAATGTTTGTAAACATATATATTGCAATAAACTTAAAATACATCGTTTTTTTTTTAATACATATAGGCTAATCAACAAAAAACAATGTATTTTAAGTTTATTGCAATAGACATTTCAGTATTTCAATTAGTCATTCTCAGTGCTTCATCGGAGTGGGCGGAGCTAAAGATCTATTTTGGCGCATGTTGCTTTTTTTGGCTCTCCGATTGGTGGAGTTTTCTGTACAGCATCATGGGTAATGTAGTTTTTCACCAAGAATTTGAGCTAAACATGATTATTTTAAAACTAAGCTTAAATAATCCATTCGCAATGCTTCATGGGATTGCAGTTCTTTCCCTCACAAAAACCGTTAAGTACACAGTCGTACCTTTGTCTTTTTGTCCGATTTTCAAATACTTTTTTTGCTTCAAATCAAAGTTTGTAGTACTGTGATTCACCTCATGGCTGATTGGATTGGTTCATGGCTTATAACAACTCTTTATCAAAGTTTTTTTTTTTTTTAATCCCTATGGGAAAAATGAATGAAAGAAATACTTCCGGAACCAGCACCACTGGAAAAGGGGGCAGGAACTTTTGCACTCTATTGATACTCGAAAACAAACATGGGTTTCCTTTCTCCAGTATAGTAAAGCAATTTAACATTTATCCCGCCTGCCTATATGATTTATTTGATGGCGACAGCTCAGTTTTAAAGTCATGTGAGCTTGAAACAATGACAAATAATTTGGGGCTCCTCGTGATCATAAAAAAAACACACATTTTGTCTTGGTTAGCATACTATCTATCAGCTCCACGTGAGGATCGGACCCAACGAGAGCAGGCAAGTGCAGCATGGATTATTACAAAGGTCTTTGTAAACAATAATGGGATGTTTGATATGGGGGATCCCGTCTATTAAGGTTATCCTAGATTTAGCCATTTTTTCACATTCTCCACCCTTACGTAGGAGTTTAAGCTAATCTTCAGCTAGGCGCAGTACTAATATTAGTGTTGTACTAACTCTACGGCTGCTTTATACTAGTGAAGTCCTATGTATACTCTTATTTCATACACTCAAACCTTGTAGCTTATATAGCAACAGGCACGTTTTTTTTGTGGCTATTCTAAAGAAAACAATCAATAACTGTAAGTTTTAATGAATACTTATTTTTATAGCATTGTTAATCCAATTCGTACTTGAACTTTCTATTGATTTTAATCAGCCCTTCAAAATGCAATAGGCTACTACTAGCATAGTGAGGACGGCCAGCCACTGAAGAACATTACAATATTGACGCCACAAAGGCATCCGATTGTGCAACGTTTTTGTGGATTTCGTACCATAAAGCCTAACCTTCTCTTGCATTTCCATAGACACGAAGATTACAGCTCATTTCAGACATTAGAAGTACATATAATTACATTTCCTTCTCCAGAACATCACCAGAATATTTTTCTATTGTCACAGCTTCACATTTTCAAGGCCTAGAGGATAATTTGGTTATTTCGAATTATGGATAAGGCAAAAAACTACATTTCCCACAATTTTCTCCCATTCTCTACCAGAAATCATCCAAGTCAAAATAACATTCATTTTGGAGGCGTACCTGATTTCAGAGGAGAAACACTAGCTCTGAATACAGAAGGATTTTGTCCTCACTTGGCAGAAATAAGTACCGCATATGTTTTTACACACACACACACTGTATCGTAACACCACAGCATAATGCAACATGGGTTCACATGCCCAAATAAATATAAGCTGGAAGTCACATTCAAGAGAATCAGCATTCATGCATCATGACAAAAGCCTAAACATTGGGCTGGAAGTTCTAGTGACCAACAAGCTGAAAAGATCCTTGAATTTGGCAGAAACAGAACCAGAAAAAACAGGACTAAGATGAAAGTTTGAGTCGTTTAAACTGGCTATTTGGCGAGAACAGAAACAGTTTTAAACCTGTGCACGTGTAGTTTAGAGAAACCATAATGCAACTTCAGCCTGTTGGAGAAATGCAGGTAAATACAGAAAATGAAGAGCTATAGAAAAGGCAAGAACCTGAGAAATGGATAAACCACTACAGTTTCCTTGAATCAAATGCAAACATGACCTCAAGGCTGGCCAACACAGTCGGAAATGAAGCATGCACACAAACCAACGAAACTCTGAAGGCTTTACAAACCAGCTTTTCACTCCATTTCCACATGGAAGACAACTTCTGGAAATGCAAAAGAGCGACTGAGGTGCAACATATGTGACCCGTGCTGGCAAAATGAGTCGGAATGCGCACAGGCTAATTTCGAGCTACAGGTAAAACAAGTGAAAGGTTTTGTGAGGTTTTGACAAAAATGAGTTCATTAAGCCCTCGTCTAGCGATCCCAATGCTCCAAATAGCAATGAAACATCTAAAAGTATCTTTATTTGTACGTTTTCTGAGAGGAGTACCTTTCCTTTAACCGTGAAAAATGCCGTTTTTCTCTGCTCGCTTCACGACGACCAGCGCTTCCCCTCAGCACAAGTTTGTTATCGTTTTAAAGCGCAGCATTCCAACTTTGTGAATATTCATAGCGAATTCTCGATGGTATGAGTCTGAACCAATGAAATGTGATTTTCTAACTCATGGTGATGTATACAAAACGATCTTACTTGGCGCTGACTGACAGATCCAAAGCGCGCGCACAAAGACGCCGCGATCCCGACATACACATATTCACAGAATTACAGTAGGCTATTTAAAAAAAAAAATATCTGTCTTGGCGAGTATTCACGCAAACATGAACGTTTGGTTAACTATTGGGGAAAAACATCTGATGTGTAACATTATATTAGATCCGTGTGATACAGTAGGTCTTAATATATAGGCTGTTTCATTATGTTAACCAAACAATTGTGGAATGGAAAAAAGTTTAATATATATTTTTTTCCAATAGATATCGGTTTTTGATTTGCTTTGTGCCAAATTTGGTGGTTTTACCAGGTATGGTTACTATGTGATTTTGTTTTGGAACCTTCAGAAAACATTAACTCGATTTTTCTCAAAATTGACTCTATCGACTTCAAACAGGTGTAGCTCATTCATTTTTTTTCTTTTTGTCAGATTCCAACAAATCATACATAATTTTTAAGTTTTTTTTAATAGAGAATAACAATAACTCATTTTTGAAAATGTGCTCATTGCGACTCATTTTGCCAGCACACGTCACATATATAAGATGAGTTCTGCAGGTATGGGCTATAACAGTAAAGGTCGTGAGCGCTCGATTCTCATGGACCGTCTTTTCGCAGCAAGTCCATACGGTGTTGGTTCTAGGATGGGCAGGTACTACTACAGTTGTGCTTGACGGGGTGAGAGAGGTAGATCTGTGGTTTCACGGAGCCTTGCTACTAGTCAGACTGGCAATGTAGTGTTGACGTAAGACTGAATGAATTCGATGAGCATTTCCAATCCGCCAACAAATGAGCAATTGTGGAACAAGTTCAAACCTGGAGACCACTGAGGCACATCAGTGTAAATATCACAGGAAGCATGGCTCTTAAAGCCAACCACGATTGGTTTAGAGAAAAAACATGGGTGGGTACTGACTGGATAAGGCTTTGCGATGGAGATGCGATGGACTTTCCGTGGTCACAAGCTCATATATTCATGTTCTATTGCTTCTCTTTGTGCTTTGAGGCACTTTGGTTGTGTTTGAGGCATTTATCTGCTTGACTTTCACCGGTGTAGGTGAATTCAGATTGTTTGTAAATGACATAGAGGCTAAAACCACACAAAACCTCTGTTTTGAGAGCACGTCCATCCAAAGAACAATGGAAAGGACTCCAAAGTTGCTATATTCCGGGAAGCGAATACGTCTAATCTATAGGTCATTATTGCGGATGATTCTCAGTCTGTGTGGTTGTTCACGAAATTGGTCTTTTTGGAGTCCACTTTGCCCCCTCTTAGCTTGCCGGTAATGACCTTGTAGCAGCCGCGGGCGATTTTGTACATCCATATTGTATTCAGGATATCCAAACAAATGCAGGATACGATCCAAGCCACCTGAGCACTGAGACCAAGCCTTTCAAACGCTGGCGTACCGAAGGTGCCAAACACCTTCGCCCAGTAGGGGGGCATCACGGCAATCCGGACCAGGAAGAACACGACCGCCATCGCGATGCCGTTGGTGACAACCAGCTGGTGGGTACGAGGGTAGGCTAACGCTTCGAAAAACCACCTGCGGAGAGAGAGGTAGAGGTCAAACGAGAAGTTTAGCATTTGGCAAGTTAATGGTTCTAAATAAATCTCTCCCAATGAGTAAACGAATCTCACCTTTGATTCACAAATGGCGTTGACAATTCTGAAATCAGTCGGAAGTTTGCAAAATAAGGAAGCACTCCGCGTGTCTGTAAAAAAACATTAAAAATGCAGATCATACAGACAATTATTTGAATACCTCTACAATGAGGAACATGTTTTAATTAATGTAAATTCAGAAAATGAACAAATTTTTACATGGAGCTATTTTTGGGATCAAAAATTTCTAGGTGTTGTAAGCATCCTAAGATTGTAATGAAAAAAAGTTTTGTTAAAAGTAGTTTTTATTATTATTATTATTTTTAGTAGTAGTAGTAGTAGTAAAATTTTATCGTGATTAATCGCACCTAACATAAAAGTTTGTATATATATATATATATATATANTATATATGTGGTGTGTGTGTGTGTATGGGTCATTGATGAATAAGGTTTTGAAAAGAGTAAAAAAAAAAAAACCTAATGGAGATATAGTTACTATTGAAGTTTTATTAAGTGTCAACAATGAGATTGTGGTTTTTATGATTAATTAACACTGTTTTCGTCATTTTTTACAAGATGGACAAAATTCGTTACCAAAAAAGTCATTCAGTTTAACCAAAATTTCGGTTTTGCCGAATGACAATATTGGTTATACTGAATAATGATATTTTCAAACAATGCTAACAGACTTATATCTAGCTAGCTAGCAAAAGGACAATCAAACATTTTATATTAAGTTTAAACATTATTTTAAGTTTAAATTGATTTAGTTTTTAAAATATTACAACATTTTCCAGGTTTTATAGCGGTTGTACCGAATGACCTGAAGTAAAAACATGAATTTTTCAAATAGTTAAAAGAAAGTTAGTTACTTCACAACCATGTGGTTCTATGCAGGTGTCTGAATGATGTCACATCCTGTCACATGATACTGACCACATGCCTTGGTCCAAAATGGTCCCTTTATATTAGTTACTCCGAATGACATCAATGAAATTCATTTTTCCGGACATTCTTTCCCATAACAAAGCAACGACTTCTACACAAATTGTAATATCTTGTTGCACTATGTTGATATATGATGATATAAAATCATGCCAGAATAAAAAAATACATACATTTATTACATTTTAAGATATTTTAATCACAAATGAAATGGCTGTATTGGCCTTTGGACGGTTAAACCGAATGACCTTTTGACACTTCAAAATCTTTAAAATACCTTTATATGTAGTAAAATATAATTAAATCCTTTTGGATTCAATAAAAGAGATCTAGTTGTACTACCTTACATACTTTGGATGACATATCTTTGTTTTTATTATTATTAAGGCCTTTGGACAAACAAATGACCCGTCACGTCATTGACCCATATATTTATATATGCTTATTA
>RJVU01019149.1:157661-194597 GCA_003731715.1 Anabarilius grahami
ATAACTAATTAATCAATATATATAAATGTTATTCTTATTTAAAAATAAGCAGAGAAACATTAATATAAATATTTGGTATCATGTAACTAATATACTAACTAAGCAAACAAGCAAACAAACAAGACTGTGTGCCAAGGTTAGTAAGTCTCATAAAAACTAAAAAGTTAGTTTGGGCTGTCAAATGACACAAGCTCAAGAAAACTTGCAATTTATGACAGTCAAACACAATATTCATAATTATAAAAATCTTTAAATAAGAAAAAGAATAGTTGAAAATAATATTTACAGTCAAATTTATTTGACTTATCATCAAAGATTTTTCATTTTTATCAGACATCTTTATTTACAGTAAATGTCCTCAATTTCAAGAGCCTTTTGTGATGTGCTTTGTATTACCAGGTACTTACCAGCACATATCCATAAGCATACAGCGCCGCCAAGTGGTGACAGACAAAAAACACGTCGCCCATGGTACTCCAGTTACAAGCTAGAAGCACCAGGTCTGAGAGAAGAGTAGAGGATAGAAGAGAAAACAAGAGAGTAAATAAAAATGTAGACAAACCTGAAATGATGTGTCATCTGTGCTTGAACTTCCATAATAAAACAACGATTCATACCATAGAACAGGTATCCACAGGTGATGGCCACATTGAGCTTAACCATGTTAGGATCACCCCTGAGGAAGGAGAAAATGATAAAGCTCAAACAAAAGGCAAAGACAACAGTATAAGAAATGCAGTCACTCAACAATGAGGATTAAATAAGATTAGTATGAACTGTTTCTTTCTGAAAGGTGTAATCCATAAAAGAATCACCACCCAGTAAACCTGCAGATGGAAACCTTAGCCAACAGAAAAGCCTGAGGGAGTGGTGCTGTTTCTGACTGAAGCCATTTATTACTGTACTATCACTGGAAACATGCCACTGTCAACACTGCCAACTGTACAAGTGACGTTCCTCTATGAAATCACATTGCAATGAAACAATATTTCATGAAATTCCCCTGGGTGAACTGGTAGTAATCTTCAACATTTGCATTAAAATGAAAAACACCATTCAAGAATATTTGAATTTTTTTTCTTGGTCACAGATTTCTGGTAACAGTCTCTTGAAAGCAAATACATATCTACTTAATTGCATATATACTATAAAAAAAATTTAATTATGTGAAAAATGTGTGCTATGACCTTTTGAACTGTCAATTTTTTTAATTTTTCTTTCGAGTGATGTCAAATCTATTAATCGCAATTAATTGCATATAACAAACGTTTGTGTGCATATATTTACAAATTTTTATGTTAGATGCGATTAATCACGATTAATCAATTTGACATAAAAAAAAAAATTCTGGTTTCCATTTCATTTATTCCGTTTTAATGGTTTAATTCGATTTTAATAAACAAAAAGAATGTTTAACCAACTGTTTTTCATAAAACTTGAACAGTTCATTTTTCTGGATAGTTTTTTATGATTTAATAAAATCTTTTATTAAAAATAGTGGTGAAAAAGTGAATTAATACAACTTCAATGACTAAATTAATCTTTTAAAATGTAAATCAAATGACATGTAAACAATTCCTTTCAATTTTTGGCAAACAAAGTCCTTCACAATAGAGGTTTACGGTTTATATTACAGAAATTCTGCAATATTCCTTAAAAAATGTATTATTATTATTATTGTCATTATTACTTGGAGAAGGACATTCTACTGTATAATGGTAAAACATTTCTGTCATAATTATTTAATAATATTAATATTAACAGACACTAGTGCATATCGTTATTAAAGCCGGGGACACACTTAACAACTAGATAAAACATTCTAAGACTGAGCTCAACACACAAAGACTGTTTCCTTTGACTGAAGCAAATTTAAATACTTACACATGGAATTTAAACATCGACTGTAAACACAGACTGAACGCAACTATTTCTGACTCGGCACGTTTGGGCATGATCAGTTGTAAGTATCAACTTACATTCACAATCAGGCTTACAATCGTTAAGTGTGTCCCCAGCTTAAGTGTACAGTCCTATTTTGATTTATTCATCCAAATATTGCCAAATTCCATGACATTCCACATTATAAAAGTAAATTCCATTTTTATTACTGAATTCCATTATTTTGTCCATGTTTTCAGCATTGCAGAAATCATCCGGCCCTAATAGGTCAACAGATGATCTTTTGAAACAAGAGCATAATTAATAAAAGACAAAAGGCCGCATAAACTCATAAACTTATAGTATATAGTAGCTCAAACTGTAGAGAATGGCATCAAGCATCACAGCTTAGGTTGGTATAAGCGGTTGCTTGTCATGAAAATACAGTCGAGTGAAGTTGATGGGGTCATTTGAGAGAGGTGAAACGAACTAAACAAAACCATGTGCTTGCCATATGGAAGATGAATATCTTGAGTGGACAACATGCCAGCGTTACAGTACATGTGTCCCTGAGATCGGTGTCTCTGTCTGAGCCTGTAAAGCGATCGCAGGTGTCCAGTAGCAGAGGACGAGTGTGTGAAACACGATCTCAGTATGAGCGCTAGCAGACTCTCATGCACAGGAAGCTCAGTTACCCTCTGCGTGACTCCACTGTCACCTTCGCTGAACTCTGACCCCTCAGTCAAACACCTGAACTCTCACTGCCCGTCCAGCACTGCACAGATGACGCCTCCATGCAGGATTTTACACTTGATCTCACGAGCGCGAGTGGTTCTTAAGTATCTACAATCTTTCTTACTAAACAATATGGGGAAAAATAAGGTACACTTTTAGTTGACTCAATTTTTCCATATATAAAAATATATCTGGAGTTTTTCACTACCTACTCATCTTTGTTTCTGAACAAACACAAAAAGTATTGAAAATCAATGGATTGCAATAGTAATGCTTGTTTTCTGAAACCACACTGCAAGTTTGTGATTCAAAATCTAATACAAACCAGGAAATAAACAACGAAAAATTATGTGATTCCACCCACTGCCAATTTACCCAAAAGTATTTCGACAGCCCGGGTTGCCAGTTGGAGGAAAACACAGCGTATTTCAGTCAAGGAATCCAGCAAAGAAACTGGGTCAGAGATTGCAGATTATACCTGACCTAAAAAGCTGTGGCATCCATTTAAAAAGCTCTATGACCAGAGGCATATTAAAGGGATAGTTTATACAAAAATGAAAATTATCCCATAATTTACCTTAGTCCTCCATGCTTTATAATGGTAGTGAATGGCGGTCATGATTTTGAAGCCCAAAAAAGTGCATCCATCCATCATAAATATAATCCATAAGGCTCCAGGGCCGTAGTTTTAAATATGGATATTTTTCTTACAAAAACCCATCACTTCGCTTCAGAAGGCCTTTATTAACCCCTTGGAGCTGTATGGATAACATTTATAATGGATGGATGCGTTATTTTGGGCTTCAAAATCGTGAGCGCCATTTACTACCATTGTAAAGCTTGGTAGAGCCAGGACATTTTTAAATATTACTCCAATTGTGTTAATCTGAAAGAAGATAGTCATATACAACTAGAATGGCTTGAGGGTGAGTAAATCATGGGATAATTTTTGGTCTTTCATTTTTTGGTGAACTAGCCTATCCCTTTAAATGCGAATACATCAAATCATCAACTTACTTTGTAAGGCTTGTCACTTTCCATTGTCAATTGACCCTTCGCCAGGGGTTTGATTGACAAGCGATCTAACCAATCAGAACGCGGCATCCGCCATTTTGTCCGACAAAGCAGCCAGTAGTTAGAAGATTAACCTCGGTGGAGTTAAACTTGAAAAATTGTGCATATTGACGTCTTTCCGCGTTTGAAACAAAATTCATTCTGATGTTCATTCATGTTTATTTGATGCTATAAATGAACTAGTAGGAAGAGATGATCGGTTAACGAGCCTCTTGAGCTGAGGTGTTACAGCAATCTGTCACGATCATGGTCACGACATATTAAAAAGCCACAAAACGGTTTTTATTGTTTGAATTTCTTTAATAACTACACAGTTTGAAAGCTGGGACTTTGTTTAATATCATAAGTAACCTGCTTTGTCTTGTCTGTCGACGTGTTGTCAATGTCCTCTTTGCTCTGCGATGTATTTTTCACTCTGTGTGGAGTGACAGCGCCACGGCTTGTCGGACAAAGCAACAGTAACTAAGGGGGGCGGGTCTTTGCGAAGGGTCAATTGCACTCCAATTCCTGTTGCGTGTCCTCAATCTGGCAACCCGCATGTCTGAGGAGGTGGGAGAGACAACCCTCTCCAATATTTTGAATTTACTTATTAAAATTACTTTGTAATTTTAAAACGAAAAGTCTTTTTAAATTATATTAAATGTGCCCTCTTATCTAATCTATTTATTTCGTGGATGTTTATGGTTTGAACGTGAAACATGTCCTTCTGACATTAACCTTTAATCTACTTCTTACCTGAGTACAGATAACTCATGGGTTTATGGGGAAATGGATAGGGGAAAATAGATAGATGTAGTATTAGCCTTCAAATGGACATACCTAAGCAAGTTTCTTCAACTTTGATCTAATTCAGTTCACTATCAGCTTTGGGGAACAGAATCAGATACCTGACCCAACAGAATAGACCTACAAGTATAGACGAATCTAATGAAAGAGGCTTGAGTCAAGCTGGATGGCAATTTATGTAGCCATTACCATAAAACACAAAAAGATCGGCCTGAACTTTTGAAAAGGTTCTGTGGAGCGAGACTCTTCAGGCGAGACTAGACCAAACGATCAGTGAGTAAACAGGCATAATTGCTTTGTTAATTTAGCAAACAAAAACGAGTCGCTGAAATAAAATAACTTTCTGTTGGGTCATTCTACAAAATGAGTGCCTTTCATTACCATGCGTGTTGATAAATGTGAATAATTGCTAATACAGTTGAAAACACAAAACCGAGGACATGTCCTGGTTCAAATGAAAAGACAATCCCACATTTGACATTATATAAAAGGAATGTTGTTGTGCCCGCAAGTTATGAATCACTCCAGTTGTCATCATAACTACCCCTTATTTAAGTATTATACTGACATCATCCTTCTTTCAGCAAATGAATGCAGGGACACATAAATATCATTTCATCTTACATTTTGTCAAGTTTGCCAGAAGAGCTTAAAATGTCACTTTTACCATCATTTTGTGAAGTAAACAACTGATTATTGAAAATAAGATGTCTGTAGAAATATCAGCATTAAATGTACCTTCTAAAATTCACCTTGAAAGCACAAGACCATTAAGACCGTAAAACTGCCAACCCTGTTACCATCAGCTCTAAACTGTATTAGTTATACAGTAGACCGACATTAATATTGATTAATGTAGCTTGAGATGCACAAAACGCAATTTACCTACACTTGAAACTGGATATTTACAACCCATGCGATGGCTGCTCAGATGGGTCACAACGAGAATAGAAAAATAAAGACAGAAACCTTTCCTTCTAAAGCGCGTCATGATCCCACGACAACAAGAGAAGACTTAGAGCAAAAACGAATATGAAAAGAGCAAAGCAGATAAAAGAGGTAATGCGTTCCCTAACACCAGGCAACAGAACGCAAGATACACAGTGGCCCAGTAGTGCACAACACAACGCAATTTAAACACAACGGAATCGGCACAACACAACGGAAACAAGCCACACACACACACACATTCTTTTCAGGCTTTTCCGCTGTGTTGTGGCAATTTCATTGTGTTGTGGCAGTTTCATTGTGGAAATTTAATTCTGTTGTGGTTGTTTTTGTTGCATTGTGGCAATTTCGTTGTGTTGCGGATTGTGTTGTTTAAATTTCGTTGTGTTGTGGCTTATTTCTGTTGTGTTGATTTCATTGTGTTGTGGTTGTTTCCATTGTCTTGTGGCAATTTCATTGTAGCAATTTCATTGTGTTGTGGCAGTTTCGTTGTGTTGTGGTTGTTTCCACTGCAATGTGGCGATTTCATTGTGTTGTGGCAATTTTGTTGTGTTGCAGTAATTTCGCTGTGTTGCGGATTGTGTTATTTAAATTTTGTTGTGTTGTGGCTTGTTTCCGTTGTGTTGATTTCATTGTGTTGTGGTTGTTTCCATTGTCTTGTGGCAATTTCGTTGTGTTGTGGCAATTTCGTTGTGGCAATTTCATTGAGTTGTGGTTGTTTCCATTGAATTGTGGCTATTCCAATGTGTTGGGGCAGTTTCGTTGTGTTGTTTAAATTTTGTTGTGTTTTGGCTTGTTTCCATTTTCATTGTGGCAATTTCATTGTGTTGTGGTTGTTTCCGCTGCGTTGTGTTGCAGCAGTTTTGTTGTGTTGTGGCTTGTTTCCTTTGTATTGTTTAAATTTTGTGTTGTGTTGTGCACTACTGGGCCATCGTAAAGATAACATGACAGAGTTTTTTGTGTTTCGTCTGCACGCTCTGAGCCATGGTGACTTTCTCCGATTCCAGTAACTTCCTTTTATATTACAGATATTTTACACCAATTTCCCAGGAATTTCCGAATTTGTTCTCTTGAACACATGAACAGGTGCTTTATTCGCAAATGTTTAATGCGATATTCCTTTGGGTGGAAACATAGCATGTGATGATGCATTTCCAGTTATTAACATCATAAATCAAGCTTTTAATATTTAAAAAGTTTTTAATATTTTAATTGGTCAAAAAATTTGATTTATAATACTATACTTTGTGTTGTATTACCTTGGCATTAAATTTCACGGTTGCACTTTATTTTACAGTATGTGTACTTAGTGTACTTGCCTAAGAGATACTGGGTAATATAAGGCAACTACATGGGTTAAGGTTGGGTTGAGGTTAGGTTTAGGGGTAGGTTCAGGGTTAGTAGTTATTATAGTAATTACAATGACTGGGTAATAAGTGCATAGTATGTACATGGGGAACAGGACTGTAAAATAAAGTGCTACCAATTTCACTGTGCAAGTGTTTCTAATACAACGGGAGAGAGATAGGCAAATTTGACATCTTTCTGTCTTCTGACCACCGTAATCAATCTCTTGATATGTTTTCCTCTTTTGGAAAGTCATAGAAATGCTATTGTGGATTTTGTCTCTTGCAATTCAAGCAAATGGGAATGCTAAAATTATATTTGCTGTAGTTTTTCGGCTCACCAGTTTACCCAACTATGAGGACTACAGCTTATGAGAACCCCCGGAAATGTGAAAAGGGTCCATTGGGGTGAGGATGACGTGAGGGGTGGATGGGAATGAATTCTCAGCAGTGTGTTTGTGGGGAGCATTTCTGGCCTGAGACGGCCTATGGGACAGTGAGAGAGGGACAGATCAGAGGAGAGAGGAGGCCTGGAGGACTGTCACATGATACCAGAGAGGAGGGGGACTGGGAATCTGTTGTTTCCTGCTGAAAAGGCGCCTTGTTGGCAAGATTAAAACCTCTCTGATCTCAGAGAGTGAGAAGGAAGAGAGGAAAAGAGACATTGACAACATCAGACATACAGAAATACATCTCCCTCTCTGAACGAGTCAACAGGTAACCAAAGAAAATAGGGAAAAAAAGGAGCAGAGGTGATGAGAAAAGAGAAAAGAAATAAAGCGAGAGCAGAGGTGACAAAACAAGGAACTGGGGAAAAAGTTATCAGAAGTAAATATTCATTTTCAAATATTCCTTCAAGAAATACCAATTTGTTCCATAGAGAACTGTTTTAATCATAATGTACAGCTTTCAAAACAGTCCCACCATAAACTCTGAGACTTCATGAGTTGGTCTCTATTTATATATTTGTAATTTTGTAAATATGTGATATTTCAACGCTATCTCATGACCAATTCACAAGTATTTTACGAGTTGGCTAATTCGTACGAATTCTTACGAACCCCAGTGATGGGTAGGTTTAGGGGCGGGGTTAGGGGTAGGTCATTCGCACGAATTCATATGAACCCCAGTGACGGGTAGGTTTAGGGGCGGGGTTAGGGGGTCAGTCATTCGTACGGATTCATATGAACCCCAGTGACGGGTAGGTTTAGGGGCGGGGTTAGGGGGTCAGTCATTCGTATGAATTCATACGTACCCCAGTGACGGGTAGGTTTAGGGGCGGGGTTAGGGGTCGGTCATTCGTACGAATTCATACGAACCCCAGTGACTGGTAGGTTTAGGGGTGGGGTTAGGGGGTCAGTCATTCGTAGGAATTCATACGTACCCCTGTGACGGGTAGGTTTAGGGGCGGGGTTAGGGGTCGGTCATTCGTACAAATTCATACGAATTTGGCATCTTGTAAAAAAACGTACGATTTAGCAAAAAACATACAAATTTGTACGAGTGAGGTTGTATGAATTAGCCACTTCGTAAAATACATATGAATTGCAATGAGATTGGGTTGGATATTTTGCAATACTATGTTTATTCTTCAATTATTATAAATCAATGGGATGAGTAGTTCATTCCCTCATAACTGTCTTTTTTCCCTATTCTCGTTTTTTTCCCCAAAGTGTGCAATGTTGTGGTTCATCTCAGAGAGGTTTGGTATGATTCAAAGCATTTCATGAAATCTCTATGGAGAAAATGAAAGAAAAAATTACCTACAGAAACAAAATAGCAGAAAAAGTGTCACTGTTAAATAGAAGTAAATGGCAAAGAAGAGCTGAATATAAAAGTGAAATGCAAAGACAAGTGCTCTGTTCCCAAACCTAGTGAGCTGCCTTGCTGCATATTCAACAAAAGCAGGAAATTCACATGCAACAAATATGAATTGGATGGGAGACTTGACTTTGATTCCAACAGAGTCTGGCATTAGCATGTCACTATTAATATTTGTGTGTACTATATAGCTGTGTCCCAATTCAGAGGCTGCATGCTTCGAAGGACGCGGACTTGAAAGGCCATGAAGGAGGGTTCAAATTGAGAAGGCCTTCTTCGCGCCACTGTGAAGCATTCGGTCTTCAAATGCAGCCTTGGAAGGACGGAGCCTCCGAATTGAGACGCAGCTTATATGTTTATGCTCAGAGTATTGTGTGTTCCAATACATTCTGGGTTTGCTTTATCTCATGCAATGGTTCTAAATCGAGGCAACTTAGAAGGAAACGTTAAGTTGCTGTCTTATTTTTAGAAACAGGCATCTTGTCGGTAAGCGTGCTTAATAGGCCTCAAAATGCTGTCTCGGTAGGCAGCTCAGTATGTTTTGGAGCAGAGCTACAGAGGACAACAACTAAAGACAAATTACCATTCTTCCCCTTCAGGATGCAAAGATGCAGACCAAACAGGCAGCAGGCAGAAAAGGAAAGATTAAAGAGAGAGGGAAAGAAGAAAAGAAAAATAAAGACAAGAAGACAAATGAGACGGCAGTTCTCTGCACTGGCGACTACAGTGGACACAACATTTCTGATGACAGAGCAAAAGTTTCAATTAAAACTTCAGGATAAAGGGAAATTTGTCTCATTTGGACATATAATCCATGATATCATCAAATATTGCCACTTAAATATTGATTGGTACTAATTGTTTGATTCTTGCTATTTTGGGGTTTTTATGGACTCTTAAATAGCTGTTCTACAAAAGACGCATTTGTGAGTTTGGTTTTAAACAGTGAAAAATTGAAAATTTCACAATGAGATCCAAAACGTTTAACCCTGTTTTTGAACTACTGGCATCTTACCAGACGGGGTCTTCATTGACGGCATCGTCGTACCACAGGATATAGAGACAGAACAGCCCCACAATTAATGCATGGACAGTGGACACCAGCCTGAGGACATAAAAACAATGCTGTTATTCCCAGACTGAGAAAAATTTGGATCTTGAACCTGAAAAGAAGTTAAAACAAAAGGTTAGGATTTCTAAACGAAGTTGACTTGAGGTAGCGGACAGAATGCAGAATTGCGACTTGAATCTGAATTTAAAGATTTGAATCAATGAACAAATGCACAAAAATGAACTCTTTCCTCGCCATTGACAGAATTTTCCGTCAATCCATGTTTTCACTGTTATACAGTAGCTATTAAGCATCATCTGAAAGAGTATACAGAGTCTCCGGATCCAAAAACAAGTGAAGAAGCAGAAGCAAGCGATAGAAGCATTGCTTACACACATGTAAACATAATCTTCGAACATTTAACAGCATATAAATCAAAACTGCCAAACGTTATCGAATGAAATGTCGACCCAGGACAAGGTATAGGAATGTGAAGATTTGGGGGTGTTGAACGCAATCTACTCGATCTATGGCCACCTTCACACTGTACGTTTTGGGGATTGACAACCGCATTTACTTACAGGTGTGAGTCTCGAAATGTCCCGTTCACACAGCAACTTACAGTAGGGTCTGGAACACTGTCTGTATGAATGTGCAGCGAGAGTCAAGCCCGTATTCTCTTACTAGTAACCATAACGACAGTGATCAACGTAAGATTAAAGATGGCGATGTCCATAAAACTGAAAAGTCTCATTTCTTTTGACTTGACAAGAGACAAACTGAACCGCGAGTCCATCCATCAAAACTCCATTAACCAACAGCAGCATGTAAACACGTGCTAGCCGGAGACTTTAACCGTTGCGCTCGCGTGTTTGAATTTGAAAAAGAAACACAAAACTGACGGGAGCCGCTCCGGTGGAGAACAGTGACTGGATCTAACACCTTCAGATGACACACAGCTGACATCTCTGTTACCGAATAACAGAGTTACATCTTTAAGTTACCGAAAGCAAAACCACACACAAAACACCTTAGCAGAGCGGCTCTCTCTCTCTGTATGATGTGACTTACAACTAGTTGTCCATTCCTGTTCCGTTCACACAGTGCGAATATTCAGAGAATGCGGTTGTGAGTCCTGAAAATTTACGGGTGTGAGTTCGGTTATAGAATGCGGTTGTCACTCCCGAAAATAATCGTACTATGTTTCAGTCATCATTCTGAATCTGATCTGGAAATATTCTTTGAAAAAAATTAGATTTTCTCAGCTTTTTGTTCAAAATGTTGCTTTTTTTTTTTTTAAATGAAACTTACCCATATTAAAGTGTTAAAAAAGAATACAAGAAGCTACAATAATTTTTTTTTTAAGCAGAGGCTTTGTTCTTTCTTTAGATGTATGAATATCTATCAAACCATATAACAAAATATTCTGGGAGCCATGACATTTTTGTGAACATTATCAAAAATGCTTGTGCTGGCTGGCAACTGTAAAAAATTCTGGCAGGAAAAGAGTTTATGTGATTAAAATCAGTGTACTTTTTACCCAGAAAAAGGAAATACAAAAGATGGCTTTAAATGATGGCTAGAAAGTCTTGTTTAAAAGTAATCTTGACATTGTAGGTCTGACAGAAATGTATTTTGTTGATTTATTGACAAGGTTGGAAGCACTCGTGTAAGACATTCCTCTTCCTATCATTTTAATTAAAATTTTAACTACCTGTGGGATTGCCAATTTAGTTCAGTGATTAAATCAAATTCCAGTGCATAAATCGAAAGTGAGACAATTCTTGAAATCTGAATTTTGCACAACCATGCTGGCACCAAATAAAAACCTATGGACATAAGTACATGATCAATCATTTAATAATAGATTTTTTTTTATTTATTGCCTTTTTTGGTATCATATATTTGAATAATCATTATAAAAGGTCTGAATCTTAAGCTTCCATGTTTGGCGTCTGAAGTGATAGGAGTGAAATTTGGTCAGAAATGTATTAATCTGTTACAGGAGAATGCATCAAAAACAATTCTATAGAATGTGAAGGACACCTGATGGCTATTTTTGGTACAGTGCCTAAACAAAATCTCATGTGAACTTCAATTTTTGTGATATCAACTTCACATTTGGAACACAACTTGGTTAGACATATGGTTGAGTAAAAAATATTTTGTAAAACAAATATTTTATATAAAAAAAAATTAGTACAGTACATTTGATCTAAAGTAAATTTAAACTTCTATAACTTTTTCAGACTTTCATTCTGTTCTTTCACTTCAGCAACAATCTGCTAAGTGTCTTCTTTAAAACAAGACCAAACTTAGGTCTGTATTTCAAAGCATTCTTGAATTACAGCGATTTAAGTTTGGACATTTCATTTTTGCATCTATGCTCAAAAAGGGGGGTGACATTTAAGGGGTTAAAAAGTGAATCCCCTGTAAAGTCACTGTATAATTTGCACGCTGTCTGCATTAGGAATATCACATAGATAACATGGTGCTGACACAGTAGGAAATGGTATCTATAATAGATAGCAGACAGTGAATGAACTATGATTTGAACTGATCCATTAGTGTGTTTGAGTGTGAACATTGTCTGTGGACTGTAGACCTTTGTATCTGTTATCTGAATGTTGAGAAACCCCATAAGAAACTTTTCATCATTTGACAGGACACACAAAAAAAAATGAAGACCATTGATCCAATGTGTTATTTATTTTTTAAATTCTCTGTCTACCATGTTAAGTGAACAAGGTTGACAAGTTTTACAGGAAATACTTTGCTATCAGATTACATCAAAAGAACGATACAGCCTTATTTTCATCCCATGATAATTACAAATATATTATTGTACCATTGTTAAAAGGCAGTGGATGTTAAACAATCTTTCCAAAATTAAATGCAGTCTTTATAGGGAAAGAAAGAGATGCTGCAGCTGCAGTACAAGCAATCAATGCATTAGGTTGTGCTTTCATTACAGCATTAAAGCATTTAGAGTTGCTGACAGAATGTCATATCAGTTTCATTCACTAAACACGTCATGACTTTTAAACGAAAGCAGGATGTCAAAACCAGAACGGGATATTTAGTATCTTCTAAAACCAATTCAATCATCTTGTGTGTTTGACCTCTAACATTTTATATAACAATGTAAAGTTTACAGAGACCTATCTCTTCTTAACTAAGTGGTGCAAGGTCAAGTTAACCAGGTTCAAAAGATTACAAAGAGGAAAGGTGATAAGAGAAAACCATTCACCTACATTTCACAATACAGTACAGCGATCACTAGACCTCGCTTGTGTTGAGCTACACTCGTGTACTACAGCATTATAAATGATAATGATACTTTTGAAGATATACGTTTTTCTTAAGATTTTCATGAAGCCAGCTCCAGTAACTCTTTCTGCACACATGAACCCAGTAACATTATCAATGCATCTATACATAGGCCCTACATGTATTATTTCACAATAATTGACTTCCTTTAGAACTGCTTTGTGTGTATGTATAGGTCTATATATTTTTGCAAGTTTGACCATTATTTATCCATAGCTACCCATTCATCTCTGTTTATACTGTATACCCATTCATGCATTTCTACCCACATTTCTGTTTGGGCAGCGGTGATTATTAAGCTCATACCTGGAGTTCCAGTCGTTGAGTTTGTGTGGTGGAAGTTTCCCATAACCCTGCGTGAAGTTGGAAGACAGAACCGGACTGACGCACGAGAAGAACAGCTGGAACCCCACGAAGCTGCCAGCCACCACATACACCTCTCTCATATCCATCGCTCACCTGCACGAGACATCAGAAACACACACCGTCACACTTGTGCTCGCTCAGCTAACCATCAGAATATTGACTGCGTTCTGCCGACAACGTGAAATCTCTTACCAGTCAAAAGCTCATAACAGTGCATCTGATTGACTGCTTGTTCATTTCACAAAGACTATGTGTTAAGAATTAATCTGTTTGTGAGAAAAGAAGTAGACTGACAAAGAAAGTGTAATATCGTGAAAGCAGGTCATTGTTTTCCAAATGTTTTCCAGAAAGAAGATTATGACGGTGGGAAAGAGTGAAGGAGAACGTAAGAACAGTAACAGAAAGACAAAGTAAATAATATTTCTATTTTTGAAAATTGCAATAATTATTTCTTTTTCTGGAAATGGATTTATTTTCATGTCTCTAACAGTTTGTCAAATTTTCAAAAGTGAAAAGAAATTAAATAGCTTAAAACATTTACATTTAGGCTACACATTTGGATCCAGATTTGTGAAAAGTTCTTAAATAGAAAATTCTTAACAACTGCCATTTTTTCTCTTATTTTCTAAGAACGCATTATGTATTCCCAAAAATACAAATGTTCTTTTCTTTTTTTCCTTAAAATTGTTCTGAAAACAACACTTCAAAATCATCATAAATAAATTCTTAAAGTTAGGATAACCTCCGAGTTTTCTAAAATCCCTTAAATAAAGCTGGGTTATTGGGTAGTTTCAAACATTAAACATTATAACATCACACATAAAGAAAATTCTCCCTTGACAGTTAATGTCACACATTTCATGCAATTTACATTCAAAAAATTATTGTGATGGACTTGCTACATAAAAGGTTTAAAGGGTTAGTTCACCCAAAAATGAAAATAATGTCATTTATTACTCACCCTCATGTCGTTCCACACCCGTAAGACTTTCGTTCATCTTCGGAACACAAATTGAGATATTTTTGTTGAAATCCGATGGCTCAGTGAGGCCTCCATAGCCAGCAATGACATTTCCTCTCTCAAGATCCATTAAATGTACTAAAAATATATTTAAATCAGTTCATATGAGTACAGTGGTTCAATATTATTATTAAAAAGTGACGAGAATATTTTTGGTGTGCCAAAAAATAAAAAAATAAAATAACGACTTATATAGTGATGGACGATTGTTTTTTTTTGGTGCACAAAAAATAATCTTGTCGCTTAATATTGAATCACTGTACTCACATGAACTGATTTAAATATGTTTTTAGTACATTATTGAATCTTGAGAGAGGAAATGTCATTGCTGGCAATGCAGGCCTCAGTGAGCCACCGGATTTCAACAAAAATATCTTAATATGTGTTCTGAAGATTAACGAAGGTCTTACGGGTGTGGAACGGCATGAGGGTGAGTAATAAATGACAGAATTTTCATTTTTGGGTGAACTAACCCTTTAATACATGGGCCCATTAAGATTTATATAGTATACAACACAAATTAAGTTAATATTACATGATAAGTTTAAGTTTAAATGTATAAATTAACTTACTCAAAAATTTCAAGTTAAAAGCAATTAAAATACCAAATTGAAATCTGCCAGTTCTGCTTACTTAAACTTTGAATTTCGTAACTTAAATTTTTTTTTATGTAACTGATCACCTCAAATTTTTTGAGTCTTACCAACTTATTCGGGTTTACAGTGCAGTGGACAGTTTTTCATTCAGTTCTTGCACACAGAAACATTACAAATCACTTTAAAAATTCTTAAAAGGATTCAAGAAATTTTGAGCGAAAACAACCACAGGAAACATCTCATATCAGGTCAATGTCTCCAAAACTCAGACAAATGAGCGCCAGAGGCAAGAGGAATGTAATAAGTGTGTGTGTGTGTGTGTGTGTCATCATAGAGTGGGGTCACTGTCCCCCAGCATGCTGAAGAGTCATATTGAGTCATCTGGTATTTTTCAAACTGTATCACTGTGTCGAGCTATAACACACACACTAAAGAAATAACTTTGCATCAATGTCTTTGCAATAAAGTAGTAAAACTACTTCAAACTACTTCAGCAATAAAAACTTATTTTAACCTAATCAACCAAAAATAAAAAAAAATTTGACATAAAGCATTATTTTAAAAGTATAGAATGCATGAGATTCCGAATGCGTTCCTTCACATAAATGTCTGGCTGTTCATTCCAATCAATCTCTCACATTTACTTGAACTTCCATTGCGAAACCTCTCATGATTGGGTCTAACACAGAAACAAAGGGCTCAATCACACTAATCCTACCAAAAATGTGAGTAAACATGCAGCTGTACTTTATTAAGATTAAACTTATAAAGGTTTAAATCATTTACCCAGGTACTGACGAGACTGCAACAATAAGACATTGATTAAAGAGGAGCAGATTGGGTCGTGATGATATCTGCACAATATCTTTCTTTAATCTAGTAACCAGGCTCCATTTGCCCCAACTTAACACTTCCATTGTAAATCTATTTACAGACCAAAAAAGGTGGCTGGAAACCATGTGATCCCCTCTGGTGAGGGCACGTATGGAGCACATTCTGCACACTGTAGCGTGACACAAACTGTTGAGAAGGAATGTGCTACAGGTAACCTTTCATCAACAAACAAACGACCACCACATAACCACTGTCTTTCATGGCTGGCCACAAGACTCTGCTGAGCCTGTGCTGGGAGTGGGAATGATAGATTTTAGGGAATAATGCACAAATGGATGTCGATTCTTCCACAACATGATGCACTAGATGATGTTTCAGTAACAACAAACCATGCATGTCAGAGTATAAGGGTCATTCTCAAAGGTTACTGTTAAAGGTGCAATATGTAATATTTTTTCAGTAAAATATTCAAAAACCACTGGGCCAGTGTTATATATTTTGTCCAGCTGATTACTAACAATATCTCTAATGTTTTCAACTACTTGTAAATCATGAGAAAATTCCCATTCTAAACAGTGACACGGGGCAGTGCAGTCGCCTGTCAATGACGTCAGTTACCCTTTGTTACCGCCTTTACTGACGTAGAAACCACATGACAACAGTGTCGTGGTGGACAAATGCGGAAGTAGTGTCTAGTGTCCAGCAAACCACTAGCTTGCTTCAAGCAGTTCCTTATTTACTTCTTGCACATTTTATGGTGGATTGTGTTACTTATTTATGGAACATAATTACTGTTTACCATCGGCCGCTGGTTCTGTCGACAAGGACAGCTCCCGTAAACGTAAGCGTACGGGCCAACCAAACGACCCAAGAAGAGTTTGAGACAAGAGGAGAGAAAGAGCGAGGATCAACATCGGTGTTGCATTTTCTAGATGGAGAGAGCTTCGCGACAAACTTCACCTAGAAAGAGATGCCGATCTCGCTTGTGTTTTACTCGACAGGTGAGCTGTTTTGATTCGTATCTTTATAGAAAACATATGCCATTATAACGATCAACATGATTAGTATTATGGGGCATACACGCCAAACGCGGGGCATCGCGTCTCTAGACCCGCGTCTGATCCATAGTCTGATCGCGTCTTTGCATTGACTTTGTATGTAATCTACTCGCGCAAATCGTTGAAGTCGCGTTTGCTATGTATGCCCAATTATTGTGTTTGAATGTACACGAGTGTATATATTTGTTGAACAAGTGGTAATCGTTTTCATATCATCTGACTAAACAGTAATCAATTAATTTGATAATTTACTGTCAAACTATATTTGCTGTATTGTATTGCAATATAGCATGACGCAATATGTAATGGTGGCATGTGAAAATTGTCTTTTTGAATTTGTCTTACGAAATCCAGTATTGGATAGATTTTGTTAGTAGCAGCTACAGTGTAGTTATCATAATTTTACATCATAACCTCACAATAAAAATTGTGCTGTCAATACATATGATACATATGATACATATGGTAAAGCGGAAGCAGCGCCGGCGACTGTGGCATAATAAAAGTCCCGCTGCTCGTGAGGCGTGTGTTGCGCAATCGCTCCAGCTCCTCGTTCAGCTCCCACAACACTCGGTCCTGCTCTGCTTCATACTACAGTACTGTTAATAATCGCATCCATTAACATGTTTTCTTCCCAAGTCCTATTGCACTGTCTGTTGAGGTGAAGACCACATGTCCCAAGATTCCACACTCAAACTTGCCGTCATCAAGCTACGCCTTTGTATTGAATAGGCCTCTAGCGACCTCTAGCGGATAAAATTATCACATACTGCACCTTTAAACTTTTGGTATTCCCATTCAGTGTTTGGGTAATGCATTACAAGTAACTTAAGTTACGTAATCAGATAACTTTTTTTTTTTTAAGTAATGCGTTACTTTTAAATTTACAACAAAATATCGGAGTTACTTTTTCAAACAAGTACCGCATTAAACGCATTACTTTTAAATTTACAACAAAATATCCAAGTTACTTTTTCATAAAAGTAAAGCATTACTTTTAAATTTACAACAAAATAACCAAGTTATTTTTTCAAAAAAGTAACGCATTTTAAAATTTACAACAAAATATCTAAGCTACTTTTTCAAACAAGTAATGCAAGTTACTTTGTTTTCTTATTTACTGATCTCTACTGTACAGGCGTAAATTTGCATTTCCTTTAGTCTGGAGATTATTCATGGCACTTTTGGTGTCATAAGGCCTTTACAGTAGAAAATTTGGTAAAATGAGTTATTAGTTAAACTAGTTATGTTATTAAAAACAAACAAGCAAGCCCAGCCTAGACGAGAACACGTAACGTAACGCATTACTTTCAATAAAAAGTTAAAAAGTAATGCAATTAGTTACTACAATTTTTTGGGGGGGGAATAACACAGTATTCTATTTTTTTAAGCAAGTAACGCAAGTTACTTTGTTTTCTCATTTATTGGTCTCCACTATACAGGCGTGAATTTGCATTTCCTTTAGTCTGGGGATTAGCCTATTCATTTCATTTTGGCGTCTAGGTGAGAAAAAGTAACGTAACGCATTACTTTCCACAAAAAGTAACTAAGTAATGCAATCAGTTACTTTTTTGGGAGTAACACACAAAAACTAACAATATTGTAACGCATTACTTTTAAAAGTAACTTTCCCCAATACTTGATAGGCCCATCACAATGAAGTTTATAGAGTTTGAACATCAGTTTAGGCTTGACTTTATTACATGTCTTATGGCATGTGTGTGGTTGACTGGTCTCTATTTAAATGCATTATACATGATGACACAAGCTGAAACATCTGGATACACACCACTGGGCTTGCCAACACAACAACCAAACTAGCAGTCAGTTATTTTTTAAATACATAAAGACAATACGAAATTATTTTTTTCTAAATCAAATTCTCAAACAATAACTTGCTCAGCAATGATGTGTAATCTTTCTTTGTTCACCCACACAGGTTATATATCTTTACAAGAAGCAGAGCGACAAGAAACGAAGGCTAAGCCAGCTATCAAACGAAATTATGCGGAAGCTGAGTTCAGTTTCGCCGATGCAACAATCACCAGCTCTTAAGCTTGAATTCTACATCCACACATTCTCCAAAACATGAAAGAAAGCGCGACTGCGTCATAATACCCAGTGCGTCATAATGCTCTGCATAATAATGATCTGCGTAACCGTCCCCTATTCTCAAACCAGCGAACAATAACAAAGCCCACACGCAGTCCCTTTTACGCAGAACATATGTAGCATGTGCAGTGCGTAAGGAAACTGTGCATACGTAGCGACTTGAATGAGTGTCCAAACCAACTCTAGCGCGCTAAACTTTTCTATTCATCTGTCGCGCTAACAATGGCCATGTAAATAATGCATGTGACAGGTGCAGAGAGCGATGCTGCTGTACACACAAGCTCTGCGAATGACATTTACTGTTTACATCACCTGATAAGAGTCGCATAGGTCTGTGTAAACGTGTCCAGATCCTGTCGTCTTCCTTCTTCTGTCCACGAACCCAGGTTTATTTAGATGGCGACGGCTAGCGAGCGCTTTGCCCACACGCTGTCTTCAAACCCGCACGTCTTCAGTGGCGTACTGGCGAGTAAACCTGTATTTCTGGGAGCGAGGCCATTTCAGACCTTTAATAAACACGCAAGGATTTCGTAAACCTCCACGGAGTCTGCCGCACCAAACACTGCATTTCTTCACCGTATTGACAGGCTCCGCGGTTACGTCAGCACTGGCCCCGCCCACTCCCCTCCTCCCCGCGCACACCCCTTAATGAAGCCTCGCCCACCACACAAACGTTTGTATTTGTATGTCTATTTTTAAAAAAAAACTATTTAGTTTTCATTTTAGCATTAAACAAGCTGGCGTTATGCACAATAGTCTTCTAGGAGAAATGCCTTAATGCATGACAGCAGCATATTTCAGTGTCCATTTCAGGTGTTATGCAATATTGACCATGTTATTACACATCATGAGGGCCAGTGGTTGGGGAAAGCAGTCTTCATGTTGTCTGTAGTTGTTTACAAATGAAACTGCATCAGATAACTCTTTTTTTTTCACCTTAGCTGTGCATACTGAATGCATACAGGCAAAGGTAACCATCAGAAGATGGCAGTGAATAGTTCTGCTTTTGTTATTTAACTCAACCAGCCTTTTCTACAGTATTTGGACATCATAATTACTAACTAAAGAGCCACTGCAGTTTTATAACTTCTTTTATAGGTGACATCAGCTTATAATTAGCTGGGAGCTTTTATCATACAGACAAAAGCAAAGATGTAATTAAATATAGCTACAATAAAGACTGGGTGGAACCAAAATTTAGTCATTAAAAACCCATATTGACCTGTAACTCTTCTGAATATAGGTCAGCATGGTGCTTATGTTTCTGGGCTCTGTGGACTTATGCATACAATACAACATGGAATTAGTTATATATTATATACAATTATCTTTAACAAATTGCTTTTGCACCTCTTTTGTAAGTCACTTTGGATAAAAGTAAGTAAATGTAATGTAATATTAATCTTTCAGCCAATCACGTGACTTCCATAACAGCACACAATTATGAGTCAAATCCAAACCCCAGTTTCTCTTGAAGCCAATACGGAAGTGACTTAAACTGCAATTCATCGACTGGCCACTAGGGACAGGCTTCAAAAGAGAGCAGAAATGTAATTGACCCCCCATGTTAAAATGCCCAACTTTACAGCAAAAAAAACAAAAACAAACATGTTTAAAGCTTGGATCAAATTGTGGTTTTGGTCTATATAGTATGGAGCCCCGCACATGACATGCAAGAAAAAAAATTAAATTGTGCGCACAATTTACTACTTCATCTCTCGATTTATAAATCATATGCATGATTTATAAATTGAGGGAACTAAATAGTAAATCGTGCACACGTTTTAGTAAATCGAGGGAACGAATTAATAAATCATGCGCACGATTTAGCATACTATTTTTTCCTCGCATGTCATGTCCGGGGTTCCGTAATACAGCTAATTTTGCCCTTCATGACAACTGTGAGGGGTGTGAATTTTTTTTATAACTCATCCGTTTAAATTATATTAAGCCTTAAAAGGAACACTCCACTTTTTTTGAAAATAGGCTCATTCTCCAACTCTCCTAGAGTTAAACAGATGAGTTTTGCCGTTTTCGAATCCATTCAGCCGATCTCTGGGTCTGGCGGTACCACTTTTAGCATAGCTTAGCATAGTTCATTGAATCTGATTAGACCAATAGCATCTTTCTCAAAAAAAATGACCAAAGAGTTTCGATATTTTTCCTATTTAAAACTTGACTCTTCTGTAGTTACATCGTGTACTAAGACCGACGGAAAATGAAAAGTTACGATCTTCTAGGCAGATATGGCTAGGAACTATACTCTCATTCCGGCGTAATAATCAAGGAACTTTGCTGCTGTACCATTGGTGCAGCAGGAGCAATGATATTACGCAGCGCCTCTCACAAATGTCTCCATGGTTGCAAGGCACGCTCCCTGTGCAAGCAGGGGGTAACAGGCGTTGCGTAATATCTTTGGTCATTTTTGAGCGAGATGCTAACGGTCTAATCAGATTCAATGAACTATGCTAAGCTATGCTAAAAGTGGTACCGCCAGACACGGAGATCGGCTGAATGGATTCGAAAATGGTAAAACTCAACTGTTTAACTCTAGGGGAGCTGGAAAATGAGCCTATTTTCAAAAAAAGTGGAGTGTCTTTATTTTCATCCTTATCTCATTTTCTCCTCCAACTTCAAAATCATCCTTTGCACGTTCACTTTGTAAACACTTGCTCGGTACTTCCGCCTACGTCACGCGTGACCTTTCCAACATGATTACGTAATGCGTGGCACATCACAGAGCTAGTGCAAGACGAGCATTTGTGGTTAAAAAGTATATAATTTTTTATTTTCTTTAGAAAATTAGAGATTGTTTCACTAGAAAAGACCCTTATTGCTTGTATATACTCTTGTGTACTGTGTGTTAATTTTTTGTTCTTCCTTGTTCGTTTGTCATCTTCTCTTTAGTTTTTCTGCTATGATAAAGAGACATCCACTCTTGCATTGTGAGTTTGTGCATTTTGGGGGCAGAGCAATGAAGGGAGGCGGTGTTTCTCAGAAATCACTTACTGCTAACATGGAACAGGCCTCAAGCACTCAACAAAACCTTTAATAATAATGTCACAGAAAGAGTCAGAGGCATGTCACGCTTTTACTTTATTCAATTACCCAAAACACAGATCATTGACATTGGGTGTATATAAATAAAGATCACCAAAGTAAAGTAGCAAATTAATCCGGTGCACAGAAGTGATGTCATGTGCAAAACTCATTTTGTCAATTTTTTTCTTTAATACAAAAAGACTTGTTTGCAAAACTGTACAAATATCTTTTTTTTTTATTTTTTTTTATTGGGTGTATGAAAGAAGAAACAAGAGCTGAGAGCTACAGGTGAAAGATTTTTAAAGGTGAAGCGAGTAATTTTTTCCATGTTAAATTGTATCCTTGTTTAATTTGCAAACTATAAATTAATAATTTGTAGGTTGAAAGTTTGAAGATTCTATGGCTGTGACTCTTTTTGCTCTGTTTCTTTGAGAATTCCATTGGCTCAACCAATAGCGTGAGTTTGGGGGTGGGGCTTTCTGCTTGTCTGACCAATAGCAGACGTTTGGGAAACTTTTAAAATCATTGTTGTTGCAGTTCCCTAGTGGTACAAAAATTGCACACTTCACCTTTAATGGATTTCTAAGGGTGTAAATGTGTTTCTTAGCATGTGAAGCATGGTGCTCTTACAACAGAGACAGTAACTGTACGTAGCACAGAATGTGGCAGAGGCTGGACCTGGTGCCGGGATGTAAAGGCTGAGGGGGCATCAGACAGATTAGATGTCACGGTTAATGTTACAAACATTCATTTTCATCCGTTTGGAGTGCAACTAGATGGAGAGTTTACACTCGTCTGATTAAAGTACACACAGTTTGTATACACAGCTTACTTACAGTACCAAACAATTAGTCTAAGTAAACACTATGTGATTCAAAAATGTGATTCAAAGCAAAATGTTTAAAAAAAAAAAATCTGAAAAATAGGCAGAAACAGACAATTTAACAGAGCTCAATAAAATTATGTAGTGCACAAAACTTGGCCTATGGTACAGTACAGCACATATATCCAATTGACACGCACATAAGCATCCTTAGTTTAGAAAAACTGACACTCAAAATCAATTATAGTCAATCAAACATGCACACATAAATCTGTGAGCAATGAGCATCACTTTATTTTAGCTGCCTGAGACACCTAATCATTTGTTTAAAGTCCCCCTGTAGTCAATAATTTTATCCCTTAAAACGCATCTTCACCAAAACATTTAAAAAAAAATTCCAGTGAAAAAAATGTCTTCATGACTTAAAATAGCTTGAATGTAACTCTAAACCCTTGCCCCATTTATTATACGCGGATATATGAATATGCTAATTAGCCCCGCCTCCACTCACTCGCACAA
The DNA here is from genome assembly GCA_003731715.1 of Anabarilius grahami. Classification (NCBI taxonomy): domain Eukaryota; kingdom Metazoa; phylum Chordata; class Actinopteri; order Cypriniformes; family Xenocyprididae; genus Anabarilius; species Anabarilius grahami. The sequence goes on from RJVU01019149.1 coordinate 181,005, forward strand.
GCTCAAGAGATCCACTCGGTGAACTTACTGAGGTAAACGCCACACTATGTAATCGCTTTTTCCAACGCCAAACACATAACGGTAATTAATATGATTAGCAGCCTTTTGCTTGACTACATTATCAAACAGCTAATAATGTGTTGCTAATGTTACAAACCATGTTCCCGTTCGCAAGTCAGACAGCTGCCTTCTAATAATCAGTATCCTTAGAAATGCTTTGAACACCTTAATGTCAGTGGAGAAAGGCATATAGTTCACCATAACATACATCATACACCAGCTATATTGCCAAATCTACCCGATTTTTTTATATCAACAGAAAAATATATCGGGATATATTCCCTAGAGACTCTCCTACTTCAGAGCGGTCATGGTTAATGATATGCTAAAGTCCGCCGGAACGTTGACATGATTGGTTACAATCATGGTTTGTGACGTCAGAAACACCAGCGATTTTAAACCGCGGGTTTGAGATTTTGGGTTTTTCACTGCAGTTTTAAAGAGAAAATACTCAGCAATGGTGCTGACTTATGAATTTGCACATGGTTTGTCTTAAAGCATATTTAAAACACTACATAGACATATAAACAACATTAAAGACTTGATTTTCACCACAGGGGGACTTTAAAATTGGCCTAATTACTTTCTTGATACATTTTCCAGGTCTTATTTCTTCCAATAGAAAATAATGTTTGTCTTAAAGAGGACCTATTATGCTTTTTTAAAATTTTTTACTTTCTTTAGTGTATAATGTTGCTGTTGCTGCAAAGTTACAAAGCACAAAGCTACTCCAGAGGGAGTTATTTTCTATATCAGTAACACTGTTTGTCCACAAAACGCATCCATTGTAGTCTTGACTTTTCTTCCAGGAATGAATACGTCACAATATTCCTAATTTAAACGCTTAAAACGGTTGACCAATCACAACACACTGTCCAGCCAACCAATCAGAGCACATTGTGCTTTTCAGAAGGAGGGGCTTCATAGAGACTAAACAAGAGTGATACTGACAGACTGGGAAGACAGGTGCTGCAACAATGTCACATATGTGAAAAATAATGTGTTTTTTTTTTACATTCAAGCATGAAAAGCTATTCTAGTAGACCCCAAAATCAAGACTTTGTAACAGGGCATTATAGGTCCTCTTTAATCTTTCATAAAAATGTAAAATTTTGCTTCACTAATGAAATCACTGTCCTTTTCAGCTCTCGTCACCTAGGCAGTGCAGGCTATAGGTTAATGTTAACCAATCATCAAACAGCTCAAATAACTTAAAACTTTAAAATCTTACTCTATTACAAGGCATCCTGTGTTGTTTGCAAAGATCAGGAATGATTTCATTGCAAGGTCCTTTCATAACATCATCAATATAAAATGACAACCAAAGGTTTTTTACACACTTGCTAATGAGGGTTGTGCAAAATTCAGAATTGGTTCCCTTTTAATTTAAAAATGTGAATTCGAACTGAATTGGCCACACCCCACAATCTATCTATCTATCTATCTATCTATCTATCTATCTATCTATCTATCTATCTATCTATCTATCTATCTATCTATCTATCTATCTATCTATCTCTATCTATCTATCTATCTATCTATCTATCTATCTATCTATCTATCTATCTATCTATCTATCTATCTATCTATCTATCTATCTATCTATCACCTTCTCTACTCTAATCTGACATTTTTCAAAACTTTTAAACAAAACTTTTTCAAGCCAACATTTTCTAGTTACAAATTACTGTACAGTTACTTTGAATTTCAGTCACTTCCTTGCATTCAAATTTGAACTGCAATTCTGAATCTGTCTGCTGCCTCAGTTCAAATTCAGGAACCAAATTGTAAATAAAATGGCATTTTCAGTTCAATTCTGCATGGTGCACAACCCTGTTAGTAACACATGATGATACTAATGTGAAAAGGTTACTCACTATACAAGAAAGAAACTAGCTGACCTTCAGTTACAGCATTTTTGAAAATCTTCACAAAAATACCAACAACAATACAGATGTTGTCTTTACTGTTCTGTTGACATCTTGGGATGCAATTCTTGCTTTTCACTCCTGAAAAATGAAGAATCCAATCCTTCTGTGATGACAAACTGTAATAATGTTTTGTGTCTGAAAGCGTTGTGTTGTGTCGGAGGCGACAGAATGAAAATGACGGCTCATGTGCATTACATCTAGCTGGTGGAGAAATCCTTGTGAGCACAAACTGGACATTAAATATTTTAAAAAAAAATTCTGTGGTTCCGTTTGTCATTAAACATTGCAATTCCTTCTGATGCTTCCAAACATTATTATAAGAGCTGGTATCAAGATTGTCTCCAAGTTTAGAGGTCTTTTCCTAATGCAGTTCTTGATGTGCACTCACAAAATGTCCAGAAATCTGATGCTGATGAGACTGTCCCAAGTGCATAGTGAACATGACTCAAAGATAACCAATAAATATTCCATGTATAGATGCACTGCTTTGATTTTCAAAACTAAATAGTGGGATGAATATAAAAACTTAACTCCATCAATGCTATGAACAAAATAGAAAAAAACAGACATGCCTTTAACCAAAAAAGAAGAAAACTGTGCATGTATTTACATATGATTTGAAATATCTGACACACTACAGTAAAAATCGAGTTCTGCATTTGAGCCAAAGGCTGATCAAGACTTCTTCATCGGTTCCCCAGGAAATAGGTCAGGTTGAGGTTTGAGGTCTAAATAGGTGCAAATCCTCCACCCACAGTCCAAACAAACCCTCTGGCAAGAGTGAGACGCCTACCTGTGATTTCTGGCTTTCGTTCAGGCGTTCGACATCTTTGAACAGGCTCTCGAAAAGTGCTTCTCGTCGTTTGTTTGAGCGGTTTGTGGCGGCCCTATCGGCAGCATGGAGGAATATGGAGGATGATGGGTTGGAGGTGAGGAAATCTAGACCTGTGTCGAGTAGGAGCGGTGCAGAGTGGCGGAGCGTCCCGCGGAGTGGGCGGCGCAGTGGCGCGTGTGCTGGGACGGCTGGTCTAGACTTCGCTGGAAATGGAGCGAGACGGTATGAGGACATCGGGGGGGACGGGGAACCGATGAGGCTGATGGTCATGTGATCTCAGTGAATGGAGATCCCCTTGGAGTCTGTAAGGGGGGGGAGAGAGAGAGTGTGAGGGGAGAGAGAGAAAGAAAGGATGAGAAACCAAGACTGGAAGGTGGAAACTGCGGAAACTGTGGAAACTAAAATTAGTGATGCACCGAAATGTATTTTTAACCAAAACACCGAGACCAAATTTAAAGCAGAAAACTGAAAATGTTTTAATAATGAACACGGCACAGTGTTTATATGGGAACCACCAGCAGGGTGTTAAAAGTTACACCGCAGCAGTGTTAGAATTAATTAGGCACTTAAGTGATTGAGTGATGATTGAGTATTATTGAAAACACCTGATGATAACGAACACAATCACCGAAGGAAAGAAGAACACAAGAACTACAATTGACTTCCAGCCACATTCTTAAATCTCTTATTACAAACTACACTGACTTTATTTCTGTCATTCATCTAGTTTTTTTTTTGAGAATTAACAGAGGTTTAGATGTTGATGTGTTATTGAAAATGTTTTATCACCATTATGATGATCAGTGTTTCCTTTAGTTGGGCAGTTTGACTCTTGACTTTTCATGTCAGTTTGAGGTTTTTGTAACAGTGTTTACCAAAACATGTAATTTGTTACAAAAGAAACCATGAAAGAGAGATTTAATGTAATTTTTATGTATTTTCAGTTGATTTCATCTAAGGCTGTGGCTGGAAGTCAGTTGTAGTTCTTGTGTTTCTCTTTCCTTCATTGATTCTGCTCGTTATCATCAGGTGTCTTCAATAATCAAACAGTGATCACACAATCAATCACTTGTGTATCTAATTAACTCCAACACTGCTTCGGTGTTACTTTTAACACCCTGCTGGTGGTTCCCATATGAACACAGAGCGGTATTATACACCGGGGAATTTACTGCGTATAATGAATATGTAATATAGTGCATATATTTATTAAAATGCTCCTTTCTAGAGTTCATTTTTCTAGCTAACTATCGAGTTTATGGTAATTGAATGGCTTTTCTGAGGTAAATTTAATGTAAGGAGACATTGTTTACAAGCTGTTTTACTGACCTCTTTTCGCGGTTGAACGCTGATTGAGTGATTACATGACATGAGACATGATGATACATTTCCGTTGTACCGTTTCTTTCAACATACCTTCTGATGTTCATTCATGTTTATTTTGTTCTATAAATAGTTTGTTTCATATTAAAAAGTAACAAAGCACATCTAACATGTTCACCTAACACGTCATAGGAGAAGCGCTAATTAAACGTCACTCTTTCGGCCAATGATTTTGGCCCTCCAAAACAATTTCGGCCAGAAATTTTCGGTTCATCACTAAAAAAAATATAAGGCAGAGAGAGAAAAGGGATGACTAAATGGTCGAGGTGACAAAGAGAGGAAAATAAGGCAAATCAGTTTCAAAAGTGAGGAGGATGAGGGTGGCCTACGAAGGGAAACTCACACTGGTGTAATATTTCCCATCTAATTGCCTTCCGTCTTTGAAGTTCCACATGCTACAGAGTCCAATTTCCATCAGCCCATTGAGGAATCAATGAGTTAATGGCCCTAAACATTTTTTTGCTTGTCAGATACTCTATTATAAATGCAATAGTCTTCAGGTTAAGCAAAGAGCAGAGCGATCCTCCAGAACGTCAGTGGGTTTTGCAGGTTTGGTGTTTGGGTTGTGCAGGTTGGACATGCTAGTAAAGGGAGAAGGAGGGCTGGGTGGGTCGTGGGAGTCACATTAGGGTCCACTGGGTCAAAAAACAGAAGGACAGGGTGGGGCGTAATCCATCCCCCTTATGTGTGCAGCCCTGCCACTAACCCACTCCCACCCCTTACCTGAGTGCCACTTAACTTTTCAAGTGGACTCTCTACGCAGGGCAGCGCTACCATGGGCATGCCCAGCACAGACTCAGGACGCTGGGGTCGCGCTGGTGGGGGTGGGGGCTTTGCCTGCTGGAAGTTGTTGATCACACACGTCACCTAGAGAGAGAAAGAGAAGAGAGCGAAGAAAGATAGAGGGAATAAAGAGAAGAAGTAGTGGAGGGAGTGATGGAGAGAGGGATCTCTTGGATTTCATCAATGTCGGCAAAATTTGCAAGTTGTCTTAACCACAATCAGGTCTTGTGATAATTTCTAAGGCCCTATTTCTACCTGGTATTAAGATGCATTTTGGTTGATCGGATTACAAGCGGACAAGGGAGACACATCCCCGTTTACATATGAATGTGAAAGGATACGATGGAAAAACATACGGAGAGCAGCAGCAAATCAGGAATGGTGAGCATTGTGCTTGGTACATTTTTTGTATTTAAGCCAAACTTGGGTCTTCAGCTGACAAAGTTTAAATCCTGTTTGGCTAGCGCGCTTGACCATAATGTTTACACATTAGGTCAGTAGGTGGTCTTTTGTGCTGTTCGAATACATTCGACCACATGAGAGTTTACACTACGAAAACAATCTGGTCAAATGCGTTTTCAAATACCTCTGGAAGTGGTCGAAAGTGGACAAGCTCAAAACGTTTTAGACCCCATTTACACCTGTATTTGGGTCATCTGCTTGTGATCCGATCGATCAAAGCGCATCTTAATACCAGGTGGAAACAGGGCCAAAGTGATACTGAAACCTTGAATAACAACTGGGGCCAGTTGTTCAAAAAGTTTAATCTGGATTAGAATGATCTGGATTTGGAAATCCCATGTTTTGCTATCCAGAATCAGGTAATTCATTTTACCTTTTACCTGCTAGTTTTTCAAAGCAAAACTGGATTGGATCTGGATTACCAGATTACAAATCAGGATTGCTAGTACTCTACGGAGCCCATAAAGGGACATGGTGATGGGGAAAAAAATATTTAAATGCCTTTGTGTTCTCTCAGAAAAGTTTTGTGTAACGTTCACCTGAGAAACTGTGTTGGCTGACAAAGAACTTTTGATTGGTTCATCTCGGCTGGGATCAGTATAATCCAGATTTTTTGGATCAAAGGTATTCTAAATTTAGTAAAAAGTTTTGAACAGCACAAAATGATGGTTTGATCCAGATCAAAACCAAGATTGGATTTTGTGATCTAGTTGATTTCATAATAATTTTTTCCTTTTGAACAACCCATTTTCAGGATGTGATCCAATCCGATAGCCGAAATCACACTCTCACCAGAAAGACAGCGATGGCTCCGCCAGTGAAGTATCCAGCGAGGACGTCGGCCCAGTGGTTGCGGTATTCAGCCACTCTGACCACACCCACCAACATGGCCAGACACAGCAGAGTCAGACTGAGTGTAGGTTTGGTCAGACGCGTCCCTTTAGTCCTAAACACCAACGTCACGTACATCTGCAAGCACAGGCAGGTGAAGAATAAGCCTGATACAATTACCATGTTTTACAGGGACTTCCCATAGTATGATTTTTATACTGTATATAAACTGTATTTATCTATTTATTTATCTGTATTTTTATACCCCCCCCCCCAAAAAAACAAACAAACAAAACAAAACAAAACAAAAAACAAAACCAAAAAAATTACTGGTTATTATATTATATTATAAAAAATATTATTTACAGGTTATTATTATATTATATTATATTATTTTGGTATTATTTATCAAATTTACTCGTATTTACATAATTTAGGAAACACCAGGTACATAAAATAATCCGACCACATGATGGCGCACCTGATTAACCACTCTCGTGTGACGCTCTATGAACGTAGAACACATTGCTAGTATTAAGCGGCTGTTCACTCAGAAATGCGTTATTGCGTTGAAAAAAAAGCAAAGTTATTAAAGTTTTTTTTTTACTTGACCACCACGTTTTTAGAATGCTGTTTCATGGGTGAGATGCTGCAAAAGACGCGAGACACGAGAGCAACAGCCAAACACGTCCGCCAAACATTAAAACAATAGGAAAAATAGTGAAATGGAATGCAAAAACCTGTAAAGAACTACTGCTGATATTTCATGTTTGCATGATGGTGACAGGCTGAAAGGTGCTGTTATTTTCTGATAACTGCCTATTACTGGTGTTGTTTATTGCTATTACTTTTTGGCTAAGAAATATTTAATATTTTTCTTATTTTATATTATTTCTGAATATATAGGATTTAAGATTTAAGTAATTTGTTTAACATTTAAACCATGTTGATCACTTCAGGTGTGGCGTACTTGGAATATAACTTTTTTAACCAGATGGTTAATAAAGAGAATGTTACTTGAATCATTCATATTATAGTTACATTTTTAAGTTGAGTAGTTAAACATCAATCTAAATCGTGAATCGGTCAATCGTTCTGAAAAAATCAAGATTTTTTTTTTTCCATATCACCCAGCCCTAACTAACATTATAAGTGCACATCAGGAAACATTAAAAAATAATAATAATAACAAAAAAATGTAGTTCATGACCCCTTTAAGACCAAGACTTCCTTGTCTGACCAGATTCACCAGAAGGAACATGTTGAACCAGTTTTACTATTTGTTTTGCTGGTGACATGGCTATACCAGTGCACCGGCTAGACCAGTGCTAACGAGCATAAATCAGCTGGAATAGCACTGAACTGCTCTTTACATCAATTACTTTTGTGTCCTATGGTTTGTGATATTGCTTATAATCCAAAGATTTACAGCTGCACTATTTTGTTTGTCTTTCAGTACATCAACAAGGGAGTAATTTCAGATTCAGTCACATCACTAAAATGATTAAAATAGTTCTAGGTTCAATAAACTCACCACTGTATACACTGCCGAATAAACACTGAGGGCCGCATCCTTGGAGGGAAACGATTTCCGTGCAGATGCAACTATGAGGGGGTTTCCTGTGCAGGCTTTGCGCTCTGTGATGTACTGCAAGTTGGAATGGCAGCCCAGTGCTGTGTAGTTTGGTCTGCACGCTGACAGGAAGTGAGGCGTCTGATTTCCTGTCACCACCTGTCCAGCATTGGCAAAGATGGTGGTGGTGAACACGCCAAAGGTATAGACACCTGAGTGAGAGAACAGAAATGAAAGATATCAGAAACACATGCAAAACATGTAAATATTGAGGCTACTGATATATTGGAGACCATAGGCCAGCTGCATGTAACATAGCCACTATGTTAAAGGGTTAGTTCACCCAAAAATGAAAAGTATGTCATTAATTACTCACCCTCATGTTGTTCCAAACCCGTAAGACCTTCGTTCATCTTCGCAACACAAATTAAGATATTTTAGATGAAATCCGATGGCTCAGTGAGGCCTGCATCACCAGCAATAACACTCCCTTTTTCAGTGCCCAGAAAGCTACTAAAAACATATTTAAAACAGTTCATGTGACTACACTTCGAAGCTTTATGAATCTTTTGTTTCGAATCAGTGGTTCGAAGTATGAATCGAACTGCCAAAGTCACGTGAACCATTGAATTTTCAAAACGCTTATGACGTAACGAAGCCTCGATTACTGAAATCATGTGATTTTGGCGCTCCGAACCACTGATTCGAAAGAAATGATTTGTAAAGCTTTGAAGCTTCATGAAGCAGTGTTTTGAAATCGCCCATTACTACATATTGTGGAATAAAGTGACTATTTTGTTATTTTTGCCACACAAAAAATATTCTCATCGCTTTATAATATTAAGGTTGAACCACTGTACACTGCGTTCCAAATTATTATGCAATTGACATATCAGTAAGATTTCAGTACAATAAACATTCAGATTTTAGTTTTTCTAAGAAAATGTTTGTTTGTTTATTTATCCATGTCTTTTTAGATAACTGGTATCAATCTCAGACAAAATAATTTGCCAGATCTATGGAAACCCTACTTAGAGGTTGTTCCACATTATTAAGCAAGTCACAGTTCTCATGCAATATGGGGAGGAAGAAAGATCTTTCTGAAGATGAAAAGCATGAAATGGTGCAATGTTGTGCAAAAGGCATGAAAACAACTAATATTGTGTGAAACTGAATGGAGATTATCGAATTATCATAAGATTTGTGAGTGATTTAGAGCACAGCAGAACTCGGTCAGATAAAGGCTTATTAATGAAAGTTCCTGTCAAAAAAATGTATTGTATTAAAAGGGCAGCTATAAAAAAAGCCAGTGTTGAGCAGCAAACAGGTATTTGAAGCTGCTGGTGTCTCTGGAGTCTTGAGAACCTCACCATGCAGGCTGGCAGTTGTGCATAAAGATGAATTTTAGACACCACTAACCAAACCTCACAAAGAGAAACATTTACAGTGGGTGTAGAAATACATTTTCAAACAGTTTTATTGCTGTGGTGTTTTTTTGCAGCATGGGATAGTGCATAGTGCATTGTACAATAGTGCATTGTACTATGCACTATCCTCCTTTTTATACCATAGCTGTAAAAGTGGATTTAAAAAAAAAGTCATTTTAATACCCTCCATCTCACTTCCCAGTATTCCAGCCCAAATCATCACCCGCTAGCTCCTTGCTGATGTCACAGTCTTGTTGGAACGTGGTGGCCATTCACCAACCATCCAGAAATCCATCCATTTAGACCATCCCTTTGTAGTACAGCATTAGTCAGTGAATAAAACTATTTAAAAATGAGTTTTCATCAGGGACGATTTCTTTAAGACTGCAAGGGAAGCTCGGCTTCCCTTATAATGTCACGAAATTAATGGTCAAATATGTACTATTGTATTAACATTTTATTGACTAAAAATGCGTTAGAAAACGTTCATCTCAAAGACGAGTTCGTTCAGAATCAGTTACATATAGCAGGTCGGCTGACTCGATTTCCTTCTCATACATTCCCGCAGCGTCACAGTGCATTTCCCTATTGAAGCCCAGCGTCCATTGACTTCAATGGGGCTGCTTTGAACGGTTTTTTTCAGCGCTTCGAAACTAGACGGTCATTGGATAAACGCTGCGATTATGTCCCGCCCACGGACGCTCAGCGTCTCTGGGGGTGAATGGGGAGTGGGCTGGCCCGGACTCCGAGCTTCTGCGTGATGATTGGAGGGTCTGTCGAAAGACTGCATCTCCTTTTGACTGACAGCGATTCTGTACTATAAGGAATCACTGAAGCTATTCGCGCTCAGTCCCATCGCGGATTTCTCAAGTTCAGTCGAAATAAAAACTGCTGCAACCTATTTCTTTGATATTTGCTTGGCGAAATTGCTTGATTTTCATCATACATTTCACACAATTATACACCACATTCCTTGTTTCAGTTTTACAGAGTTTAATATTTTTTTACTTGAAAAGACTCCTAGTTGGTACGACAGGGTCACAGACCATTTTCTTGAAAAGGAACGTAGGGCAGAATTTACTTTTAAATAAATAGACAATTTTATGATGTAGGCCGAAAATGAGCTTCCCCTCTCTGACAGACCAGTAGCCGCCACTGGTTTTCATGTATTTCTAAACCCACTGTAAATGTTTCTCTTTGTGAGGTTTGGTTTGGAGTGGCTGAAATGCATCTTTACGCTCAACTGCCAGCCTGCATGGAGAGCTTCTTGAGACTCCAGAGACACCAGCAGCTTCAAATACCTGTTTGCTGCTCAACACTGGCTTTTTTTGTAGCTGCCCTTTTAATACAATTAATTTTTTTGACAGGAACTTTCATTAATAAGCCTTTATCTGACCGAGTTCTGCTGTGCTCTAAATCACTCACAAATCTTATGATAATTCGATAATCTCCATTCAGTTTCACACAATATTAGTTGTTTTCATTCCTTTTGCACAACATTGCACCATTTCATGCTTTTCATCTTCAAAAAGATATTTCTTCCTCCCCATATTTCATGAGAACTGTGACTTGCTTAATAATGTGGAACAACCTCTAAATAGGTTTTCCTTAGATCTGGCAAATTATTTTGTCTGAGATTGATACCAGTTATCTAAAAAGACATGGATAAATAAACAAACAAACATTTTCTTAGAAAAACTAAAATCTGAATTTTATTGTACTGAAATCTTACTGATTTGTCTCTTGCATAATAATTTGGAACGCAGTGTAGTCACATGAACTGATTTAAAAATGTCTTAAGTAGCTTTCTGGGCATTGAAAAAGGGAGTGTTATTGCTGGTGATGCAGGCCTCTCTGAGCCATCAGATTTGATCAAAAATATCTTAATTTATGTTCCGAAGATGAACGAAGGTCTTACAGGTGTGGAACGACATGAGGGTGAATAATTTATGACAGAATTTTCATTTTTGGGTGAACTAACCCTTTAAGACTGCATCTTATGAACTAGTCTGTCCAACTAGCAGTTATGGTTAATCAATCTTTCTTTTTGGATTCAAATTTGACCTTTTTATGTAACTGAATTTTAAAAGGTTATGACCAGTCTTGAAGAAAAAAATTTGATGACTAACTTGTAAGACTAGTCAAGGCAGTTTATGCAACCGGCCAGTCTGCTCTGTATTGAAAATAAAATAAAAAATATTTATAATATTGGCCAATTTGGCCACCATATTCATTACTGGTCATAAAATATAATAACTTAATATTGTCCATTATGTTTGTTGGTGGTCAATAATAAAAAATAATAATAGTAATAATATAATAAATAACTTATTAATATTGTCCATTATATTTGTTGGTCAATAAAATTAAATAAAAAAAAATAAAAAAAATAAAAATAAAAACAAAGTATTTATATTGTCCATTATATTTGTTGGTCAATAAAATAAAATAAAATACAAATAAATAAAATAAAATACTTATTAATATTGTCCATTATATTTATTGGTGGTAAATAAAATAAAATAAAATAAAATATTGTCCATTATATTTGTTGGTTAAAAAAATAAAATAAAAATTAATAAAATAAAATAAAAACTTATTAATATTGTCCATTATATTTGTTGTAAATAAAAATAAATGAATTAATTAATTAATAAATTGTAATTGTTTATCATATTCATTATTGTTCATAATAACATGAAAATAAAAATATTTATAATATTGGCCATTATATTGATTATTGGTCATAAAATATTGTGACCAATACATTACATACATTTAACCTAAAATTTTAATGTTGAAAAAAAGTTCTTTACTGGCATTGATGGTTCCATAAAGAACCTTTAACATCCATGAAACATTTCCATTGCACAAAAGATTCCTTATAGTGGAAAAAGGTTCTTTAGAGTATTAAAATGTTCTTCACACTAGAAAAAAATGTTCAATGAAAGGTTCTTTGGGGAACCAAAAATGGTTCTCACCATGAAAACCCCTTCAACATGGCTTTTATGCTTATAATGATGATCATGATCAAATATATTTTCTCTGATGTACCTAGGAAGCGTATGACGCGTCTCAGCAGGGGGTTGAAGTAACAGCAGTCGGCTGTGACTATGGTCTTCTCCTGCGTGCCCTCCGACCTCATGAAAAACGCCATCACCTCACCAGCCAGAATCTGAAGAGGAAACACACAAATGGATCAAACTGGAGCTTTGCTTCAGCCTGCCAGAACATCCACCACTCCAATTGCTTTGGCATCATTTGTTTTAGCTCCATTTGGTTGAAAACCGAGTGCAGGGAAACATGCACATTATACTCTGGCTAAGCAGGCGTTTTATCTGCTTCCTTGAGAATTTGAATCATGTGTTGCTAATAGTCCCTCATTTTCACCGTTCCCAAATGCCAACACCAGAACCTCATTATTTCTGATCTCCCTGGTTACGGTTAAGACGAGTAACAGCTCATCAACATGACTAATTCTGCTTTGCGATGTAAGAGCCACACACACATCAGTTCTCATCAGTGTGTTTAAATCCTCATACTGTATGTCTTCTCTCTGTAATGCAAACAGTAAAAGCATATTTATTGTCCATAATTATAACACAGCTCCCAGCCATACTCATTTCTGATCAATCATGTTATTCTGTGCTCAAAAACTATGAACAATGTAAAACAAACTACAACCCAGATTACACTTGCAATAAGAACAGGCATGCTTTGTGTCACTTTGTGCAATGAAGTATTAGCTGCTGAATGCATGAAACCATCAAAATGCAAAAGACAAAATGCAAAAGAAAGCTTTTTAAAAGAAATTTTTTTTTTCATGTGTTAGGGATGTCGATTATATTCGAGATTGTATATTGTATATAAATAAAATGAAATAAAATAAAATACTCAGTAAGACAATCTAATACATTTACAAATCTAATAAAATTATAAAGACAATGTTTAACATAAAATGTGAGTAACACTAAAAGTCATGTTAAAAAATGTGAATTTTTTTAAATGATGCATTTCATGGAACTTTTATTTATTTTTTTTATTTTAAGAGCATTAACATTTTATGAACATTTGGGTTCAATAAACATTTAAAAATAAAACAATATAAAATTCTCAAATTATAAAGAATGTAAAAAAAAGAGTAACACTGAAAGTTATGTTGAAAAAACTGCATGGGATTGGATGCATGAGAATAAATAATTAAATAAAATAATAATTAAATAAATAAAATAAAAACAACTTTATAATATTGAAAAATATCTATAAAAAAAAATAAATAAAATAAAAACAACTTTATAAAATTGTGAT